>OX578154.1:11373619-11725443 GCA_951213105.1 Amaurobius ferox | reverse complement strand
TATATATATATATATATATATATATATATATATATATATATATATATATATATATATATATATATATTATATATATATATTATATATATATATTATATATATATATATATATATTATATATATATATATATATATATATATATAATATATATATATATATATATATATATTATATATATATATATATATATATATATATATAATATATATATATATATATATATATATTATATATATATATATATATATATATATATATATATATATTACGATGAATAAATATTAAAAAATTGTTTTTATGTATTCGGTTCATGGATTGCTAGAAAAAACTTTCTCGATCTTTCCAATGATGTAAGCTCTAGTATAATAATATTTTTGATCGCTAAAGAACCCATTTTTGTGAAAATCGTACGAAATCTATGTTGTCCTTTTTAAACTCAAAAACGGACAAGGTTGGAGATACTAAAAAAAAGGATTGCCCTTCCCAAAAAAATGACGGTTGACAACCCTGCAACTAACCCAGTACAGATTTTCACGGCTGTCCGAAGCTTAGATTTTAAGTTGAAGACGCCACAGGCAGACAGACAGAAAGACGTACATATTCTTTTATTATGTCTCCGTTGTCGAGGCTATGTGACGGAGGGGGGAGTGTAACAGTCTTACTAAACCTATACCCTATTGTCCTTACACATTACTATATTTTGTATGGAAAGTAAAATGATAGGAAATTTATTTTTCCATCGGCAAGCTTTTGATCAATATTCTTAATTTTTTTAATGTAGATAACAAAGATTGACAAAACTGAAATTTGCTGCTAATACTAAATAAAACTCCGCTAGCCGAAACAACGTGTACACTACGTCAATGGCATCATCATCTACTTCACTCGCATCACTCTCAGTAATGGTTCCTCATTGATCGAATCGGAGTAGGAATTTTGCTATTTATCCACTCGTCTAATGAGTGACTTCCGCCAAGTGTCGAACATCGTTAACAAGCAAAAGAGATGTTAATGAGTAGAAAATATCAGAGTAAAGTTCTTACGCATGTGACGTGGGTACGTGGAGCCATTACAGGTTTGATCCTGCCGAGTGTTCAGCTGTCCATTCAGTGTCCATACTGTTCGACATTTTCTTTTGTTTTGTACGTGACAGTGTGGTGATGGTTTTCTTCTGATTATATGACGTTTATTTTAGTGAGATTTAAGAACGCTGCACGAAAACTACGAAATTCATTCAACTGGCATTTTCTTCACCTTCAATTAAGCCTGCTTCACTATTATTTTACTACGTGACTATTTTACTATTATTTTATTATGTGACTATATTACTTTTATTTTATTATGTGACTATAATACTTTTATTTTATTATGTGACTATATTATTATATTATGTGACTATTTTATTTTCATTTTGTTATGTAACTATTTTACTGCTGAATGATTCACTTCTTATAATTTGTAAGATTTTTGATTCTGTGCCGTCCATAAGCAGGAGGGGGCCTGAGTCCCCCTACCCAAGTTTTTAAAACGGGAAAATATGCAAAATTAACAAAGAGAGGGGAATTAAATATGAAAGGGGGGAACCAGTCATAAATGCTTCTAAGGGGGCTGATTTGGTACGGGGGGCCTGCATTGATCTTCATATGGAATCAAAAATAATATTTGATGTGACCAATACCTGACTTTTGGATTCATGGCTGAAAGTTAAGTCAATCATATGGGGCCTAAGTTAGAGGTCTACACATACTTTGGCGTGGCTCACAATTCATTAAATTCAGGCCATGTCAAAATAAATAAAAAGGAGCCAAACATAGGTCAAAATTGAAATAGAAAAAATTATCTGAAATTACATGTTTCGAAACCTTTCGATATGGAAGGTAGGTTGTCTTCCAAGTCATCTCCCCCCCCTATCGAAAAAAAATAATAAAACCGACTCCACTTATATCTAAAATATCTAAAAATAAAAATATTTCTGATACCAATCAATGATAGAGTTTCTTCTGTTTCTTTGCGTGTGGGGGTGAGTTGGGAACTAGTATTTTGTAAGATCAGGTTTTATTTATTTATGTATAGTAACAGCATCAGCTAATTGGGTAATCTAGTTTACTGCAAATTGTAATTTTGTATGCCTTCGTTTTTTTTACTTTGTTATTAATATATATTGTCATGAGATGCAATTCATGGGATGCATTGTCCAACATACACTAGATGATGTGATCATGGAAGCTAAGCTCTGCTGCAGAATACTCGGGAATTGTGGCTGTTGCTTAGAAACATAATTTTTTTTTAAAATAACAATGCAGAACAAATATTGTTTACATAAAGCTTTCCTTATCAAAGGTTTAACAGTGCCTTTTTTCTTATATATAGATACACTTGCATTTTTATTACCAAAATATTTGTAAGGGTTGTATTTACTAACAATAATTTCATCGTAGTGTCCATGGGAATACTAAATAGGGGGGGGGGGGTTAGGGTAGTGCAAAAGTAACAACCTGGAAAATTGTTATTTTAATTAATACCATTTCTCAAAGAATATTTTTGAAAAACTACACGTGAGCTGTCATAGAACAAGTGTGGTTTGCATCCAATTTCGATAATATCAATAAATTGTCCCAATGTTATTAATAATATGTATTACAAAACATTTTATACAAGTGTCACGTAATACGAAAGGAAAATCAAGTATTAAGTTGGGTGTGACTCAGATCGACTATCTCATGCCAGTAGCAGTTTTTTTAGTAGCATTCTTTTTTTTTTTTTTTTTCAAATTTCAGAATGAAATTCTTATAAAAATCGGTATCATAGGTCCAATTGATTACAATTATAGTGTTTTAATTTTAAAGGATTTGAAAAAAAATTGTGATTGATATCACACTTGACAATGTACCCTCCGGGCGGTAATATGACCCCCGAGAAAAGATCACTCGTTTCCAGAATAGAACCTTTTATTAAATGCAACTTAAGCTATCAGCCATAACATCAAACGGCAGCATCGCAAGTCACTGTTCCAACGGGCCTTGAAAACCCTTAAAAGGGCTTGATATTTTATTTTGGTTTTAAGGGCCCTTAGAAAAGCCCTGTGCTATTTCTTCTGTCCATCGTGAATAGGTGTACAAATAATTGTGGAGTGTGACGAATTCCATGACTCTTCTTTTAGTAAATCGAGTCCGAGTTACAGCATTCCTTTGCGGAAAGGCCAAAGAAAAGAATATTGAGTTAGGGGGACATATATAAAAATTAACAGAACTGTTTCTCAACTCGAATTTCTCATATCAGAATCCATTTTTAGTAAACTGGATAGAGCATGAAATAATTTTTGGATAAATGCCATACTTGACAACGTGCTCCTCGGGGTGGGGTGTCTTGCGCTCGAGGGTGGCTAGTGACGTTACGATAAAAAATGTATCGCGGCAATTTTTCACGACAATGATTGAAAATTATTGAGCCATAAATAAACCCTTTTATGCATGCTGTCAAATTTTGTCCTATGATGCTTTGATAAAAAATATAAAATTCCGAATAAATTTTTGCTCGTATATATAAAAAAGAAATTCTATCTAGTTCTAGATCTTTTAAAAACAAAGTCAGATATAACATGTTTTGAAAATACATCAATATTTGGGGCCGCTATCCAATACACAAGAAATTGTCCACAGACAAACGAACATCACGCCAGAAACAGAACGCGCTCAGATCTGAAAACATACATATAACAATATTTTTGTACATTTTTCCAAAAAAATTATCAAAAAAAAATCGTATAAAATTAAAAATATATATTTCTATTGCTGAATGATATTCACTTTTCATAAGTAATATCATGCGATAAATTGGGTGACATCATTCTCGTGGATCTAGCTAGTTCCATTAATGAAAATATATGCGTTAGGTGATACTTTTGTATATGGACGCCAATAGTCACTTATCTGCTACCAGAATAACATATTTCTCCGTCCATAACGCTTGGCGAGATTTTGGCAGAATGTCGCCAACTTCGGTTTTTTAAATGTTGCAAATTGAGGAAAATGTCTCCAAATTGATAAAATTGACGCTAAATCAATGAAAATGACTACTAGATGACGAAGTAATTATTAAAGTATTTTAATATGAGGACTATATCGCTTATTGAGGATGCTATCAATATTGATGATTGTTTATAGTTGCAGGAAGAATAAGTTAATTGAGTATTTCGAAATATTTTTATATGTTATCCTGAAAATCGTCCAATGTACAATTCAACTCTGAAACCACAGCGCCGTGGACCTTATACATTATTTTTTTATTGTAAAACTAGTAAATCCATTGCATTATGTAAGGAAAGTCATGTGCTGCCCATATCAGATATTTTTGGAAGGTAGCGAAGATGTGAAAAAATAAAATATCTCGAGAACGACTAGTACTAGAGCAATGGAGTTGGTCTTATTATTTTCGTCGTCATAAATTGCGTATAAAATAAACATTTAATTGATATAGTTGAACATACGTAATATTTTATTTTTAGATTTAACGATTTTTCAGGGCCATTTCGAAAAACAATTTTCTTTTTTTACTGAATCACACCAAAATCTAAACAGCATCAGGTTAATCTACAATTGATATATCTACAAAATTTTGTAAAATTTGGTCCATTACTTTCTCAGATAGACTGGATACAGGCAATTTTTACAAGCCATTTCGCAAAAAAAAAAAGTCAGATTATTATTTTTTTTTTATCCCGAACAAAATCAAATTATAATCAGTACCTGGGTCACCCACAAGGGCATGCCAAATTTTAAGAAATTCATTCAATTAGATTTTCTGTTAGAGTAGATACAAAATGTGCACAGATACACACACACACATATTTCACATTAAAAATAGTTTTTCGCGTTCTAGAGATTCCAATACATGTGGCCCTGTCGAAAACTCGAGTTGCGATATTCACAATAATTCCCATACTTTCACTATACATTACCATGAAATGTAGGGAAAGTAAAAAGTTAGACTGGCTACTATTGTTTGTTTCATTTACAGTGTTTACCTTGATGCCTGTATGTCTTCCCTTGATGGTAGCTGTAGGCAAACTTAATTGCTAAATTACTTGAGTTGTGTATTCAAAAATTTCTTTTCTTTGTTGCAGAACATTCTCGGACAGATCCCAGATGTTTTTGTCTTCCGACTTGGTTATGTTGGTACCAGTACTTTTGCAAGAAGAAATTTAAAGTCTATTATTCCAGTATCCATCCATCCAGTCAAGATTCAAGACATCTGTAGTAATTTCACACAATTTTCTTTAAAGACTAAGAGATAATTGTTCTTCGTTGCATGTATAGTAGACATGTACAATTCGTATTCTCTATGATTTGATTGAAAGCCGTATTACGAGTTGCCTTGCATCAAGAATTATATTAGTTCATATTTTATAAAAAAAAATATCTCATGTCAAAAAAATGACTCTGAAAAGATATTAGGTATTCTATCAAATTTTTGTACTCACAAATTTGAAATTTTCGTTTTAACTATTGAACTATAAGTAGAGACTATTTCTGTCATACACGCTCCTAAAGGAACTGCTTAATTTGGTGATGTTTTAATACCTACGTCACTGTCATTTGTTGAAAACATTGTTGATCTGGTCCTTATCATCTGATGGATTTTTCGGAAAGGCATGGGGTTTTGATTAATTCATCTTCTATTACGAGCTTAAATTCAGTACAGCACATCTTAACGAGGGTTTTGACTATATTCAAAATAAATAAACTATTCAATAAATTCTTATAGATTTCAGTTTTTCAGGACTGATCCATAATTTCAATTCACTGTACTGAAAATCCTGTTGATTATATGTCAACGAATCCAATATAGGTTTACTTGTTTTGATCCACCATCTACTGGAAGCGTTTAAAAGTGATAAAATGGTAGAAGACAATTGTTCCAAACCATCATATTGAAAAAATTACCTGTCCGATTAGTATCGATGTTATTAGATATGATATATAACTTAATAAGCAATTTTTACGCTGTCTTCATGAAATAAGCATTCCTTTTCTAATTGTGATTTTATTCGCTTTGAAAAATGAGCATAAGCAACCAGTATTTTTCAGAGAAGTTGGTAGAAGGTTATATAAAGACCCCGCCTTCACTGAAAGAGCAGGCACTAACGAAGTCTGCCATTCAAATATGCCAAAATTCTGATCTATATAAACGTATTCTGTTAACACCCGTGTGGCAAGATATCCCACCAATGGATGAACGTATATATAGTTGTGCTGTGTGGTACAATCTTTTCGCTGAGAAATCTTCAGTCATCCTTGACATGCTTTATATTCCACATGCTTTGAAAAAACCATTAATGCATCGCATACGATTGATAGCAATTCGGTTATTTGGATGGAACAGAGAACATCTAATATTGTTTAAAACTACAGCCCTCGATGCTAATAAGCTTCTTTTGACTTCTGATTGGACAATAGAAGGAAGAATAAAAGAAAGAAACGTAGCAGAACGGTTGGTGCAAGACGAATTAATCCCAGTGTATGAGCGGTATCAGTTAGCATGTCGGCACTTTTTACAGCCCTTTATTAGTCCTCTGTGGAACCGAATCCCAGCCACAAGAAGAGCAGCCTTTTGCAGAGATTACATTCCGAGACAAATGTATGCTAAGTCAAATTTAGTATATCTATGGTCAAAATATTTGAAAGGGGAATTATTAGAACATGATGAACTATTCATGTGGCACCGTGGGCTTCGGCTTGCTGTTGAAGAAGGACAGAGAACAACTGTCACCCACTGTTGGACTGTATTAAGAGAAAGAGGATACAATGAAATCGTTTTAGTTGCCGAGATTGCACTGTCTGAGTATCTTAGGTTAAAACAAATATGTAGATGGGCTTTATATCCAAACCCAAAAACAGGGAATAATTATTTTGTAATGAAACTTTGGGAGGAAGAGCTGTGGATAAATAATAGGTGGTGCGCAATGCCAGAACATTATTGTGATATTCTGTATTTTCTGTTTTGCCAGATGACTGATGAACAAATGCTTATGTTTTTTAACAGTATAATTGGCTTCGAATATCAGATGTTCGAATGTTTTCTGCGATCTCCTTATCAGGATTATTTTATGGCAGTTATCACCAAGTTTTGGGCCCTTTTACCCGATAAAGTGTATGCAAAGTTATTGTTAACTGTAACCAATAGGTATGCAAAGATCGGACGCTGGAGACTAATTGAATTTCAGGATTACGATTACGGACCCTTACTGATAGAGTTACTGGAAGCAGCACCGGAGAATTGCAAGCGCTATATCTTCAGTTTTCAGCCGTCAATATTTAAGCATGAATATCTCGCTAAAGACTTGTTACTTACAGTCTTGCATAATTCAAATGAGCCCTCTCTGCTCAAAAATAGAGAAATAATTCGGAGTATTTTAAAACAGGCAACTGTAGAGGAAAAGGAATTAATTCTGCTTTCCGACTGTGGAGAAACACTTTGCAGATATTTAATTAAAAACCAATGTTGTAAAACTATACGATAGTAGGAGATTCCTCCTGAATGTCGTATGGAAAACAAAACGTATTCCACATATGATATATATAAAAAGTAAGAAATAAAAATGTAATAATTCTTAATCTTCATTTTACTTCCTATGACAGTACGATTAAAATTATGTCTGTGAAGTTTGAAATCTTTTTTGAAAGAACTGGTTGTTAAAGGGTATTCGCTTAATAGGAGATGTAGTAATAATAAGATATTTTTCTCTGTATTACACTGCTGGTAATGATCGAAGAAATAAACTTAAAATTGTAAAACTGACGTAATTATTATATGTAATTTAATAAAAGACAATGATGAACAGAAATGCTACAAATATGAATCATCAAAGGAATTATTAGAATAGTGAATCATTTCAAAAGACATTCTTATTTCAGATACCACGATCCATGAACTAGGTTTTGCGTTTATTATGTGTTCGTCAGCATGGAATACTCGATATCGGCATTGGCAGCAAGAGACATACTATAAGCCTCAAGTTCTGCTTGTGAATTTTGGAAATGCTTCTTATAGGCGGATTTTGTGATTAGTTTCTTACTAAAATTATAACAGTAATTTCAACACAGTAAAGTGATGTTACTTAATTTCCAAAGGACTTTATATTATTATACATGTTACTTCTGTTCCAAAGTGCTCAATATCATGTCCCATGTTACTTCTGTTCCGAAGTGTTTAAAATCATTAAGGTTGCTCTATTTCTGTTCCACTAATAAGTTTAATTTTATTGAATTTACTGCCATTTTTTTCCAGAGGCTATTTTAGTAATATTGGTGATCACTACAGAGAATATTTATGTATTTAAAATATGTTTTTGAAAAAAAGTAATTGTCTTTATTCTATACTTATTACATATGGAGTTTGTAATTTGTTTTGTGTGGAAAAACTTTGTTCTGTATATATGTATTTTAATTTTGTATAGTATTTTATATTGTTAAGAATATACTGAATTTAGTGAAAATCAGTATGAATGTAGTTTTAAAATTTTATTCTATTAACTATAGTGTGACACATCATTTAGATATATTTGTATAGGCTAAATAGAATGCTTGTCCCCCTAAAATTTCATTCGCCCTCCCCTGACAAAAAGTCCTGAAAAAGACTCTGCATTTGTCCCCTTCCCCTATGGGCAGCCTTGTACTTTGTCCACTAGTACGCAGAAGTGCTAACCAGATTTGATACGCTAGCTGGCTCAGTGGCTGCCACATACTTTGAGTTAGTAGCATCTAAAGTCGGGGAAATGAGGCTGAATGCAATATATGCTTGAGACATATTCATAACTAGGACCTTGAGCTTTGCGGTTAAGACAGAGTTCCAGTGCCGATTTAGTTTTCCATTTTTATAAGAAAATAATTGTAATTTTTTCTACCAAAAGAATTTCCGGCTGTTATATTAGAAAAATAAATTTTGTAATCATGCTCATAACTGCCAAGAAAATTTTTATTTAAAATATTTTCGAAACATTTTGTCTGACTTTTTGTAACCAAGTCTTTCAAATTGTTGAACCATATTTACATTTGTGACGATTATATCAAATAAAAGAAAGAAATATTACTTTGCTTTCATAGATTGTTTATTTAAATCATTTCTGCTGCATCGGAATGGGGCCATTACCAATTTATTTTGTGTATATACGTATAGTTTTATAATATATACCAGCATTATACCCGTTCTTCGAACGGAGTATATAACGTAAAGAAACATAAAATTCACAATCATGTGTAAATTCCAATATATATAAAATGACATTGTTAATCAGATTATTCTATTAAAATATTTAATTTAATGCTCCAAAACAGAAGTTTCAGAATCTCTGTTCTCGTTATACAAAACTATTTTCATGGGCATATCTGAAGAATAAAACATCCTGGTCCCGTTTGTAAGCAAATTTACAAAAAATATGAAATAGAATCATCAAAATAAAAGCTTTTAAATTGTAAGGGACCCGTACTACTTATGTACGCGAATATTAGAAATTATACAATGTAATAGAAGGTTATATGTATAAATTGAAAATATCAATAAACTCGTAATCTTTAAACCTCAAGACAGTATTCATTCCAATATATGCCAGAATGAAAGTGCTAAAATTATATGGGAAGATATGCCAATACTACTTATATTGTCGTAGATTAGAAGATATGTCAGTGTGTTAGTAAATTACCCGTATTATAATGTGAGTCTCGAAATCTTTTGCCATAATGAAACAGATAACGTAATAAAGTGAAAATATCAATAATCTTCGTAATCTTTATACATAAAGGTAGTAATTGATTCCATTATATATGCCAATATACTGTAGTACTTATATTCTTGTAGATTAGAATATATACCCGTGAATTTCTAGAAGATTACTCGTACAACGTACAATATGCGAGTTTGAACAATTTTTGTCTCAATGAAACAAATGCATAATAACTTGAAAATATCGATAAACTCTGAATCAATAATCCCTGAAAATATCAAATATAATGTTTAAACCTGAAGACAGTAATTGATATTATCCAGTCACAAATGCAATGGCAAATAATTTATTTTACATACACATCTTCATTATTTAAATCAGAAAAGGTTTAATTAAAGTCGTAAGCCGCATAAACACATTGGATTTAAATCCGTTGTTATGCGACACGATGTCATTTGCTTCAACGAAATTGGTGCAAAAAATATCGTCTGAAAACTATCTCTATGGAATGTTTGGCGACATTGTCGTCAATTTAGCGACATTTTAAAAAATCGCCAAGTGGAACTGTAGAAGTGACTTCCAACTGCCGACAAATTGACGAAACATCATCACAATACTATCCCCTAACAAAACACAATTAATTTCATTTATTTAGTTCAATTTTATCAATTTCAAGATATTTTTATGGATTTACAAATATTTTTTATCAATTTGGTGACATTTAAAAAAATTTAATGCTTGTGTTATTAAGTAGAATGATTTGCCTGACAGACAAATGCTACCAAAACATCGTTTCAGTACTCTCTTCTGACAAAACAAAATTTATTTCATTGATTTATCGTCGTTTTTATCAATTTGGCGACATTTCGGTCGATTTGGCAACTTTAGGGAAAGTTGCCAAGTTAGCGATATCCCGCCAAATTTGCAGATCTGAAGAATGAAACATCCTGATCCCATTTGTATATACCAAATGAAATCACTAAAATTGTATTAGAATATATATCCGTTCTACTCTTATTTAGCCGATTGTTGAAACAGAATAATTTTATTGGCTAAACACAATATATGAGTTTATTGGCTAAACACAATACATGAATTTAAAACTCTTTGCCATAACATATGAAAGTGGTGTACGCAGTCCGTAATTAATATAATTAAAAGAAAAATCAAACCGATCATTTATAAGATATATTTTTATATCAATTTATTTATTATTCAAATAGAAAAAATAATAAAAATTAACAAACACATCTGATTTAATTGCGTTGATGAGCAACATGTTATAACAAAGATTCTTCCTCACAAAATGCTGATAATTAAATGACCATTTTAATTTCGTAATACTTTTCATTGTTGAGAAAGAACATATGAAAAATAAACCATGGTAATAGACTTTCGGTTTAAATTCATGTTTCAAACCAGCGACTTCCAAAAAGTTTGCGTATTGATTTCTTGTTTCTGTAAAAATAAGCTGTTGGCGTTAAATTTGGCGACCCTCAATACAATTTTTCGACGTCACTGACCTGCCTGCCCTCTTTCATTCATATTCGACATTTTTGCATGATATCAATTGTGAATAATGGTACAGGGCAAGACAACTCAGTGGTTAGAATGCAAGGGTTGCTCTCGCTCTCGAAGGACCTGAATTCGATTCCCGGGTCTGCCTAAACAGGTTCCTTGTTCACGTACAGCACGGGCACGTTAAATATGGGGGTCTGGAACTTCTTCCTAGAGGTTGATGGTAGTGGAAGGAGGGTACAGTCCCTCTGATTGTCGCATCTACTGGCTTCCGGTCTGATTTGGGTGGCACTTACCCGGGCGTCCAAACAAATACCTTATAACGCCAGGTAGTTTGGACGATCTTGGTCGAAAGAAAATAAAATCTTTATGATGCAATTTATATACCATTGATTTGAAAAAAAATCTATATACACCCCCATTTCCCTTTGAATAGTTTGCATAATCTGTAAAGAATAATGCTGTCCCAACCGGGAAACGAAATCTAAATCTTCAAACTAGCAGCCGACGCTCTACCATTGAGCTACTGAGGTGAAACTGCAAGTTCTTATTGTGGAAGTGGATTCTGTATTCTCCACACTCTAATGTCAGATTAACGTGCAATTGACAATCTAAGTGATAATATGCTGCAATTTTCACTCCAGGTTAGCCTGAGCTAGTTTTATCCTGTAAGTTTTATCTGCTGATGCTATTTTTAACCTCAGGGTCTGCATCCTGCACGGTTGTTATATCCTCTCACTTTTGAAATCGGCGTTCCATATCGCAGAGTTCGTTGAATCCGTTCTAGTTGTGCTACGGTCACTTTTAGACCTACAACATATTTGCACCCACCTACATGGTCGATTTTATCGAGCGCATTGTAAAAAACCTTGCTGCTCGAACCGGGAATCGGAATCTGGACCTTCGAACTGGCCAGGCCACGGTCTACCGTTGAGCTATTGAGAAAAAATTGCAATTTCTTATTGTCGAAGTGGACTCTCTAAATATCAATTTTAGATAATGATTTCATTTATATTTTATTAATTTAAATTGAATCTGCCTGCCCATTCAAAGTGATACAATTCCTCAAATGCTTAAAAATCATTTTCTACTTTTCTGTACGCCTCTGTGGTGCAGAGGAAGCATTGAAAGAATATTTTTTCCAATAATTTATTTTTATCTTATTATGATTCATAGATCTAACAAAAAATAAATAAGAATATGTGAGAAAACCGGGTGGAGTTTTACGTTCTAGATATTAATTAGCACAAGTCAACAGGAATATTTAACGGAATAATTAACGATTGCTGCAAAAAATTTCAATTATAATGAGCAGCTATTAGTTATGTACAGCCTGTAATAAATTAATCCATCAACGAGATGAGAAATGGAAAATGTTTACGGTAAAGAAAGGCTATTTCATTGCTGAAAGCTATTATGGATTTTAAATTTGGTTTATATCATAGTTAATTGAGCACGATTAATCTATTAAGTTTTTTGTCAGCTATGTTTATTAATGTACTTAATGTACTATATGTTAATATACTATTAATGTACTATATGTTGTAATGTAATCGCATCACAATTACCCAGCAAGACAGGCCTAAAATACGATTAGAAATAAATTGTAAGAATTCTCAAAAACTGCGACCACTTTCAGACGCCACTCTAACCCTTCCTGGTTTTTCAATGCTGATTCCGATGAAATCTTCCATAATCGAATTAGGTTTCGTAGAACTCTGTCAGTTACTGAATGGATCATTTATTTCCATGGAATTCCACGTTCTTTTATGGTGTATACAGCTAACTAGCCGTAAAGATGTAATATCCCAGAATTGTATTATAAGAGAGGAATCTCATCAGCAGCGCAGCGCAGGGTCTTGTCCTCAAATGAAAACAGAACTCCTGATAAAAGCCTCCTTGCTTGAGTGAGAAAGACTGGGAATACCATTTAGAAGAAAACTTTCGTCTGTCTTTCCTAAATATAACGTTTGCGTCAGAGTGGAGAGAGAAAATCCATGTATTTTTAGTTTCAACTAGAAGATATACCCTGCGTTGCCCGGGATTTAAGGCAGGGATTAATTGAAAGATCTGGATCATGCTGTCTTTGAAGATTCTCGATTTTTTCTATGATCTTAATTTCTTTAAAGCCTTCCATGTCTACAAAAATTGTAGTAATTTAGTTAATGACTCATGTAATAATCCATATTTATCCGACAAAGGGTACTGGCAGAGTGCCCTGAGAAAACCCACTTTATTTGTTTCATTTTTGAACATTTAAGGCTCTTATGTGTTGTTTTAACTTATTTTTCGTCCTGTTGGGTCTCATTTATCCTTCTTCGGACTTGACTAGTCTTTCCAGGACAACCCTGTTGTGTTCAGACGGACGCCAATCTTGTGTGTTACTTCTTGGTTTTAGATTGGCTGGACTATTCTTCATAATGCTTTCTATTTGGCTGTCTAAGGTGAACTCATAATTCGCATCTTGAGTATATAAATCCCTCTTTTCCTTTTATTTACACCCATTGCGTATTTTTGACTTCGAGTTCCTTAAACATCATGCATTGACAAAGAAGAGCCGGAGTATCCACGAAATAGCTGAATGCTCCAGTTTTATCGTATTCGTTCTTACACTTGTTGCATGCATTTTCTTATACTTTGTACTAAGTGTATTTTATTTATTGATTATTTAAATTCATTCATTTAATTTTTCAAAACGCGCGCCCGGCACTACTATGTTATCTTTACCGTCTTTCCGTGTCGTCCTAAAACCTTAGTAAGGCTTTTATTAAGGCTCCTAAATAAGCAGGCTGACGCAACTGCCATTTTTAAAATAACCGGTGCAGTCAGTTATCGACTGCTTACTGTTATTTAAATGGAGCATGCATGTTGCATGGCTAATTTTTGGTAACCAATGTAGCTGTAAAATGTATGTTTCTATTGCCAAAAAATTGTACTAATAATTCAAGAAGGAAGACTGGAATGTTTAATTTTACTTGAGATTCCGAGAAAAAGATGAGAAAATAATAATATCCTATTCGCCTTGTACAACCATCGCTTCGACTGGGAGTAAAGATGGCCGCTGTTGCGCCAGTCTGTGTATTTAGTAGCCTTAACTGTTTGAATAAATATGCAAATACATCTCATAGCAATGAACAGGCTGCAGAGTTAGTTCTAACGCCCTCTGTTACTGGTGAATCGAAGAAAAAAGGCCCGTCAAGAGCGAAATCGAAATACTCCCTTTTTATGCTTCTGTTTGAAAATTCACAGAAAATGGAGTGTTTAAATTCGTTGCTAAGTGGCATGATATAATAATATGCAAATAGTCTAACACTGCCCCTAGGCATTCAAAACGTGTACTAAATTTTAATTGGAGCTATTCCAAGGCTATCCACAAAATGTTATGAAATTCGGTGCAGCCGATAAATTCCGATTAATTCCGTGCAGCCGATTTTAAATACATATTAAAAATTCTTCTTCTTATAAATTCGGTTCAAAGATTTTTTGAAAAACTTTCTCGATCTTTCCAATGATGTGAAGGTGTAATCCCAATAATAATATTTGCGATCGCTAAAGAGCCCATTTTTGTGAAAATCGCTCACAATCTATATTGGTCATTTTAAACTCAAAAGAAGACAAGGACGGAGATGCTAAAAAAGGCGTTTTCCTTCTCAAAGAAAGGGCGGTTGGCAGCCCTGCAGCTAACCCAGTACTGAATTTCACGACTGTCCGAAGCTTAGATTTTCTGTTGCAGACGATACACGCAGATAGACAGAAAGACTTACATATTCTTTTATTATGTCTCCCTAGCTGAGGCTATGTGACGGGGGGGGGGGGGGAACCACCAGTCTTAAATAACCTATACACTATTTTCCTTATACATTATTATATTTTGTAGGGACAGTAAAATGATAGGAAATATAATTTTAGATCGCCAAGCTTTTGATAAATATTCAGTATTTTTTTAATGTAGATAACAAAGATTGACAAAACTGAAATTTGCTGCTAATGTTAAATAAAACTCCGCTAGCCGAAACAACGCGTGCACTTCGTCAATTGCATCGTCATCTACTTCACTCGCATCACTCTCAGTAATGGTTCCTCATTGGTGGAATCGAAGTAGTAATTTTGCTATTTATCCACTCATCTAATGAGTGGCTTCCGCCAACTGTGGAACAATATCGCCAACAACCAAATAGGTGTTAATAAATATAAAATATTAGACTGAAAGTTCATACGCATGTCCAGTACGTAGAGCCATTACAGATTTGAACCGGCTGGGTATTCATCTACGCCAGTGTGCTTGCTGTTCGACGTTTTCTTCTGTTTTGTAAGTGACACTTTTATAGACTGTGGTGATGCTTTTTTTCTGATTACGTGACGTTTATTTTTGTGAGATTTAAGAACGCTACACGAAATCTACGAAATTCATTCAACTGGCATTTTCTTCAGCTTCAGGTGAGATTGTTTCACTATTATTTTACTATGGGACTATTTTACTATTATTTCATTATGTGACTATTTTACTGTTATTTTATTATGTAACTAATTTACTGTTGAATGATACACTTCTTATAATTTGTAAGATTCTTGATTCAGAGCCGTCCATAAGTAGGAGGGGCCTGAGTCCCCCCCCTCCAACTTTTTCTTAGAAAGGGAAAATATGCAAAATTAATAAAGAGGGGAAATCAAATATGAAAGGGGGGGGGGAGGCAGTCATAAATGTTTGAAAAGGGGATCGATTGATATGGGTGGCCGTCATTGCAATTAACATGGAATCAAAAATAATAATTGATAGATCTATAGTGTTTGTTGTGACCAACAAGGTCCTTCTGGATTCATGGCTGGAAGTTTAAGTCAATCATATCGGGCCTAAGTTAGCGGTCTACACAGACTTTGGCCAGGCTCACATTTTACTAAATTCAGGCCAGGTCAAAATAAATAAAAGAAAGCCAAACATAGGTCAAAATTGAAGCAGAAAAATTTATCTGAAATTGCATGTTTCAAAATCTTTCGATATGTAAGATAGGTGGTCTTCCAAGTCATCAGCCCCCCCCCCCCCCTTCCAAAAATAATAATAAAACCGACTCCACATATATCTAAAATATCTAAAAAGTAACAAAATTTCTGTATTTCTGATACTAATAAATGATGAAATTTTACTTCTGTGTCTTTGTGTGTATGGGGGGGGGGACTAGTATTTTGTAAGATCAAATTTTATTCATTTATGTATAGTTAAGCAGTAGCTAATTGCATAATCTAGTTTGCTGCAAATTATAATTTTGGATGCTTTAATTTTTTTACTTTGTTATTAATATATATTGTCATGAGATGGAATTCATGAGATGTATTGTCATATATTCATTAGATGATGTGATCACGAAATCTAAGCTGTACTGCAGAATATTCTGTATAGTGGGTATTGCTTAGTGACATATCATTAAATTAAAATAACATTGCAGAACAAATATCGTTTACATAATGCTACTTTAATCAAAGGTATAATAGTGCCTTTTGTCTTATATTCTCGACAACCCCTGGTCCTAGAAACTCGAAACATGGACTAAATTTAAAGGGGCCAATTTCAAGTCTACTCCAGAAAATTCATCCAATTCGGTGCAACCAGTTTCATGCGATAATTTAACAAACGCACATACAGACGGATTTTTCAGTATTGCTTATATATATATATACACTTTCATTTTTATCACCAAAATATTTGGAAGGGTTGTATTTACTAACAATTTGATCGTAGTGTCCATGAGCATACTGGGGAGGGGGGGTCAGGGTAGTGCAAAAGTAACTCCCTGGAAAATTATATCAATTAATACCATTCCTCAAAGAATATGTTTGAAAATTTTCACGTGAGCTTTTATAAAACAAGTGTGGTTTGAATTCAATTTCCACAATACCAGTATATTGTCCCAAAGTTAATAATATGAATTACGAAATATTTTATACAAGTGTCACGTAATACGAAAGGAAGACCAAGAATTAACTGGGGTGTGACTCATATCGACTATCTCATGCCACTATCAGTTTTTAATAGCATTTTTCTTTTTTTTTTTTTTTTTTTTTCAAATTTTATAAGGATAGTCTTTTAAAATTCTATATCATAGGTTCAAATGATTACAATTATAGTGTTTTACCTTTTAAAGGATTTAAAAAAAAAATCTTGCGATTGATACCATACTTGTCAATGTAAAATCCGGGGGGTAATTTGACCCCCGATGAGTGATCACTCGTTTCCAGATTAGAACCTTTTATTAAAAGCAACTTAAGCAATCAGCCATAACATAAAATGATAATATCATAAGTCAGGTTTCCCAAGGGTCTTGAAAAGCCCTTAGAAAGGCTTGATATTTTATTTTGTTTTAAAAGGCCCTTAAAAAAGCCCTGTGCCTTATTTCGTCTATTTCCTCTGTCCATCGTGAATAGTTATGGAGTGTGACGAACTCCATGACTAATATTTTTGTAAGTCGTGTTCTAGTTACGGCGTACCTTTGCGGATAATCCAAAGAAAAGAATATTGAGTTAGGGGACAAATATAAAAATTAAATGGAGTGTTGCTCAACTCGACCTGCTCGTATCAGAATCAAATTTTTGTAAACTGGATTGGGCTTGAAATAATTTTTCGATAAATGCCTAATTGATAAAGTGCTCCTAGGGGTGGGGTGTCTTGTCCCCCGAGGGTGGCTAGTGACGTTACGATAAAAAATGTATCTCGGCAATTTTTCACGACTATGATTGGAATTTAATGAGCTATGAATAAACCCTTTTATGCATGATGATGTCAAATTTTGTCCTATGCTGCTTTGTTAAAAATTATAAAATTTCAAATAAATTTTTGCTCGTATATATAAAAAATAAATTCTATCTAGTTCTAAATTTTTTAAAAACAAAGTCAGGTATAAATTTTGTGAAAATACATCACTATTGAAGCCTCTATCCAATACACAAGAAATTGTCCACAGACAAACGAACACCACGCCAGAAACAGTCAGAACGTGCTCAAATCTGAAAACATACATGTAACAATACTTTTGGTACATTTTTCCAAAAAAATTATGAAAAAATCGCTTAAAATTAAAAATAATTATTACTATTGTTGAATGATGTTCACTTTTCATAAGTAATATCATCCGATAAATTGGGTGACATCATTCTCGTAGATCTAGCTAGTTCCATTAATGAAAAAATATACGTTAGGTGATACTTTTGTATATGGTCGCCAATAGTCACTTATCTGCTACACGAAAAACATATTTCTCCGTCCATAACGCATGGCGAGATTTTGGCAGAATATCGCCAACTTCGGTTTTTAAATGTTGCAAATCGAGGAAAATGTAACCAAATTGATAAAAATGACGCTTAATCAATGAAAATGACTACTAGATGATGAAGTAACTATTAAGGTATTTTATTATATGGACTATATCGCTTATTGAGGATACTATCAATATTGATGATTGTTTATAGTTGCAGGAAGAATAAGTTAATTGAGTATTATAAAATATTTTTATATGCTGTCATCCTGAAAATCGCCCAATGTACAATTCAACTATGAAACCACAGCGCCGTGGACCTTATACATTATTTTTTTATTGTAAAACTAGTAAATCCATTGCATTAGGTAAGGAGAGTCATGCGTTGCCTACATCAGATATTTTTGGAAGGTAGACAAGATGTGAAAAAACTAAAATATTTCGAGAACGGCTAGTCCTAGAGCAATAGAGCTGGTCATATTATTATCGTCGACAGGAATTGTGTATAAAATAAACTTTTAATTGATATAGCATACGTAATCTTTAGATTTAACGATTTTAAGGCCATTTTGCAAAACAAGTTTCTATTTTTACTGAATCACACCAAATTCTAAACAGCATCAGATTAACCTATAATTGATTTATCTATCAAATTTTGTAAAATTTGGTCCATTAGTTTCTTAGATAGACTGGATGCAGGCAATTTTAACGAACCATTTCGCAAAAAACAAAAAATAAAAACCAGAATATTTTTATCAGGAAACGAATCAAATTATAATCAGTTCCGGGGTCACCCACAAAGGACATACCAAATTTTAAGAAATTGATTCAATTAGTTTTTCCGTTAGAGTAGATACAAAATGTGCACAGATACACACACACACACAAATTTCACATTAAAAATAGTTTTTCGCGTTCTAGAGATTCCAATACATGTTGCTCTGCCGAAAACTCGAGTTGCGATATTCAGCATAATTCCAATATTTTCTATACATTACCATGAAATGTAGGGAAAGTAAAAAGTTAGACTGGCTACTATTGTTTGTTTCATTTACAGTGTTTCTGTTGATGCCTGTATGTTTTCCCTTTTTTGTGGCTGTGGGCAAGCTTAATTGATAAATTATTTGAGTTGTGTATTCAAAAATTACTTGTCTTTGTTGCAGAACATTCTTGGATAGTTCCCAGATGTTTTTATCTTCCGACTTGGTTTTGTTGGTGCCTGTACTATTGCAAGAAGAAATTTAAAGTATTTTCTTCCAGTATCCATCCAGTTCAAGATTCAAGACGTCGGTAGTAATTTCACACAATTTTCTTTAATGACTAAGAGATGAGTGTTCTCCGTTGAATATATAGTAGACATGTACAGTTTGTAATCTCCATGATTTGATTGAAAGCCGTATTACGATTTCCTTGCATAAAGGATTATTTTAGTTCATATTTTATAAAAAAAATAGGGTATTTTATAAAAAAAAATTAGGTTCATGTAAATATTGCAGTTGAAAAGATATTAGACATTCCATCAAATTTCTGTACTCACAAATTTGAAATTTTCGTTTTAACTATTGAACTATAAGTAGAGACTATTTCTGTGAAACACGCTGCTGAAGGAACTGCTTAATTTGGTGATGATTTAATACCTACGTCACTGTCATTTGTTTGAAAACATTGTTGATCTGGTCCTTATCTGCTGGGATTTTTCGGAAACGCATGGTGTATTGTTTCATTCATCTTGTATTACGAGCTTAAATTCAGTACAGAAGATCTTAACGAGGGTTTTGACAATATACAAAATAAATAAACTATTCAATAAATTCCTTCAGAATTCAGGTTTTCAGGATTTATCCATAATTTCAATGCTCTGTATAAATCCTATTGATTATATGTCAACGAATCCAATGTAGGTTTTCTTGTTTTTTTCCACATTCAACTGTAAACGTTTAAAAGTGATAAAATGGTAAAAAAAATTGTTCCAAACCTTAATATGGAAAATATTAACTACCGGATTATATATGGATGTTATTAGATACCATATATAATTTTATAAACAATTTTTACGCTGTCTGCATGAAATAAGCTTTCCTTTTTAAATTGTGATTGTTTTCGTTTTGAAAAATGAGCATAAGCAACCACTATTTTTCAGAGAAGTTGGTGGAAGGTTATGTAAAGACCCCGCCCTCACTGAAAGAGCAGGCACTAACGAAGTCTGCCATTCAAATATGCCAAAGTTCTGATCTAAATAAACGTATTCTGTTAACACCAGTGTGGCAAGATATCCCACCAATGGATGAACGTATATATAGTTGCGCTGTGTGGTACAATCTTATTGCTGAGGAATCTTCGGTTGTCCTTGACAAGCTTGGACTTCCACATGCTTTGAAAAAACCATTAATGCATCGCATACGAGTGATAGCAATTCGGTTGTTTGGCTGGAACAGAGAACATCTAATATTGTTTAAAACTACAGCCCTCGAGGCTAATAAACTTCTTTTGACTTCTGATTGGTCAGTAGAAGGAAGAATAATCGAAAGAAAAGTAGCAGAACGGTTGGTGCAAGACGAATTAATCCCAGTGTATGAGCGTTATCAGTTAGCATGTCGGCACTTTTTACAGCCCTTTATTTGTCTTCTGTGGAACCGAATCCCAGCCACAAGTAGGGAAGCCATTTGCAATGAGTACATTCCCAGACGAAAGTATGGTAAATCAAATTTAGTGCATCTATGGTCAAACTATTTGAATGGGGAATATCAAACCATATTAGAACGTGATGACCTATTCTTGTGGCGCCGTGGGCTTCAGGTTGCTGTTGAAGAAGGGCAGAGAACAACTGTTACCCACTGTTGGACTGTATTAAGAGAAAGAGGATACAGTGAAATCGCTTATGTTGCTCTGATTGCACTGACTGAGTATCTTATGTTAAAACAGACATGTAGATGGGCTACATATGAAAACGCGAAAACAGGAAATAATGATTTTGTAATGGAACATTGGGAGGAAGAACTGTGGCTATATAATGCATGGTGCGCAATGCCAGAACATTATTGTGATATTCTGTATTTTCTTCTTTGCCAGATGACTGCTGAACAAATGGTTATGTTTTTTCAAAGTGCAATAGAATGCGACAGCCAGTTGTTTAAATGTTTTCTGCGATCTCCTCATCAAGAATATTTTATATCAATTGTCACCAGATTTTGGGCCCTTTTACCGGAGGAAATATATGCAAAGTTATTATTGACTGTAACCAATAGATATACAAAGATCGGACGCTGGAGAGAAATTGAATTTCAGGATTACGATTATGGATCCTTACTGATAGAGTTACTGGAAGAAGCACCGGAGAATTTGAAGCGCTATATATTCAGTTTTCAGACATCATTATTTAAGCATAAATGTCTGGCTAAAGACGTGTTACTCAAAGTCTTGAGCAATTCAAAAGAGAATTTTCAACTGAAAAATATAGAAATCATTCGGAGTATTTTAAAACAGGCAACTGCAGAAGAAAAACAGTTACTTTTGCTTTCAGATTGTGGAGAAACATTTCGCAAATATTTAATTTAAAATCAAAGATGCAAAACGAAACGATATTAGGAGATTCCCCAAGAATGTCGTAAGGAAAACGAAATTAATTTCACATATGATATATAGAAAAAAATAATAAAATTTAGTAATTCTTAATCTTTATTATACTTCCTATGACAGAACGATTAAAGTTATGTCTATGAAGTTCGAAATCTAATTCGAAAAAGTGGATTTAATTGGTGTTTGCTTAATAGGAGGTTTGTAATAATTAATTATTTTTCTTTCTATTACCCTGGCGGTACTGATCGTAAAAGGAAAGTTCAAATTGTAAAACTGACGTAATTATTATATATTATAATTGAAAGATAGACAGCAATGAACAGAAATGCTACAAATAGGGATCATCAAAGGAATTATTAGAATAGTGAATCATTTAGAAATACACTCTTACTGCGTATACCACTATCCATGAACTGATTTTGCGTTTATTATGTACTCGTAAGCATGGAATAGTCGATATCTGCATTGGCAGCAAGAAACTTATTGTAAGACTCAAATTCTGCAAGAACTTTTTGAAATGCTCCTTATACGTGAATTTTGTATTTAGAGAATTATTGCTTACTAAAATTATAACAGTAATTTTAGCACAGTAAAGTGATGTTACTTATATTCTAAAGTACTTGATATTATTATACATTTTACTTCTGTTGCAAAGTGCTCAGTATTATTTTGCATGTCACTTCTGTCCGAAGTGTTTAAAATCATTATGGTTGCTCCAAACCTGTTCCACAAGTTTAATTTTGTAGAATTTACTGCAATTTTTTTACAAAAGCAATTTTAGTAATAATGGTCATCACTGCCAAGAACATTTTTGTATTTAAAATATGTTTGAAAAAAAAATATAATTGTCTTTATTCTGGAGTTATTACATATGGAGCTTGTATTTCGTTTTGTGTGGAAAAACTTTGTTCAGTATATATTTATTTTATTTTGTATCGTATTTTATATATATGACTATACTGAATGTAGGGAAAGTCAGTATGAATGTAGTTTTAACATTTTATTCAATTAACTATGGTGTGACACAACATTTAGATATATTTATAAAGGTGAAATAGAAAGCTTGTCCTCCTAAAATTTCATTCGTCCTTCTCGGACAAAAGGTCCTGAAAGAAACACGGTATGTGTCTCCTTTCCCTATGGGCTGCCGTGTACTGTGTCTACTAGTACACAGAAGTACAAGCCAGATTTGATACGCTAGCTGGCAAGTGACTGCCACATACTTTAAGCGTTAGTAGCATCTAAAGTCTCCTGGGAAATGTCTGTATGCAATATATGCTTGAGACATATTCATGGCTAGGACCTTAAGCGTTGAGGTTATGACCCACTTACAATGGTGATTTAGTTTTCCATTTTCATAAGAGAATAATTGTAATTTTTTCTACCAAGAGAATTTCTGGCTATAATATTAGAAAAATATATTTTGTAATCATGCTCATAACTGACAAGAAAGTGTTTGTTATTTGAAATATTTTCGAAATATTTTATCTGAATTTTTGTAACCAAGTCTTTCAAATTGTCGATCCATATTTACATTTGTGACGATTATATTAAATAAATGAAATACTTATTACTTTGCTTCTACTCATTGTTTATTTAAACCCTTTCTGTTGCATCGGAATGGGAGCATTACCAATTTATTTTGTGTACATACATATAGTTTTATAATGTATACCAGCAGTATACACGTTCTTCGTACGAAGTATATAATATAAATAAACATAAAATTCACAATCATGTGTAAATTCCTATAGTATACAAAATAACATTTTTAATCAAATTATTTTGTTAAAATATTTAATTTTTTGCTCTTAAACAGAAGTTTCAGAATCTCTGTTCTAGCTATACAAAACTATTTTTATAGGCATATTTGAAGAATTAAACATCCTGGCCCCGTTTGTAAGTAAATTTACCAAAAATATGAAATTGAATAAATGTATACAAAATAAAAGCGTTTAAATTGTATGGGACCAGTACTACTTATATACACGAATATTAGATGATATACAATGTATCAGCAGATTACATATATAAATTGAAAATATCAAAAAATCCGTAATCTTTAAACCTCAAGGCAGTAATTCATTCCAATATATGACAAAATGAAAGTGATAAAATTATATGGGAAGCACGTACTACTTATAATGTCGTAGAGTAGAAGATATGTCAGTGTGTTAGTAGATTGCCCGTATTTTAATGCGAGTCTCAAAACTTTTTGCCAAAATAAGAGATAATGTAATAAAGTGAAAATATCAATAATCTCCATAATCTTTATACATGAAGGCCGTGCTTGATTCCAATATATGCCAATATATGTCAAATTGTATGCCAATATAGCTGTAGTACTTATATTCTGGTAGATTAGAATATATATCCTTGTATTTCTGGAAGATTACTCGTACAACGTACAATATGCGAGTTTCAACAATTTTTGTCACAATGAAACAATGGCAGTATAACTTGAAAATATCGATAATCTCTGAATCAATAATCCCCGAAAATATAAATAATAATAATGTTTAAACCTGAAGACCGTAATTGATATTATCCAGTCAAAAATGAAGTGAAAATGAAATTTATTTTACATACACATCTTCATTATTCAAATCGGAAAAAAGTTAATTAAAATCTTATGCCGCATAAACACATTGGATATGATTCCGTTGCTAAGCGACACGATATCATTTGCTTCAAATAAATTGATGAAAAAAATATAGTCTGAAAGTTATCTCTATAGCATTTTTGGCGACATTTTAAAAAAATCGCCAAATTCCCTTGACGACACATTTGAGGAAGCATCAAAATACTATCCCCTACCATTTCATTTATTACCGTTCATACCCGTTTCATTTATTTATTGCAATTTTATCAATTTCAAGATATTTTGATAATTTGTTTCAAATAAATTGGCGGAAGTATATTGTCTGAAAGCTAGCTCTATAGAAGGTTTCGCGACATTTTAAAAATTGCCAAATTCATCGCCAAGTGGAACTGTAGAACTGACAGTCCCACTTACCAACAAATTGACGAAACATCATTACAATACTATCCCTTAACAAAATACAATTTATTTCATTTATTTCATTTATTTGGCGCAATTTTATCAATTTTAAGAAATTTTTATGAATTTACAAACATTTTTTTCACTTTGGTGTTATTTCAAAAATTTACTGAATGTGTTACTAAATAGAACGGTTTGCCTGACAGACTAATACTACTGAAACATCATTTCAATACACTCTTCTAACAAAACAAAATTTATTTATTTGATTTATCATCGTTTTTATCAATTTGGCGACATTTCCGTCGATTTGGCAACTTTTCGAAAAGTTGCCATGTTAGCGATATCACGCAAAATTTGCAGCTCTGATAGTGCAGATCTGAAAAATAAAACATCCTGATACCGTTTGTAGATACTAAATGAAAACACTAAAATTGTATTAGAAGATATACCCGTTCAACTCTTATTTAGCCGAATTAATAATTGTTATTTAGCCGTAATAATTTCCATTGTTGAGTAAGATCCTATGAAAATTTCCCCATTAAAATCCATGTTTCAAACCAGCGATTTTCAAAATGTTTGCGTATTGATTACTTGTTTCTGTAAAAATAAGCTGTTGGCCTTAAATTTGGCGACCCCCAATACACTGGCGACGTCACTGACCTGCCTGCCCTCTTTCGTCCCTATTTGATATTTTTGCATGATATCAATTTTAAATAATGATACAGGGCAAGACAACTCAGTGGTTCGATTCCCGGGTCTGCCTAAACAGGTGCTGTAATCACGCACAGTACGGGCAAGTAAAAAATGTGTGTTTGAAACTCCTTCCGAGAGGTTGATGGGAGTGGAAGGAGTGTACGGTCCCTGTGAGTTTCGAATCTACTGGATTCCGGTCTGAAGTGGGTGGCATTGTCCCCGGTGTCCAAAAAAATGCTTTATAACGTCAGGTGATTTGGACGATGTTGGTCGAAAGAAAATTAAAGATTTATGATGTAATTTATATACCATTGATATGAAAAAATCTGTATGTATTTTTCCTGTTGAATACATATTTAATGTTGAATATTTTGCGTAATCTGTAAAGAATATTGCTGCCCCAACCGGGAAACGAACTCTAGATCTTCAAACTAGCAGCCGACGCTCTACAGTTGAGCTCCTGAGACGAAATTTCATTCTCTTATTGTGGAAGTCGTTCTCTATTCTCTACTCTCTAATGTCAGATTAGCGTGCTACTGACCATCTGACTGTCAATCTCCTGCAATTTTTACACCAGGTTAGCCTGAGCTATTTTTATCCTGTAAGTTTTATCTGTTGGTGCTATATTTAACTTCTAGGTCAGCTTCCTGCACGGTTGTTATATCCTCTCGCTTTTGAAATGGGTGTTCCATATACCAGAGTTCGTTGAATCCGTGCTAGTCGTACTAAGGTCACTTTCAGACCTACAATATATATATGCTCTAACCTACATGGTTGATTTTATCAAGCGCCATTTTAAAAAACCTTGCTGCTCGAACCGGAAATCGAAACTGGACCTTCTAACTGGCCAGCATGCGGTCTACCTTTGAGCTATTTTGGCAAATTTGCAATTTCTTATTGTCGAAGTGGACGCTGTAAATATCAATTTTAGATAATGATTTGATTTATATTTTATTGATTTAAATTGAATTTGCCTGGACATTCAAATTGATACAATTCAGCAAGGGTTTAAAATTTATTTTCTAGTTTTCTGTGTGCCACTGTAGTGCAGAGGAAGACATTGAAAAAAATATTTTTTCCAATAATTTATTTTCATTTTATTATGAGTATGACAGACCTAACAAAACAGGAATGAGAATATGTGAGAAAAGCGGGTGGAGTTTCGCGTTCGAGATATTAATTAGCACAAGTCAATAGGAATTCTTAACGGAGTAATTAACGATTGCTGCAAAGAAATTCAGTTATAATGAATAGCTATCAATTATGTACATCCACTAATAAATTAATCCATCGCCAAGTTGAGATATGAAAAATGTTTACGGTAAAGAAATTATGCTTCATTGCTGAAAGTTATTATGAATTTTAAATTTGGTGTATATCATAGTTAACTGAGCAAGATTAATCTGTTAAGATTTTTGTCAGCTATGATTATTAATGTACTTCGGTAATTTATAGTTAACGTATTACAAGGAATTTAAAAAAACAGTCTTTATTAGTCTTTACATAATATTTTTGAAAAAATCTCTCTTTATTTCTTTTCTTTATTACTCATGGTTTTTAAATAACGCATTAGGGTGTAAAATAACATTTTTGTTTATGGTAACAAGGTTATGTAATGAAATGATCTATTCCTAGATGGCACATGTTTTATATACATCACCTGAAAATCTTACAATTTCACTGGATTCTATCCATAAATATATATTCTAGTTTCAATTAATATTACTTCCTACGGATTGCTTTTCTGCTTTTCCCACACTCTCTCTTTTGAATTCTTAATCATACATGCTTACACGCATTTTTTAACTAATTAATCACCGCCCATACATCGGCCGTACTGTAAACCAATTTGAATCACATGACGTTGTCGTGACGCAACATGGGGGCAGAACACATTACAAGCTTCACGAACACAACATTCATACTCGCAGGTGAGAATCGAATCCACGACCCCGGTAGTTGGGAAAATCTCGAGGAAATGCTTGCTTTAGACCTCTCAGCTACCGAGATAACCCACATGCATGCATATGCACACACATGCACATACAGACAGACATCCCCTCAAAAACGAATTCGAGTAAAATATGCTTAAAACCTCCAAATCCACTGAATTAAAAAACCTTTGACTTCGTCGCAATACCTTTCCTATACATTATACGATACATGTAGATAAAGTTATAAATGGCCACATCTGTTTCAAAGAACAAATCACACCTTCTGCTTACTTGTCCCAAACGACGTCGTCATAAATCCCACAATGTATTAACAAACCAAGGTAAAAATTTAATGTAATCGCATCACAATTTCCAAGCAAGACCGGCCTAAAACACGATTAGCAATAAATTGCAAGAATTCTGAAAAAATGGGACCACTTTTAGACGCCACTCTATCCCTCCCGAGTTTTTCCAATGCTGATTCCGATGGAATCTTCCATAATCGAATTAGTCTTCGTAGAATTCTGTCAGTTACTGAAAGGATCATTTATTTCCATGGCATTCCGCGTTCTTTTATGGTGTATACAGCTAACTAGCCGTAAAAATGTAATTTCCCAGAATTGTATTATGAGAGAGGTACGGCAGGAGTACCATTGGGTCTTGTCCTCTAATGAAAACAGAACTCCTTATAAAAACCTCCTTGCTTGAGGGAGAAAGACTGGGAAAAACATTTAGAAGGAAATTTTTGTCTGTCTTTTTTTTTTCTTTCTTAAATATAACTTTTTCGGTAGAATGGAGTGAGAAAATGCATGTATTTCTATGCTAAACTAGAAGATGTACCCTGCGTTGCCCGGGATTTAAAGCAGGGATTAATTGAATGATCTCGATCACGATATCTTTGAAGATTCTCGATTTTCTCTATGATCTTCATTTCTTTAAACCATTCAATGTCCAGAAAAATAGTAGTAATTTAGTTAATGACTCGTGCATTACTCCATATATATCCGGCAAAAGGTACTGATAGTGCCCTGTAAAAATCCACTTTAATTTTTTCAATTTTGAGCATTTGGGGCTCTTGTGTGTCGTTCTAACTTATTTTTCGTCCTGTTGGGTCTCATTTATCCTTGTTCGGACTTGACTCGTGTTTCCAGGATAGCACTATTTTGTTCAGACGGACGCCAATGTTGTGTGTTATTTCTCGAGTTCGGATTGGCTGGACTATTCTCCATTATGCTTTCTGATTGGCTCTCTCAGGTGAACGCTTAATTCGCCTCTTGAGTATATAAATCTCTGTGTTTCTTTAATTTACACCATGCTGAAATTGTCGCGCAACCGGTAGTGGTAAAAAGTGCACCAAAACTAAAAACGGTTGTAAATAGTGGTAGTGAAAAAAGTATGGAAGTAGAGAAAAAAGACCCAAAAGCGGAATGCTTTTTCATTAAGTTTAGAGATAACTACCAGGCTCTCTTAAAAAAGTTAAATGAGATCACAGGCAATAAAGTATCTGGCAAGCTCACAGGAGACATGCTAAAACTAATCCCCAATGACGCTGACGCCTATAGGGTTGTAAGCGCCATCTGACGAGTGAGAAAATCCTCTCCCACAGATTAAACTTGAAAACAGAAAGGCCCAAAAAGGTAGTTTTGGAGGGGCTACCTGCAAACTATAACATTGAGGAAATAAAACGTACTCTAACATCCATGGGATTAGATGTAGTCCGGGTTTCTCAACTGAGAAACACTGAAACGAGATTGCCCCTGCCGATCTTCTTACTCAGCCTTAGGCCCACGGAAGACTGGCAGATGATTTACAGACTGACAAGGTTAGGATACTTGGCTGTGAAGGTAGAGGCCTTCAGAGCACAGGGCTTTAAAATTTGCTACCGGTGCCAGCAGTTCAACCACTCCTCTGAGAACTGCAGTATGCCACCCTAGTGCCTTAAGTGTGCTGAAGATCATTTGACACGGGACTGCCAGAGACCCAGGACGGAGAAGGCAACGTGTGCAAATTGCAATGGAGACCACCCGGCGAAATTCAGGCAATGCCCTAAGAACACCTGGAACAGAGGAAAGGCACCGGGGTATGCCCCCCTTCCTCCCAAAAACCAGATACCCCCTTGGAGGCAAAAGGTCCTCGAACTAAACCTTCAGGCACCCCCTCAGGGCTCCTCGCACATAGTGCCACAGGTTAACAGACACCAACCTTCAGCACCTACCAGATCGGTGCAAGAGCAGGCCCCCAAACCATCGACCTCGAGAGAATTGAATCTGGAGGAAGTAAGAGCAGCTACAGCTGACATTAAAAGGAGATAGGAGTTAGATAAAGCCAGACAGGTAAAGGAAGCAAAGGATAGACTTGACAGAAAGGTCCAGGATTGGATGCAAACTAAACTAGTCAGGGAAGAAGAGCTCGCGCAAACCCAGCTGTTAGTTAAAACGGGTGAAAAAAAGCAAAAGACTATCGAGTTCCAAAATGACACTCGCAAAAATGTGCAAACCGCGACTGAGGCTGAGGAAATGGAAGCTGAGACTGAACCGACTGATAAATCTGATGCTGAAAAGATGGTTGAAGGCCCAGACCACACGACCAACCCAGGGGTTTATGGTAACAAGTTGTGTGGCCGGGAAAGCTGAAAAGATGGTGGATATCCTCAACCTAATCAGAGGATTTATCAGTAGGTTCAATTTAGACGACATAAAACATCTGTTGATGCAGTTCGCAGAGTTGGTACAAAAAAAGAGCGATCCTATGGGAATGGTCTTTGAGGCAATTAAAATAATCGCGGATGTAACAGTGAGAATGAAACCCGTCATGTCCCAAAAATAATCCTTTAAAATAATATTTTGGAATGCGAACGGCATATCTCCAAGAATAAATAAACTTAGGAACTATGTAAATGAAAATGACGTAGACGCCTTATTAATTCAGGAAACTAGAGTTAGGGAAAATAAAAACTAAACATGGCACACTACTATGGCTATCATAATCTTAGCTCGAATACTAATGTTAGAACGCCCCATGGAGGAACAGCAATATACATTAAAAGAAATATTCCCCACGAGGAATTAAACAACATAAATCTTCATGGTATAGAAAATATCAGTATAAAAATTAAAATTAACAATATTTGCCCGTTTATCCTAACCTCAACATATGTCAAAAACATGAGTAGATTAAATGTAGCTGCGCAACTGGAACTGCTTTTCTCGCGATATCCAAACACTATACTCGCAGACGACTTTAATGCACACCATCGAGCGTAGGGCTGTAGCAAAGCCAATTCACGCGATACACAGATACACAGACTGCTGAACACGACAAACACCAACATTATTGCTCCGTCGACACCAACCTGCTTCTCAGGCGCCAACGGTACATTCATAGACTTTGTCCTAACGAGAAACATAGATTACGCTCACACTATTAGTACCCTGGATGAATTCGACTCGGATCATCTATCGGTACTGGTGACATTCGAGCTGAACTCACCTCTTCCAGCCTCTCTGGGACAAGAGAGGGTCAACTGGGAAGTATTCAAAAGAGCACTCTTCGAGCCGCACTTAGCAATACCTGACATAATGAGCACGGCGGATATTGATTCTGCCACGCACACACTCACAACAGAAATCAAGAGAGCAATTGTCTCTGCCACAACACATCGTTAGTCTCCAAAAATGCCCACACTTTCCCACCATGTCAAACAATTAGTCAGGCAAAGAAATAGATTACGTAAGACATGGCAGGCTAACAGAGACCCCGCCCTTGAAAGAGAGTTTAACAGACTCACGTGCAAAGTCAGGGAAAAAATTGTCGCAGAAAAGCAGCAACAGTATAAAGAACTAATCGAATCCCTTAGCCTAGAAGACGTATCGCTCTGGCAATTCGCAATAAGACTCAGGAAACCTCAAATTAAGCTCCCGCCACTAATAGATGGCGCTAAAATCGCGTACTCAGACGAGGAAAAAGCCGAGGCGCTTGCAAGCCATTATGAAAAACAATTCTAACCAAACAACGATCTAATGTGTCAGGACACCCTAAGAATGGTTAGACAAAGTTGATATAACTTTTGGAATTCCCCGGTAACGATTGAGATTAACCCAGCCAGCCCGCAGAAGATAGTAGAAATTATCAAAAACCGTAAAAGCCCAGGGCACAACAAAATCAGAAATATTGCGGTTAAAAACCTACCCCTAAACGTAATATGTTACTTGACTATCTTATTAAATAAAATATTAAAACTAAACTATTTCCCCAAAGAATGGAAGGAAGCGATAATTATAACAATCCATAAGACAGGTGAGGATGACACAATTCCAGCCAACTACAGACCAATAATGTTGCTACCGACACTTAGTAAATTTACTGAGAAGATAATTCTTAAGAGACTGAACACGTACTTTAGTGAGAATGACATTATCATTCCGGAGCAGTTTGGATTTCGACCAAAGTACTCCACCACTCATCAATTGTTGAGAGTAGTAGAGTACATATCTTCTGGTCTCAATAACAAGACACCCACAGCTGCGATTTTTCTGGACATACAAAAAGCCTTTGATAAAGTGTGGCACTGTGGACTAGCGTACAAATTGATCACTTTAAAAGTTCCTGACGCTCTTGTCAAACTTTTAATCTCATACTTAAACAACAGACACTTTCATGTCAGAGTAGGAGGTAACTTATCTACACCCAAGTTCATTAAAAGTAGTGTACCGCAAGGTTCTATCCTGGACCTGACACTCTTTAACATATACCTGAACGACATCCCCAGGACTCCAAAGACAGAGCTGGCACTCTATGCAGACGACAGTGCGATACTTGCAAAACACCCCTATGTCTCAGTAATGCACAGGCAGCTACAACAACAATTAGACATACCCCAAACCTGGCTGGAAAAATGGCGAATAAAATTAAACCCAAATAAATGTCATTGGATTTATTTCTCGAGGAAGCATAAACCTCCGCCGCCACTGTACATAAACCACCATGCACTACGTGCGGAAAAATCAACCAAATATCTAGGTGTAACGATAGACTCCCACCTAACCTGGAAATTGCACGTAACAGATATAATCAAAAAAGCGCATATGGCCACCGGAGCCCTATACCCAATGATAGGAAACGGAAATCTTAGTTATCAAAATAAACTACTAATCTTCAAATCGGTCATCCGCCCGGGAATGTTGTATGCAGCATACGTATGGGGATATGCCTGTAAAACTACCATAGTCTCCTTAGAAACAAGACAAAATAAAATCCTTAGGTGTATCAGGAAAGCCCCTAGATATTTAAGAAAAGTAGTAAATAAAAACCTCGAACCTCCAATTAGGGTCACAGAATTAATGTCACAGTTTGACGATAAGAACCACTTATTGAAACTGGAGATTAAAGGCGCTTCGCGCCTGGTGGTCTGTCCTGTACGACACTCATTGTATTGTAATTTGCATCCATTGCGTATTTTTGACTTCGGGTTTGGCAATCATCTTGCACTGACAAAGAGAATCCAGATTATCCCACAAATAGCTGTATGCTTTGTACAAAGTGTTTTTTATTTATATATTGTTTAAATTCATTCATTTAATTTTTCAAAAGGTGAGTCCGGCACTACTTTGGTACATTTACCGCATTTCCGTAACGTCCTGAAAGCCTAGTAAGGATTTTATTAAGGGTCCTAAATATGCAGGCTGATGCAACTGCCATTTTTATACCAACCTGCCAAGTCAGTTATCGCCTGCTTGGTGCTATTTAAATGGAGCATGCATGTTGCATGGTTAATTTTTGAGCAATTTAGCTGATAAATGGGTATTTCTGTTGCCAAAAAGTTATACTAATAATACAAGAAAGAAGTCTGGAATGTTTAATTTTTCTTGAGATTTCGAGAAAAAGGTGAGAAAGTATTATCCTATTCGCCCTGTACAACCATCGCTTCCACTTGGAGTAAAGATGGCCGCTGTTGCGCCTGCCTGTGTATTTAGCAGCCTTTGCTTTTTCAATAAATATGCCACTGCTTCTCACAGCAATGAACAGGCTGCGGCGTTGATTGTAAAGCCCTCTGTAACAGGCGAACAGACGAATAAAGACCCATTAACAGCGGAATCGTAAATCTCGATTTTTATACCTTTGTTTGAAAATTCACAGAAAATTAGAAAATGGAGTTTAAATTCGTTGCTAAGTGGCACAATATAATTATTTTCAAATGAACTGGTCCCAGATACTTGAAACGTGTACTAAATTCTGACTGGAGCTATTCCAAGGCTACCCACAAATTTTTATGAAATTCGGTGCAACCGTTCTTCCTTGATGATGAGCAAACAGACCGACCGGCAGATTTATATATATATATATATATATATATATATATATATATATATATAAGTTTCAAAAAGTACAATACATGGAAAGAAGCCAACAGGGGTATACGAATAGGCCTAGGGGGATTGTGACCCCTAGTTCCCGGTTACAAGTCGACTTTTTACTCCAATGGAAACGCTCCCGGAGCCGATACATACCTGTGGCTATATTTCCAGGAAGCATTAGAACAAAAAACACACCCTGCACGAAGAAACGCGGACAATGTGGAGCCAACTAAGAAACGATTTGCAACCGACATGGAATAAGTTGAAAAGCACAAGTGCAACATTGGAATGAAAGCAAAACGCGCCACACGCCATGTCTATCTATCCAGTCGAAATAGAAAAATGAAGATGCGCACTCATTCGGTAAAGGCGCTGCCAGCTTAAATTATATATCGAAGGTGTTGCCAAAATCGGTTTGAAAAGCATTCTCTTCCTTCTTGTATAATGCATTATGATAATGTTTGATGAATCCCAATGGATAATTCTGTCTCAAAGCCTCCCCGATGAAGATTGCATCGCTCTGTACTCTATCTCTTTTAAAAGAATGCATACGGACGTTGCGTAAGAAATGATTAACCATGACGTTACGAAAAACTGCATGACTCAGATTGGATTTCCAATTTATGATGTAATTGATTTCCATGTCAAAGTGCTTATGTTTGTCGTGTAGTCGTGTGTACGTGGGTTCGTTCTCCTTGAATTTGATATTAATATCGAGATAATTAATCTCATTCTTTTTATCCTCGTTGGTCTCGATAAGTTCCAGATTTGATGAGTAAAATCCGAAATCGAAGTTATTGCTATTTTTATTTAGTCCAATCAGCACATCGTCAATGAAACGAAAATATGGCATTTCGTTTAAAATATGTATACCCTCTTCGTATTTATGGAGGTATAGGTTTGCCAACATGGAGAAACAACCTCCCCCCATAGGTATGGTATACCCTTCCTTTGTTGATAGTATTCTATGCCGTTGAATAAAATATTTTCGTAAAGAACAATATTCAGAAGTGCCTTGAATTTATGCAATGCAATGTATTTTTGCATGCCGTAGTTTCCATGAATTTCGACTATAATGTCGTAAAGGTCTTGCAGTTTAATGTTATTAAAGAGGTCCTTGAAATCGTAGCTTTTATAAATCATATATGTAGGGTTATTTCTTATGATTAAGCACCTCCGTACTATTGTTTACCATAATGGATCCTCTTTTTAATTTCTGTGCCATAATAGGTTTCAACGAAGTTAAAAGTTTCGTGTTTGCAGTCGTAATATATGCCTTAAATCCTACCGTCACCGGGCGAAACTTTATTGGAGATTTGTGCATTTTTGGTATCATAATAAGATAGGGATATCTTATATGCTTTATGTCTATACCAATACGTTTATGCAATGCACGGATTTTGTTTTCGATTTCCCGTTTCAGTGTTTTTAGTAAGGCATACATTTCTTCATTTTTATAGCTGAGATTGAGTAGATCGATATAATAGCTGATACAGGTAAATGAATAGTTTGCTGCAACCTTATCAGTATATGTAATAGCATAATCTTGTTGTACATCATGCACGACCTTTTTACACAAAGAGTAATTTTCACGAGGCATGAAAGAATTATGATAATAAAACTTAAAATCCGATAAAATGTTGTCATTCCATTCATTAAAAAAAGACAGTGGCATACTATAACGAATAGTCGTTTTGTAAACAAAATCATTAAGTTCACGTTCGAAAGTCTTGTCAATCTTGTTAAAATTCTGTAATCTGAATTTAGTGCCAAGTCTTAAAAACGTTCGAAGTTCGTTATCCTTTATAACGTCCAGGTTGCCTGTAATAGTATGTCCATGATCGGTGTTGATATAGGTACACGAGTCGCATTTGCAAGACAACTTGGTATATTGATCAATATTTTTGCCGATGTGATTGTAATTAAATACCCTTCGTCCGTTGAGTTTATTAAAGCGATACGCGATGGAAACATCAGTACGGTGAAAGTGTAAGCTCTATGTGAAGGTGTAAGCTCTATGATAATATTTTCGATCACTAAAGAACCCGTTTTTGTGAAAATCAATTATAATGTATGGGCCTTTTCAAATTCAAAAATGGCCAAGGATGGAAATGCTTAAAAACGTTTATACTTTCCAAAGAAAATACGGTTGGCAACCCTGCAGCTAACCTAGTACTGAAATTCCTAGGAACTGAAAGTACTGAACAACCTAGTACTGAAAGTGTTAATCTCCGTAGCTGATGCTATGTACACGGGGGAGGGATTGTACCCTTCTTAATTAACCTGTATCCTATTTTCTATATACATTACCATGTTTTGTAAGGATAGTAAAATGATAGGGTATTTAACTTTTCTTCGGCAAGCTTTTAATCAATATTCATAATTTTTTTAATGCAGATAACAAAGATTGACAAAACTGAAATTTGCTACTAATGCTAAATAAAACTCCGCTAGCCGAAACAACGTGTACACTACATCAATTGCATTGTCGGATACATCAATCGCATCACATTCAGTAATGGTTCCTCATTGGTAGATTCGGAGTAGGAATTTTCTATTAATCCGCTCGTCTTATGAGTAACTTTCGCCAACTGTAGTACGATATCGCCAACAAGCAAAATAGATATTAATGAGTAGAACATATCAGAGTAAAGTTCATACGCATGCTCAGTAAGTGGAGCCGTTACAGGGTTGAATCGGCCGCGTGTTCAACTGTCAACGCCAGTCTGCTTGCTGTTTGACATTTTCTTCTTTTGTTTTGTACGTGGCATTTTTATAGACTGTGGTCGATTAAGTGACGTTTATTGTAATGAGATTTAAGAACGCTACACGAAAATTACGAAATTCATTCAACTGGCATGTTCTTCAGCTTCAGGTAAGATTGTTTCACTATTATTTTACTATGTGACTATTTTAATATTATATTATTTTGCGGCTATTTATTTATTATTTTATTATGTGACTATATTACTATTATTTTATTATGTAACTATTTTACTGTTGAATAATACACTTCTTATAATTTGTAAGATTCTTGATTCAGAGCCGTCTATAAGGGGGATGGGTCTTAGCCCCCCTATCTATCCAACTTTTACTTAGAAAGGCAAAATATGCAAAATTAACAAAGAGGGGGGGAATCAAACATGAAAGGGAGTGGGCCAGTAATAAATGTTTGTAAGGAGGACTACAATTGGTATGGGTGGCCTTCATTTATCTTCACATGGGATCAACAATATTAATCGATCGATCTACAATGTTTGATGTGAACAACAATTGCTATTTGGATTCATAGATAGAAGTTTAAGTCCATCATATGGGGCCTCAATTAGAGGTCTACACAGACTCAGACGTGACTCACGTTTTATTAAATTCGGGTCGGGTCAAAATAAATAAAAAAGAGCCAAACTAGGTCAAAATTGAAACAAAAATTTAAAATTGCATGATTCGAAACCTTTCGAAATGTAAGATAGGTGGTCTTCCAAGACATACCCCCCCCCCCCCCCCCCGAAAAATATAATAAAACCGACTCCACATATATCTAAAATAAATAAAACGTAACACTATTTCTGATACTAATCAATGATCATGTTTTACTTCCTTGTGTGGATGGGGGGGGACTAGTATTTTGTAAGATCAAGTTTTATTTATTTATGTATAGTAACGGCAGTAGCTAATTGCGTAATATAGTTTACTGCAATTTGTAATTTTGAATGCTTTATTTTGTTTGCTTTGTTATTAATATATATTGTCATGAGATGCGATTTTTTTACTAATATTCACATAATAATCATACCATCTCAAGTTATGACCATCTCGCTTTGATATACACTTAAACCTGTTTTTGTGCAGTCTTTTTTTGTGCGATTTTTTATTTGAATGATTTTTTTTGTGCGGTAAATGAAAATTTCTATCAAATTGGAACATGACAGCAGATAAAATCTATGCAGAACTCCAACTTTGCCATAAATTAGAATGTCATTTTCGTGCAATCGATGGCAATTCAGAAAGAACTTTAAAATTCCGAAAGGAGCTTCAATCTTGTATATCTGGCTACCGAGACATATACAAGCGTCTAGTGAAACAACAGTCGTCGCTAAAACTGATAACCGACTACATGGTAACTGAAAGAAAATCAACTCTAAACGAGTGCGAGGTAGTATCTTCAAGTGACGAAAGCGATTTTGAACCAGTTTACCACAAGAAAGTTCGCGTATTGTCAGACTACGAAGGATAATGGTTATACGTTTAGAAAAGTTTTGTATGTGTAAAATAAGTACATATGTAAATAAAATATTTAAAAATGTTCGCATGTGTATTTTCTAAATCAGATTCCAAAAGGTTTGGCGAGATTCCAAGTAGCTGCCAAGCCTCGCGTCTTGATTTCGTTTAAAAAAGCAATTCCTAGATATTTCGTAAGGTTGAGAGTTATTTTCTACGTGAGACTTTTTTATGCGGTCCCTATTTACCGCATAAAAAAATACCTTTTAATTGTGTTGCGAAAACTATTTTTTATAGCTACTCGTGAAGTTTGGTGCGATTTTTTTTATGCGTTTTCTTTTATGCGGTCCTATCCACCGCACGAAAATAGGTTTGAGTGTACATTAAATATTATGTAAAATGCTTGGAATATAAAGATAAAAAAATCATTAATTTGAAATATAATGTATGAATAATTTATTGCAATATTAATGATTTTGAATAATTTATTGCAATATAAAAAAATCTGATGTGGGCAACACATGACTTTCCTTATATAATGTAATGAATTTACTACTTTTACAGTAAAAAAATAGGATTTTCTTATAGTAGATACTAATATTCTTTCCACGATATTGAATTTTCGACAATTAGTCGTCATTTTCATTGATTTAGCATCATTTTTATCCATTTGGCGAGATTTTCATTAATTTGGCAACATTTCAAAAAAGTCGCCAAGTTGGCGACATTCCGCCAAATTCGTCGCCAAAATGTCGCCAAGCGTTATGCACTAAGAAAAAAGTTATTCTTACAGCAGATAAATGACTATTGGCGTTCAAATACAAAAGTATTATTCAAAGTATATTTTTTCATGAATGGAACGAGCTAGATCCACGAGAATGATGTCACTCAATTTATCGCATGGTATTACATATGAAAAGTGAACGAGTTTCTCAATAGGAATTTTTTTTTATGTGACTTTTTCATAATTTTTTTGAAAAATGTACAATATCTCGAGAACGGTTCATGTTAGCGTTCTAAAATTTATGCCAATCGTTTTCTAATGAAAAATCACATAAGAAATGTCTATTTGTGTAACTTTATTAGCGGTTTTGATTTTTTGACGATTTTTTCAAAATTTCATTCAAAAATTTAGGGGGGTTCTGAACATTCGATTACGTATAAAAACAATAGACTTCCAGTGTTTACGGATTGTGATTTTTGTACCAAATTTGGTTCGAATCGGTCCATTCGTTCGTCAGTTATCGTCTTCACAGACTCACTGACACACACACACATACTTTCACACACACACACACACAGACATCACTTCAAAAATGTTTGATTCGTGATCAGGGATGCTTGAAACGTGCTCTCCCGTCGAAAACTCGAATTCGAATTTTCGCCCCCGTCACAATACTTTCCTTATACATTATGTATATAAGGAAAGTAATGAGTATTTAACTCGTTTCATATAACGATAATATATCCTATATAATCAACAAGTCTAAGCAACTTATTTTGTAATCTGCTAATTAATACTTCTTGGATGAATCCAGAAAATTGTTGCCCGGGAAACATAATATTGTATTTTAAAGTTGCTGTTTCAAAGGAGAATTAGCTGGATTACAACTCTTTTACCTGATACTAAATTGCATACTTTTAGTAATTAAGGAATAAATATTTCTATAAAAAATATTCTGAAATTAAGGAACACAAATTTTTATAGTTCATGAGATCAGTTAGTCCACATAAACAAAATGTACATACCTGAATCAAAATTATTCACTAAGATTCTCCTTTCGTTAAATTCGAAGGAGATACGTTTAATTCGTAAATAAGTCGTGTATGATTGCAAAATAACCTGTATAAAATGCTTTAAATTCATTATTATTGTGCAATCTAAAAAGAATTCCATTACCGCAAAGGATGATTCAATACACAAGCCTTTTTACCCCGTCCTTAAAGGCACCTTGGACGCGGTTACATCCACTGGATTATGTCATCACTAAATCTAAGTTCTACTGCAGAATATTTCAAATAGTGGATATTTCTGAGCAACATATCATTTTTTTTTTTCAAATAACATTGAGGAACAAATATCGTTTGCATAATGATATCTTAACGGACGGTTTAATAGTGTATTTTTTTTATTAATATCTCGATAATTCCTGGTCCTAGAAACTCGAAACATTGACTTAATTTAAAGTGGGGAAATTCCAGGTTCACCCCGAAAATTTCATCCAATTCGGTGAAGCCATTTTCACGTGATAATGAAACGAACACGCACACAGACAGATTTTCAATTTTGTTTATATAGATACTTATATTTTTATCACAAATATATTTAGAAGGGTTCTATTTACTATCAATAATTTCATCGTAGTGTCCATATGCATATTTGTAGAAGAGGGAGTTCAGGGGTGTTACAAAGCCCCCCCCCGCCTGGAAAATTGTTATTTTAATTAATACCATTCTTCAAAGAATATTTTTTAAAAACTACACGTGGGCTTTTACCGAACGAGTGTGGTTTGAATCCAATTTCGGAAATATCAATAAATTGTCGCAATGTTAATAAGAATTTCAAAATATTTTATACAATTGCCACATAATATGAAAGAAAAACCAAGAATTAAGTGAGGTGTCACTAAACTCGTATATCCCATGCCAGAATTCATTTTTTAGTAGTTATCTTCTTTTAATTTCAAATTTTACAAGAAAATTTTTGAAAAATCGGTATTGGTTTTGAAAAATGATTACAATTGCTAAGTATTACACATTTCTTAAAGGGTTTGGAAAAACTTTCGATTGATACTATATTTTAAAATGTACCTGCCGGGGGGTAATTTGATCCCCCAAGGGATGATCACTCGTTTCCAAAATAGAATCTTTTATTAAAAGCAACTTAAACAATCAGTCATCATATAAAACGGTAACATCATAAGTCAGAGTTCTTACGGGCCTTGAAAAACCCTTTGAAATGCTTAAAATTTTACTTTGTTTTTAAGACCCTTTAAAAAGATCTTATGTTTAATTAAACATCCTTAAAACCGCCCTTAGTTTTAATCTATTTCTTCTCTCCATCCTGAATAGTTGCGCAAATAATTGTGGAGTGTGACAAATTCCATAACTCATCTTTTAGTAAGTTGAGTATCCCTGTTACGCCGTTCCTTTGCCGATCGGCCAAAGAAAAGAAAATTGAGTTAATGGACATATAATAAAAATTAACTAGAGTGTTTGTTGCTCAACTCGACTTGCGCATACCAGAATCCATTTTCTGTAACTTTTTCCTTATTTCAAATTTTACAAGAACATTTTTGAAAAATTTTTATCGTGTTTCAGATGACTACAATTATAGCATATTTCCCTTCACTGTAAATGGCTTGGAAAAAATCGAGGGGGGTCAAGGACAATCACGATTAAAAAATGTCTTGCGGGTACTTTTCACGACAATGATTGAAAATTATTGAGCCATAAATAAACCATTTTATGCGTGATGATGTCAAATTTCGTCCTATGCTGCCATGTTAAAGATAATAATCGATTGTCGTATAAGTTTCCATGCCACGACACGGTGCCTGTCTTTGCATCCATTATACCGAGCGGCGAGAGATTCTCTTGGAATTTGAAGTTTAAGTTTTCTAAGCATTTTTTATGAATGCATATTTCAAAGTGGAAATATTCGAAGGGAAATAATATTCGTGGATGTGTCGAAAAGCTCACAACCAAAACGCATAAATAACATCCGTGTAGAAAACATAGACGACGCCGGGCTTTCACAATTTGGGGTGCTATGCATTGGGGAGGGCTCACAATTGGGAGTACTTAGGTGTAGTATGTATAGTTTAAAAAAACAAATAGTTTAGTTGTGGAACTTTAATTCATTATATTTTGTCCATCGATTTCGCCATGATAAAGCCATGGTCTTATTTCGTAAAGAAATACTAAATAAACAGTGATTTGGATACTGTGAACACGCTTGCACATACGACAATGGAATATTGATAATGTTCTGAACTCGGTACCAAACTAACCGTGTGTGTATCCTTCCGCGATAGGCGCCTTGCGCATGTGCAGCATTGATGAAGCTTTGCGCATGTGCAGTCATTTGGAATTAAGTCTAGCCAGAAACCCTAAAAATATTTGATCTCAGATTTATAAATCCGTAATTGCACAATTTGTAATAAATACGCAACTTGTAATGGGAGTGCTGAAGCATCCCTAGCACCCCCCCCCCACCCGTGGTGTCGCTAATGGTAGCAAATGTCAGTGACCGGGCCATATTTCAATTTTAATATGAAAAAGATCCTGCTCGGCTGACTTCTATGAATTACAATGGATAAATACTTTTCTTACTCAATACCGTCTTTTCTTTTTTTTCAAACCAACATCAATAAAATCAATTCAATAATACAATAATCCTTTTTATACTGTATAATATTATAAATTTCTGAATTAGAAAGTCATTTGTTGGGAGTAAATTTGTTGAAATCTGACCCAAATTTATAAGAAAAAATAATTTACTGGTCTCTGTCTCACGAAGGTTGACAAGCGCTGAGCTAGGAGACATATATAAACATTGACTGGAGTGGCGTTCAACTCGAGTTTATCATACCAGAATTCAATTTTTAATAAATTTTTTTCAAATTTTACGAGAAAATTTTTAAAAAATCGGTATCGTTTGTCTAAATGATTACAATTGCAACGTATTTACCCTTCACTTTAAAGAGCTTGAAAAATCTTTCGATAAATGCCATGCATGACAATGTACTCCTAGTAACTTGTCCCGTAACTTGTCCCCCCCCCCTCCTCGAGGAGGCTAATGACGTCACGGACACAAAATAAGTATCGCGGCCATTTTTCACAACGATGCTTGAAACTATCATTGAGCCATAAATAAACGCTTTTTTGCATGGTGATGTCACATTTTGTCCTATGCTTCCATGTTAAAGAAATATAAAGTTTCGAATAGAATTTTAAGTTTTTGCTTATATATATGTTACCGGCATTCTATAGAATACCTAGGCATTATATAGAATACCGGAAACTGGTCGGCAATCTATGAAACGATTAACATTTCGCAGATTTCCTAGGCATTCCATGGAATGCCATATGATAAATAGGCAAAGTATGAAATATATCTCCGATTCATTCCTTTTTTCATATTTTACCTAAATAGCATTTGTCATTCTATAGAATGCCTAGATATTACATACAGTGCCTAGGGAAAGTATATAATAATTCTGATATTTCATACTTTGCCTAAAAACGGCCTTGTATTCTATAAAATGCCTAGGTATTCCATAAGAATGCCGGCATTTCATACATTGCCGGTAACATATATAAAAAAAATCTGCTGTGGGCAGCACATGACTTTTCCCACGAGAATGTCACCAAATTTATCGCATGACATTACATATGAAAAGTGAAGATGTTTCTTAACGGCTAATATTTTTTTTTAATTTATAGGATTTTTTGATAAATTTATTTGAAAAATGTGCAATATCTTGAGAAAGGTTCATGCTAGCGTTCAGAAGTTTATGTCAATCGTTTTCTAAGGAAAAATTACATACGAAATGTCTATTTGCGTAACTTTATTAACGGTTTTGATTTTTTGATGATGTTTTCAAAATTTCATTCGAAAATTCAGGGGTTTCTGAACATTCGATTGTGTTCTAAACCAACAGGTTTCCAGTATTCATGGATTGTGATTTTGTACCAAATTTCATTGGAATCGCTCCATTCGTTTGTAAGATATCGTCTCCACAGACTCACTGACACACACACACATACTTTCACACACACACACAGACAACACTTTAAAAATGCTTGATTCGTGATCAGGGATGCTTGAAACGTGCTCTCCCGTCGAATATTCGACCCCGTCGCAATACTTTCCTTATACATTACGTATCTTAGGAAAGTAATAAAATCCATCTAGTTCTAGATTTTTTTTAATACAAAGCCAGATATAAAGTTTCTGGAAACATTAATATTGTGACTGCTATCGCTTACACAAGAAATCGACCACTGACAAACAAATGTCATTCCAAAAACAGTACGGTGATATGATTGAAATATTCATTGATTATACATAGACAAGCAGACGATTTTATAACTGACTTTTTCGATGAAGTTTTAAGCATGGAGTTAGAAAGTGCTTTTTCCTCCATGGTTTTAAATAAAATAATTTATTGTAGTACTGTGATAATTTAAAAATTATCACCACTGAATTTATTGCATTCCAGAGATGTTTAAGTAAAATTGCATTGCAATAGAAATGGTTTGTTTCATTATCAATGCTTTATGCATGATTGATATTTTTTGTTCTGTCTTTCTGTAGCAATATCTAAGCTGCTTGGATAGAATTATCGTCATTTTCAATAGCAATGTTTAGCAATATTGAGATTTTAATGGAAAATTGTAAGTTTGCTTAGACATTACATATCTTGTTTTATATTGTGTTCAGGTTATGATAGTAAAAATCTGATGTGGTTAGCACATGACTTTTCTTGCAGATTCATATTCACGTTCTCTTTATTTCTTCAATAATTCATTAAATTGATTTTAATTGCACAGCCATAATTATTTTAAAATACACTAAATTTGCACTTTTAATTCAATTTTCGTTTTCATTTGGTAGTTGGACTACATTTAAAAAGGTGGCGTTGCGAAGATGCAAAAAACTAAAATATCTCGCGAACGGCTAGTCCTAGTCTAATGGGATTGATCTTATTCTTTTCATCGTCAAAAATTATGTATAAAATAAGCATTTAAATGATATAGTTGAGCATATGTAGTCATTTATTTTTAGATTTAACTTTTTTTACGGGCCATTTATAAAAAAAAGGTTCTTTTATCTGAATCATACTAAAATCTAATCAGCACCAGGTTAACCTACAAGGGATTTATCTACCAAATTTTGTGAAATTTGATCTATTAGATTTTTAGCTAGACTGGATACAGGAAATTTTTGCGAACGATTTCGCAAAATAAGCAAGTTCTTTTATACCGAATCGTATCAAAATCTAATCAGCATCAGGGTCACCCATAATATACTTACCAAATTTTATGAAATTCCAGTTAGAGTGGATACAAAATGTGCACACACAGACGTCATGCTAAAAATAAATTTTTCATGTTCTAGAGGTCTTAAAACCTGTAGATACGTCGAAAACTCGAGTTGCCATTTACAGCACTATTCCAATACTTCCCTTGCACATTACCATGTATTGAAGGGAAAGTGAAAAGTTAGAATGGCTAATATTGTTCGTTTCATTTATAATGTTTCTGTTGATGTGTGTGATATCTACACGTTTTTAGGATGTATGTCTGTATGATATCTGTATGCTTCTGGCACCTATAGACTTGCTCAATTGATAAAATGTTTGAATTGTGTATTCAAAAGTTACATTTCTTTATTGCAGAACATTCTGGAACATTTTCCCGATGTTTTTGTCTTCCGACTTGGTTCTGCTGGTGCCTGTACTATTGCAAGAAGAAATTTAAAATCTATTCCAGTATTCATCATCTTCAAGATTCAAGACATCTGTAACAAATTCACACAATTTTCTTTAATAACTGAAAGATAATTGTTCTTCGTTGCATATATAGTAGACATGTACAGTTCGTATTATCTATGGTTTGATTTAAAGCCGTATTACGATTTACCTTGCATCAAGGATTATTTTAGTTCATATTCTATAAAAAAATGTCTCATGTCAATAGTGCAACTGAAAAGTCATTAGATATATGCTATCAAATATGTGTATACACAATTTTGAAATTTTTGTGTTTAATATTGAACCATAAGTAGACACTTTTCCTGTGAAGTGCGTTGTTAAAGGTGCTGCTTAATTTGGTGATGATTAAATCCCTACGTCATTACCATTTGTTTGAAAGCGTTGTTGATCTTGTCCTTTTATGCTTACATTTTTCTGAAGCTCATGAGAAATTTTGTCTGATTTATCTTGCTTTAAAGGTTTTAATTCGGTACAACACATTACAATCTTAATGAGGGATTAAGCAATAGCAATATGCGAAATAAACATTTAACAATCTAATAAACTCTTTCAGATTCCTATTTATCAAAATTGATCCATAAATTCTAAACACTTTAGAAATCTTGTTGATTATAAGTCAATAGATCCTGTTTAGCTTCCCATGCCCTTATCTACCTTCAACTGAGAAGTAAACTTTTAAAAAGTTAAATGTTCACTTTAGGTGCTATTACGGAACAAGATAATTGCATCAAACCTTGATATATAAATTAACTATCTAATTATATATCCATGTTAATAAAGTGTAGATTCGATATAACTTCTTAAACAAATTTTATGCTGACTTCATGGAATGTCTTTTTTTTTTAATTGTGATAAAATTTGTTCTGAAAAATGAGCATAAGCAACCAGTATTTTTCAGAGAAGTTGGTAAAAGGTTATGTAAAGGCCCCGCCCTCACTGAAAGAGCAGGCACTAACGAAGTCTGCTGTTCAAATATGCCAATGTTCTGACCTAAAAAAACGCATTCTGTTAACACCTGTGTGGCGAAATGTCCAGCCAATGGATGAACCTATATATAGTTGTGCTGTGTGGTACAATCTTATTGCTGAGGAATCTTCGGCCGTCCTTGACATGTTTGGTTTTCCATATGCTTTGAAAACACCATTAATGAATCGCATACGATTGATAGCAATTCGGTTGTTTGTATGGAACAGAGAACATCTAATAATGTTTAAAACTACAGCCCTCGATGTTAATAAGTTTCTTTTGACTTCTGATTGGACTGTAGAAGGTAGAATAAACGAAAGAAACGTAGCAGAACGGTTAGTGCAAAATGAACGAATTCCAGTGCCTGCACGCTATCAATTAGCATGCCGGCATTTTTTAGAGCCCTTTATTCGTCCTCTGTGGAATCGAATCCCAGTCAGAAGTAAAAAGGACTTTTGCTGTGAGTACAGTCCCAGACGTAAATATGTTAAAATGTCAGGTCTGATACATCTGTGGTCAAACTATTTGAAAGGAGAATTTCAAACCGCATTAAAACATGATGACCTGTTCATGTGGCACCGTGGGCTTGAACTTGCTGTTGAAGAAGGCAGGAAACAACTGTTACCCACTGTTGGACGGTATTAAGAGACAGGGGATACAACGCAGTTGTTTATGTCGCTCTGATTGCACTGTCTGAGTACCTTAAATTAAAACAAAAATGTGGATGGCCTAGATCTCTAAAGTCGGAAACACGGAAAAATTACTTCTTAATGGAATATTGGGAGGTACAGCTGTGGAAGAGTAATAGGTGGTGTGCAATGCCAGAACATTATTCTGATATTCTGTATTTTCTCTTTTGCCAGATGTCTGACGAACAAATAGTTATATTTTTCCAAAGTGCATTGGAATGCAACTGTCATATATTTAAATGTTTTCTGCAATCTCCTCATCAGGATTATTTTTTGCCAGTTGTCACCAAGTTTTGGGCCATTTTACCCGAAAAAGTGTATTCAAAGTTATTGTTAACTGTAATCAAAAGGTACGCAAAGATCGGACGCTGGAGAGTAATTGAATTTCAGGATTACGACTATGGATCCTTACTGATAGAGTTATTGGAAGCAGCGCCAGAGAATTGTAAGCGCTATATGTTTAGTTATCAGCCATCATCATTTACGCATAAATATCTTGCTAAAGACTTGTTACTTAAAGTATTGAATAATACAAAAGAGCCCTTTCTGTGGAAAAATATAGAAGTAATTCGGAGTATTTTAAAACAGGCAACTGCAGAAGAAAAGCGCTTAATTTTGCTTTCAGATTGTGGAGAAACACTTTGCAGATATTTAATTAAAAATCAAAGTCGTAAAACAATACGATATTAGGAGATCCAGAATGTCGTAATGAAAACAAAACTAATTCCACATATTATATATATAAGAAATAAGTCATAAAAATGTAATAATTCTTAATATTTATTATACTTCCTATGAAAGTACAATTAAAGTTATGTCTATGAAGTTTGAAATCTATTTCGAAAAAAGTGGTTGTTAAAGGGTGTTTGCTTAGTAGGAGGTGTAGTAATAATTAGCTATTTTTCTCTCTATTACACTGGCTGTACTGATCGTAAAAGGAAAATTCAAATTGTAAAACTGACGTAATTATTATATATTATAATTTAATAATAGACAGTGATGAACAGAAGTGCTACAAATATGAATCATCAAAAGATTTATTAGAATAGTGAATCATTTCGAAAGACACTCTTATTGCAGACACCAGTATCCATGGACTGGTTTTGCGTTTATTATATGCTCGTCAGCATCGAATAATAGATATCTGCAATGGCAGCTTAAAACTTGTTATAAGCCACAATTTTTGTTTGTGAATTTTGGAAATGCTCCTTATAGGCGAATTTGTATTTAGTGAACTATTTCTTACTAAAATTATAGCAGTAATTTCAGCACAGTACAGTGATATTACTTATGTTCCAAAGTACTTGAAATTATTATACATGTTCCTTCTATTCCAAAGTGCTCAATATTATTTCGCGTATTACTCATGTTCCAAAGTGTTTAAAATCATTGTGCGTGCATTAAAACTTGTTCCACTAACAAGTTTAATTTTGTAGAATTTGCTGCCATATTATTCCAAAAGATATTTTAGTAATACTGGTCATCACTACCAAGAACATTTTTGTATTTAAAACATTTTTGAAAAAAAATATAATTTTCTTTGTTCTGGAGATAATTGCATATGGAGTTTGTAATTTGTTTTGTGTGCGAAAAACTTTGTTATGTATATATTTATTTTCATTTGTATAGCATTTTATATTGATAAGACAATGCTGAATTTTATGAAAGACAGTATAAATGCAGTTTTAAAATTTTATCCAATTATCCACGGTATTAGAAAAAAATCATTTTTTTTAATTTAGTATTCGGAAAATGTTCCCAATTTTTTGTATTTATAAACCTAAATTGCTGAATAATCTATGATAATAAAAGATGTGTGTTGTCAGAGAGCTCCCCCTCCATATTTAATTTTCTCCACTTGATGAGTTTTTCACGTCTTCTCAAGCCTCAGAAGCAAAATATTGGGATGCTGGTCTCCTTTGGACCCCTCAAAACTGAATGGTATTTGCCAGATTTGCTTTAAAGCCGCCCCCCCCCCCGGAGCCATATTATGTTAACATAGTTTCTATTTGTGACACAGCAATTAGATATATTTATATAGGTCAAATAGAAAGCTTGCCCTCCCTAAAATTTCATTCGTCCTCCCCGGAAAAAAAGTCCTGAAAGAAACATTGTATTTGTGCCCCCTCCCCATGAATAACCTTTCACTGTGTCTATTATTACATAGAAGTGCTAGCCAGATTTGATTAGCTAGCAGGCCCACTGGCTACCACATACCATCTTTAGTACCATCTAAAATTTCCTGTGAAATGTGGCTGTATGCAACAGATGCTTGGAAACATATTCATAGCTAGGATATTAAAAACCATTGAGATTATGACCAAATTACAGCGCTTATTTAGTTTTCCATATTCATTTGAGAATAACTGTAATTTTTTTCTGCCAATGGAATTTGCGGCTTCTAATATTACCAAAACAAATTTTAGTGATCATGGACATAACTGCCAAGAAAATTTTTGAATTTAAATTATATTTGAAACATTTTGTCTGAATTCTTACAACCAAGTCAATTTTTAAATTGTTTATCCATATTTACATTTGTGACTCTTATGTTAAATAAAAGATATGATGATTAGTTTGTTTCTATCCATTGTTTATTTAATCCATTTCGGCTCCAGCGGACTGGGGCCATCACCAATATTGTTTGTGTATATATATATAGTTTTATAATATATGCACTCAAACCTGTTTTTGTGCGGTCTTTTTTTGACGATTTCTTTTGTGCGATTTTTTTTTGTGCGGTATATGAAAATTTCAATCAAATTGGAACATAATTGACGAAGTTATCAATAAAAAAAATTAAGTTTGATCGGCCATTTAGTTTTTCGATGCCAATTCTGAAAGAACTTCAAAATTTCAAAAGGAGCTTCAATCTTGTATATCTGGCTACTGAGACATGTACAAGCGTTTAGTGAAACAACAGTCGTTGCAAAAACTGATCACCGACTACATGGTAACTGAAAAAAGTCAACTCCAAACGAGTGCGAGGTAGTATCTTCAAGTGACGAAAGCGATTTTGAACCAGTTTACCACAAGAAAGTTCGCGTATTGTCAGACTACGAAGGATAATGGTTATACGTTTTGAAAAGTTTTGCATGTGTTAAATAAGTACATATGTAAATAAAATATTTAAAAATGTTCGCATGTGTATTTTTAAAATCAGATTCCAAAATGTTTGGCGAGATTCCAAGTAGCTGCCAAGCCTCGTGTCTTGATTTCGTTTAAAAAAGCAATTCCTAGTTATTTCGTAAGGTTTTGAGTTATTTTCTACGTGAGACTTTTTTTATGCGGTCCCTATCCTCCGCACAAAAATAGGTTTGAGTGTATTAATAAAATAATTCACAATACTTCCGGCAAACCTAACTTGATACACTGTAGAAGGGTATAGCAATCCATTTACTCAGTTTTATTCGTTCAGACGCACATGGGTGAAATTGCTACTATATTTAATTATTTATCGCAAAATTTAGTAAGGCTGTTTTTAAAAACACAATGAAAAAGAATCGATTATGAGATATAATGGTCCGTGCAGAATAGTCTGTTCTGACCAGAAATATTTTTTTTTACCATCATTGTTTTAATTTTACTAACTGCACTTAATAGTGGCTTGTTAGTTTTGAATGTGGAAGTGCTGCAAATGAATTGTATTTTAAATCAGGGTTCGAATTTTTTTAAACTGCGGTTTAAACCATAAACCACGGCATGTGATAAAGATAAGTATCATGCAATGTATGCATTTCTATGACGAAATGCATAAAATATTTAAACTATCAATTTTGTAAAAATAATTTTTAAGCCAATGCAAAGTAAAACTGAAACAGCAAAGAATATTCCTACGTATTCAAAACTATATCCACTGCCGAATTTGTGTACTTTCAATTTCATAAGTATTTGTTATATTAAGTGTATTTATACATATTAAGTTTAAATTTGAAATATACAGTTATATTAAGTTTTGATTTTAAGTTTTAATTTGAAATCTTTCACGGTTCGCATACTTTAAGCCTGGCTTTTTGCTAGTATTGCTTATTACAAAAATAAAAATCTGAGGTGGGCAGCACATGACTTTCCCTGCAGACTTATATCCACGTTTTCTTTATTTCAATTAAATTTAATTCACTTTTAATTCAATTTTCGTTCTCATTTAATAACTGGACTTATTTTCAAAGGTGGCGTGGAGAAAATACGAAAAAAACTAATATATCTCGAGAACGGCTAGTCCTAGTGTAACAGGGTTGGTCTTATTCTTTTCTTCGTTAAAAATTACGTATTAAACATGCATTTAATGGATATATTTGAGCATACGTAGCTTTTTCGTTTAGATTTTGACAATTTTTGAAGGCCATTCTGCAAAAAAGGGCAGGTTATTTTTTTCTGAATCGTACCAAAATCTAATCAGCACCAGGGTGACCTATACGTGATCATATATCGAATTTTGTGAAATTCGGTCCATTAGTTTTTCAACTAGGGTGGATACAAGCTTTTGCGGGCCATTTCGCAAAAAAAGGCGGGTTCTTTTATCCCGAATCGTACCCAAAACTAATCAGCACCAGACTCGCAAGAGACTTACCTACAAAATTTTGTGAAATTCGGTGTATTAGTTTTTTAGTTAGAGTGGATACAAAATCTGCACAGACACACACACAGACGTCACGATAAAAATGGTTTTTTCGTATTCTAGAGGTCTTGAAACGTGTAGATCCGTCCAAAACTCGATTTGCGATTTTCGACATGATTCCAATACTTTCCCTATACATTACCATGTATTGCAGGGAAAGTAAAAATCATGAATTCAACAACCGCCCCATTTTTGACATTTTCATATCTCCCCCACCCCCTTCCTTTTTCTCCTTAGTATATCTCGTAGCGCATGCTAAAGAGTAACGGCAACCCCCGAAGTTCAAAACTGCAAGTACGGGAGGTATATATCACCATAAAATGCTTCATTTAAATTTAATTGCCATTAAGGGGGGTGTTGTACATTATCCGGGTCATTTACGAGCGCCACTAATCAAGGCACGCGCATAAATATCGAGGTCGTATTCACGGCAGCATTGTTGCTCAAGGCGGTTTATTTCAATTTTGGGCATAAGAGACTTCGTGCGATGCCATCCATTACAGAAAAGGAGATATATGGGTCTTGGGATCTCAGTTAAAATTTATTATTATAGATGAAGCGGGGCATTGCTAAATACTATGCTATGCCAAAAAGTATTGTGAACTAGCAGCATACCCGTTCTTTGTACGGAATATCCAATATAAAGAAAATTAAAACTCACAATAATGTGCAGATTCCTATAGCAAATGAATGGGATTATTAGATTTTAAACGTCATTTAATTAAAACATCCATCAGATCGTCCTCGATGGCGTTAAATAAAAAATCATGCCAACATGCTTAAAAACTATACTTTTTATTTATTTAATGCCCCTGAGGAAGGGTATGATGATACCCGAAAACGCGCTGTCTTTTAAATTATATGTACCTCTGATGGTTGTTTTAAAACAAATGTTTCCATTGGTTTGTTTTTGAAACTATTAAAGACAGACAGACGATTGTGATCAGAAGTTATTTTAACGTTTTAATAGGATAAATGAAACATATTATTGTGATTTCGCTGGTATGTCAGATATTTTCCTAACAAAATCTATTGGAAAAATAAGCATGCCTTTCAAATTTTAAAATCAACTAGGATCATTTTAAATTACCGTTGTTCTAGTAGACACTCGGATTTCAACACTTTAAATTTAATAATTTTTAATAAGTCGCATCACAATAAGTCTCAACAAGTCTCAACATTCATAAGTGTTGAAAACCCAGACCACACAACAGACCCGAAAGCTTACTGTTGCTAAGTGTGTGGCCGGAATATTCATAAGTGTAACATTTTTGTCACTACGCTTTTCACACCAGAATGACAGACAGACCTTATAGATGAATCGGTAAGAACTCCTCTTGCATGCGGTACAACAGCTGACGACTTCGGGTAGGCTAAGGCTCCTCTATGTACGAGCTGACTCGTCAAACATATTGAAGCCCACCGAGGCCGGAAACGTAACATTAGCTTTAGTTCTATTCGTATTTTCACTTTATAAAGCACTATTTAAATAATTTTTGGTGGATGTTCTGTACCGAACTGCTCTAAACATACTAGAAAATGTTTTATGTTATTTCGCTTTCCCAGAAACGAAGCGGAAATAACAAAATCTGATGGGGGCAGCACATGACTTTCCCTGCAGACTCAAATTCATTTTTTCTTTATATCTTTAATAATTCGTTAAATTGAGTTTAATTGCATAAAATAACACTAAATTTGCATTTTTAATTCAATTTCGTCTTTATTTGGTAATTGGACATTTTTTCAAAAGCGACGTAACAAACATGCAAAAAATCTCAAATATCTCGAGAACGGTTATCCCTAGACGAATGGAGTTTATCTCATTATTTTCCTCGTCAGACATTACGTGTAAAACAAGCATTTAATTAATACATTTAAGTACACGTAGTCTTTTTTTGTTTTCAGATATTGGCGATTTTTGGAGGTCATTTCAGAAAAAAGGCAGGTTTTTTTTTTCGAAACGTACCAAAATCTAATCAGCACCAGGGTATCCTACAAGTTATTTATTTACCAAATTTTGTTTAATTTGGTCAATTAGTATTTCAACTAGAGTGGTTACATGAGATTTTTGCGGGTCATTTAGCAAAAAAGGTGGGTTCTTGTTTCCCGAATCGCACCAAAAACTAATCAGCGCCAGTATTACATCCAAGTGAATTACCTACCAAATTTTATGAAATTCGGTCCATTTGTTTTTGAGGTAGAGTGGAAACATACATTGCACAGACAAGGACACACACACACAGACAGACACACACACAGACGCCACGCTAACAATAGTTTTTCGTACTCTAGAGGCCCCAAAACGTGTAGATCCGTCGGAATTTTCAGTCTAGATTTTCAGCATGATTCCAATACTTTCCTTATATATTACCATGTATTGCAGGGAAAGTCAAAATGGCTTATAAATAGTTGGCGTTATCATTGGATACCCGATGCAGGAGCCTTCTTGTACGAGCTATGTTCTACAATACTGTATTTGACACATCTATTTTTATATAAAGTATTTTTATACTATGTTTATATATGCGTTATTAATAATTTTTACTTCTTACAGTATATCCAAATGAATAATTTTTGTAAAAAGCTATAAAGTTTTCGATTTGATTTGCAAAGCGCTTAAATTCGTGTTTTTCTTTTAGAAGTGCTAAAATTCACAATTTCATTTAAAACCGCTATAAAAATAGTAATTTTATTTAAAAGCACTGCAATTTGAAATTTTGTTTAAAAAACACCAAAATTCATAATTGTATTTAAAAGTATTAAAATACGTGATTTTTTCTAAAAAAAAAAATCCACTAAACTGCACGATTTTAAAGGTGCTAAAATGCTCGATTTCTTTTTTTTTTTAAAAATGAAATACACAGTTTTGTTTTAAAGTGTCACTGCTATGCACACTACTATGTATCATCATAAATATATATCAAAAACAACTTTCCAATATTTAGTATGTTTCAAATATTTCAAGTTCTTTCTGAGCTCTTAATAAGACCATATTTTTTCTATATAATGTTGGAACTGTAATAAATATGAAATAGAAATATACATTTATAAATTTTAATAGGATTAGATTTTTGCAAAACAAAAAGTCCATTTATTTTATTCCTTATTTGTTAATCTGCTTATAGAGTGGGAATCATATATTTGATTCTTGTTAATAAGTGTCGCGAAATTACAAATGTTACTTCAATTTTATTCATATTTATAAAAATATAACTCAATTGAAAATTTATTAACGTTATCAAATACTTGTAAAAATCAATATTTGGAGCACGTGTTAAGCCGCCAAATATGGTAACCCAGGTATTTGCAGAATATTTACTCGGGTTCAATATATTTGATAGGCTAGCCTGTATAAATTGCAGTTAAATATTTACCCAGCAAATTATTAAACTAATTGAGCTGCAATACAAATATTTCGTTGAGAACAATTTCACGATTTCATTAAAAGTAACAAGCAATTTCAATAGCAAAAAAAAAACAAAAAAAAACAGCCTACATCTTTACGATACACAGGTGGAACAACAAGGCCAGCAAAGACACGAACTCGACAGTCAATAAACTGTTGCATTATGTGAGTCAGGAAGTAAATAATTGTTAAACGAGAATTCGAATAAATCTACTGCGCCTGGTCAAAATTCTATATGCTTTATATTTGCTCATAATTTTGAAATATCCATTTCTTTCAATTATGCAACTTACTTGTTTCCATAAGCCCTCCGGTTTTAAACGAAACAAATTAGATAAATATATTTTAATGTTTAGAGAAAATCATTTTCTTTCCGGCATCTTATTTTTCAGAGCCATCTATTCCCTCTTTAAAAATACAGAGGAACAAACAATACAGACCTTCTTCTAAAAACTCTGTATCTGAACGAAAGAAAAAAGTGCCTATCTTATTTAAAAATATCCTGTTGTGAGAGAAAGACGAAAGCCAGGGGTAAAAATAAAAGTTCCATCTCATTGCATAAACATTAAATTCTTAACAATCCGAATAGTGTGCTTGGAGGAAATAAACCAATGTTTTCCCCCAAAATGTTGTTTTTGTATTACATTTATCCCACGTTGTCCCTACCGTCAGATTTGATGCAGATAAGCCAAACAAACAGTGTTCTAAAAAGAAAGAAGAAAAAAAAATGTGCGAGTTTCAAGTTGAGTTAAATTCACAATATTTCGTGTTTCTTCAAACTAAGATACCAGAAAAAAAAAAGAAGAAATTTGGAACACGATTATTTCGTTTCTAAACAGGTGAGAATAAATGGAAGCAAAAAGTAAATTTTTTGGGGGGGAAAAAAACTGTGCGTAAGAAATATCTTGGGATTGTTTATTCTTGCATATATACACAGGAATTTTCATGACATTAGAGCAAATTCAGAGAATACAAATTTGCTTAAAACACATTATTATAGCAAATAATTTAAACTAAAAATATTTCACATATTTCTACTTTCCTTATATACATAATGTATAAGGAAAGTATTGTGACGGGGTCGAAAATTCGAATTCGAGGTTTCGACGGGGGAGCACGTTTCAAGCATCACTGATCGAACATTTTTTGAGTGGTGTGTGTGTGTGTGTATATATATATATATATATATATATATATATATATATATATATATATATATAGAGAGAGAGAGAGAGAGAGAGAGAGAGAGAGAGAGATGATATCTCAAGAACGAATGGAGCGATTCGAGTGAAAGTTGGTACAAAAATCGCAATCTGTGAATACTGGAAGCCTATTGTGCTCTAAAATGCAGTCGAATGTTCAGAATCTTCCTAAATTTTCGAGTGAATTTTTTGAAAAATTCATAAAAAAAATCTAAACCTTTAATAAAGTTACGCAAAGAGACATTTTTTATATAATTTTTCCTTATAAAACGATTGGCATAAACTTTAGAACGCTAGCATGAACCGTTCTCGATATATTGTACATATTTCAAATAAATTCATCAAAAAATCCAATAAACTAAAAAAATATTAACTGTTAAGAAACATGTTCCCTTTTCATATGTAATATCATGCAATAAAATTGGTGACATCATTATCGTGGATCTAACTCGTTCCATTCACGCTAAAAGATACTTCGAGTAATACATTTGTATTTGAACGCCAATAGTCATTTATCTGCTGTAAGAATAATTTATTTCTCCTTCCATAACGCTTGGCGAGATTTTGCCGACGAATTTAGTGGAATGTCGCCCACTTGGCGACATTTTAAATGTTGCCAAATTAACGAAAATCTCGCCAAATGGGTAAAAATGACGCTACATCAATGAAAATGACGACTAATTGAAAAAAAAATCCAATAACCTGGAAAGAATATAAGTATCTACTATAAGAATAACATTTTTTTACTTTCCCTGCAATACATGGTAATGTATAGGGAAAGTATTGGAATCATGTCGAAAATCGCAACTCGAGTTTTCGACGGATCTACACGTTTCAAGACCTCTAGAATACGAAAAAACCATTTTTAGCTTGACGTCTGTGTGTGTCTGTCTGTCTGTGCAGATTTTATATCCACTCTAACTAAAACACTAATACACCGAATTTCACAAAATTTTGTAGGTAAGTCACTTGTGGGCGAGTCTGGTGCTGATTAGTTTTTGGGTACGATTCGGGATAAATAAAAAAACCTTTTTTTGCAAAATGGGCCGCAAAAGCTTGTATCCACCCTAGCTGAAAAACTAATAGATCGAATTTCACAAAATTCGGTAGATGAGTCACGTATAGGTCACCCTGGTGCTGATTAGATTTTAGTATGATTCAGAGAAAAATAACCTGCTTTTTTTTTTTGCAGAATGGCCAGCAAAAACTGACAAAATCTAAACTGAAAAGCTACGTATGCTCAAATATATCCATTCAATGCTTGTTTAATACGTTTTTTAACGAAGAAAAGAATAAGACCAACCCCATTACACTGGGACTAGCCGTTCTCGAGATATATTAGTTTTTTTCGTATTTTCTCCACGCCACCTTTGAAAATAAGTCCAGTTATCAAAAGAAAACGAAAATTGAATTAAATTTAATTGAAATAAACAGTACGTGGATATAAGACTGCAGGGAAAGTCATCTGCTGCTCACATCAGATTTTTTAATTTAACATCAAGTTCAAATTAATTGGAAATCATAACCTAATTTACTCTGATACGTCATTGAAATAATTGTGACATGTTTCTAAATATTTATAATTCCACACACACAGAGACAACACCTCGAAAACTTACGATTCGAGTTCAGAGATGCTTAAAGCGTGCTCTTCCGTCGAAAAATCGCTTTCGAATTTTCGACTCCGTCACAGTACTTCCCTGCACGTTATGTCATATATACAGGAAATGTAAAAAGGTCCAACGAACCATGCGCGATGGAATAAAAGCAGTTGCAGCGTCCATAGTGGAAAATTTTAAAAGATGGGAAACGAAATCGGCAACAAAGCAAGATAGACGAAAAGAAGCCAAATACAAAATTATAGAACATTGCCTAATCTAATGAGTAAGGTCCTTCACAAAACTGTTGCATAAGGCGTTTATTTGACATAACATAATTATTTGCGAATTCCTGTCATATTTAAAAATGCTATAAAATATACAACACTTAGAAATGTGATGTACAGTCTCTTGCCCTGGGTCAGCAACAATGCATATTTGAATTCGAGAAGGAATGTTACTGCATACTGTGGCGAAAGCGTAAAATTCTACGTAAAAAAGCGTTCTAAAGCGTAAAATCTTCACTACCGCCTTTTCTTTCGTCGCGTTTCGAAGACCAGACAGTGAATACACATTCTATGACGTGAGAAATAATGTGAGGCGCAATTTCCCCCAATTCAAAGAAGGTTCACTAGATGTGGCGATGAATCGTTAAATTGGCCTCATTTGGCAACTTTCGGAATCTTCGAGAAACTCCACGATAAAACGATTAGTCTATGAGATAGAGAGACTTCCAGAAGTTTTTATAGAGAGACTATAAAAGAACTCATCCCTCCGTTGGAGTTCAGTTGATGAATTGACAAAATACGTACCAAAGTGAATTGCGACTTTTGTCAATGTTTGGAGAACAGTAGCCGCTGCTTTGTGAAATTAATGGACCGAATTTCCCCAAATTCCGTAGATAAATCGCTTATGGATTACCTTGGTGCTGATTAGATTTTGGTACCATTCGGGAAAAAATAACCTGCCTTTTCTTGCAAAATGGCCTACAAAAATCGTCAAAACCAAAATAAAAACTACGTATGCTAAAATATATCCATTAAATGCTTGTTTTATACGTAATTTTCAACGAAGAAAATAATAAGACCAACCCCATTACACTAAGACTAGCCGTTCTCGAGATATTTTAGTTTTTTCGTATTTTCTCCACGCCACCTTTCAAAATAAGTCCAGTTACGAAATGAGAACGAAAATTGAATTGAAAGTGAATTAAGTTTAATTAAAATAAAGAGAACTTGGATATATGTCTGCAGGGAAAGTCATGTGCTACCCACATCAGATTTTTTATTTTGTTGGATTGTTTGATACACATTCATTTTAAACTCTATAGCAAAGTCTACCCAAAACACTCTAATTTTAATTTTATTTACTATATTGTTTCTGTTGCTATACAAAGTTTTGAATTTTCTTTTTAATTAACGGCTTTAGATACCTTCATGACATTATAGTTTTACCCATCCATTAATGAACAATAGTAGCCCTAGTTGCAATCAAATATTAGTCTAACGATAGCAGCCAATAATGAAAATACAGGACCAATATTAAAAATCTGATGTGGGCAACACATGACTTTCCCTGCAAAGTTATATCCAAGTTTTTTTTAATTTTAATTAAATTTAATTAACTTTTAATTCAATTTTCGTTCTCATTTGGTAACAGGACGTATTTTCAAAGATGGCGTAAGAAAATACGAAAAACTAAAATATCTCGAGAACGGCTAACACTAGTATAATGGGGTTGGTCTTATTCTTTTCTTCGTTAAAGATTACGTATAAAACAAGCATTTAATGGATATATTTGACCATACGTAGTTTTTTATTTTAGATTTTGTCGATTTTTGAGGGCCAATTTGCAAAAAAAGGCAGGTCAATTTTTTCCGAATCATACTAAATTCTAAACAGCACCAGGGTGACCCACAAGCGACTTATCTACTGAATTTTGTGATATGCGGTCCATTAGTTTTTCAGTTAGAGTGGATACAAGCTTTCGCGGGCCATTTTGCTAAAAAGATGGGTTTTTTTTTATCCCGAATTGTAACTAAAGCTAATCAGCATAAGATTCTCCCAAATGACTTACCAACCAAATTTTATGAAATTCGGTCAATTAGTTTTTTAGTTAGAGTGGATACAAAAGCTGCACAGGCAGACAGACAGAAACACAGACACACACACAGACACGCACACAGACGTCACGCTAAAAATAGATTAGATACGGTCCATTAGTTTTCTAGTTAGAGTGGATACAAAATCTGCACAGACAGACAGACAGACAGACACACAGACTGACACACAGACAGACAGACAGACAGACACACAAACACACACACAGACGTCACGCTAAAAATAGTTTTTTCGTATTCTAGAGGTCTCGAAACGTGTAGATCCGTCGAAAACTCGAGTTGCGATTTTCGACATGATTCTAATACTTTTCCTATACATTACCATGTATTGCAGGGAAAGTAAAAAACGAAGCATTTCATAGCAAAAATGCAAGAAATCTCATATATCTTGAGAACGGTTAGTCACAAAGCATAATGGAGTGTGTTATGTTCTTTTCCTCGTCAAAAATTACGTATAAAACAAGAATTTAATTGATATATTTGAGCGTGCATAGTCCTTTTTTTTAGAATTTAGCGATTTTTGTGAACCATTTCGTAAAAAAACGCAGGTTGTTTCTTTCCGAATTGTACCAAAATCTAATCAGCACCAGAGTATCCCACAAGTAACTTATCTACCAAATTTTGTGAATTTTGGTCAATTAATATTTTAGCTAGTGTTTATACATGAAATTTTTGGGGGTCATTTCCTAAAAACAGGCAGGCTGTCCTTTTCCGAATCGTACCAAAATCTAATCAGCACCAGGATCGACCACAAGTGGCTTATTTACCGAATTTTATAAAATTCAATCGATTAGTTGAGTTAGAGTGGAAATACACACATTTTGCGGCCATTTCGTAAAAAAAGGCAGGTTGTTCTTGTCCGAATCTTATCAAAATTTAAACAGTACCACGGTGACCTACATGTGACTTATGTACCAAATTTTATAAAATTTGATCAATTACTTTTTCAGTTACAGTGGATACAGGCAATTTTTGAGGGCCATTTCGCAAAAAAAAGGCGGGTTGGTTTATTCCGAATAGTACCCAAAACTAATCAGCTCCAGGGTCACATACAAGTGACTTACCTACCAAATTTTATGAAATTTGGTCTATTAGTTTCTGAGTTAGTGTGGATACATACATTGCTCAGACTGGCACACAGACAGACACACAGACAGACAGACACACACACAGACGTCACGCTAAAAATAGTTTTTTCGTATTCTAGAGGTCTCGAAACGTGTAGATCCGTCGAAAACTCGAGTTGCGATTTTCGACATGATTCCATTACTTTCCTTACACATTACCATGTATTGCAGATAAAGTAAAAGTTGACAATTTGATGGAATAGGCCCAATATTACGCCAAAATTGGCGTGTCATTGGAAATATTTCTAATGCAACACCAATATTGGCGTAATATTATAATGGAAATATTTAGCCAATATTGGAGATCAATATAACACCTATATTTGACCAAATTTGGGATTACATTAGGAATATTTCCAAGGTAATGCCAAGGTATACAGTATGAATCCAACATATTGGACCAATATTAAATGCTACTAAGGAGACCTGTATAAAAGTTCTGAATTTGACATAATCCTGCATAAAAGGACTCCTTTATGAATAATCAAATCACGTAAATGATTATGAAACTTAACAGTTTCAATCATTGTAGTAAAAAATAGCCGCGATACAATTTTTTGTTCGTGACGTCACAAGACCCCTCGAGGGAGAGGGGGGAGTCACATCCTAAGGGGGTTGCATTGTGGAACTTCATATTAATAGAAATAGTTTTCTAGTCCTTTAAAACAAGAGGTAACATGCTATAATTATGATCATTTGGGTCATCGATACAAATTTTTCAAAAATGTTGTTGCAATATTTCCGATTTTAAATTAGCTGAGAATCCCAAGAAACTATTGATATACGAATAGTGACATTTCAGAGCTCTTCGACATCTTTCAGGTTATTAGGTGTTGAAGAGAGCCAAAAAATACGCGACAGGTTTATCTGTTCTGATCATTGGCATCAGGACCATGATGTTATTGTCGAATCATGGGACTATACACATTAATACTGATATTAAATAGGTACTATCTTTAGTACTAATTTTAAAAAATCTGATGTGAGCAACACATGACTTTCCTTATATAATGCAATGAATTTATACTACTTTCACAATTAAAAAAAATGTTATTCTTATAGTAGATACTTAATATTCTTTCTAAGAAATTGAATTTTCGACAATTAGTTGTCATTTTCATTGATTTAGCGTCATTTTTGTACATTTGAGGAGATTTTTGTTAATTTGGCAACAATTAAAAATGTCGCCAAGTTGGCGATATTCCGCCACATTCGTCGCCAAAATCTCGCCAAGCGTTATGCACGGCGAAATAAGTTATTCTTACAGCAGATAAATGACTATTGGCGTTCAAATACAAAAGTATTACTCAAAGTATCTTTTTTCATGAATGGAACGAGCAAGATCCACGCGAATGATGTCACCAAATTTATCGCATAGTAATACATATGAAAAATGAACATGTTTCTTAATAGGAAATATTTTTTTTTATTTTATATGACTTTTTAATATTTTGTTTTAAAAATGTGCAATATCTCGAGAACGGTTCATGTTAGCGTTCTAAAATGTATGCCAATCGTTTTTTAATGAAAAATTACATAAGAAATGTCTATTTGCGTAACTTTATTAGAGGTTCTGATTTTTTGACGGTTTTTTCAAAATTTCACTCGAAAATTTAAGTAGGTTCTGAACATTCGGTTGCGTATAAAAACAATAGACTTCCAGTGTTTACGGATTGTGATTTTTGTGCCAATTTCGTTCGAATCGGTCCATTCGTTCGTCAGTTATCGTTTCCACAGGCTCACTGACACACACACACACACACAAACACATACTTTCACACACACACACACACACAAACACATACTTTCACACACACACACACACACAAACACATACTTTCACACACACACACGCACACACACACACAAACACATACTTTCACACACACACACACACACACACACAAACACATACTTTCACACACACACACAAACACATACTTTCACACACACACACAAACACATACTTTCACACACACACACACACACACACACCCGACCATTCACTCAGCTGCTCTAAGTCCTAGGACGAGCCGGATGGTCTGGGCTTTCGACACACACACAGACATCACCTCAAAAATGTTCGATTCGTGATCAGGGATGCTTGAAACGTGATCCCCCGTCGAAAACTCATACTTTTCTCATTATTTTCGACCCCGTCACAATACTTCCTTATACATTATGTATATAAGGAAAGTAATAATAGTACTAATAGTACTAATTTTAAATAGTATAAAATGGCTAGGCAGTTACACTGCCTAACCATTTTATACTAAACTATTTTAACTATTGTATTCAGGAAGACATATGTGGCCCGCAGGTTCTGTTGCCGACCTAGATGATTCTTTGCAACTTTGTAATTGACATTGCCCTTCTATCTAGCTTTGTTGCGGAGTTCGTGACCTTAACTTTTTAAATTCTCCGCTAGGAGGGATGCAATCACTTTTATTCGATCAAACACGGACACTTTACTGTGGATAGAGATAACGTGTATACACACTCATTTGCCTTTTCTTACACAATTTTTGAGAAAAACTCTGGTGAAGAATATTTCTAAGAACCCCTTATAAAAACGAGGAAGGTTAAAAGTGCATTTACATCTCTAAGGACAGTCCCGTACTAACCACGTCACATTTTAGTCTACAAAATATAAATTTAAACTTTAAAGAGGTGGAACATTAAGTTCCAAGTCATGTGTCGGAAAGAACAGATTGCTTTTCATCTTAAAAAAGATATAAAAACGATACAAAAAGAAGACTTAAAGAATCGTAAAAAGCACGGAGAATTACAGCCATCTATTTAAGAAATGGCTAAACACAGACAGAACACACAAACACACACACAAAACAAAACAAAACGATTCTTTCTTTGCTATCTTTCACGCTCAATTTAGTACCAACTTTTAGAAAACAGGGCAAAAAAAATTCAACTTTCTATACACACAACACAAAGCGAAAGAATTCCCTATCTTCTTAAAAAAAAATCCCCAGCCACAAAAGGAAAAAGCAGAAGCGAGGGGAAAATTGAGTAGAAAAAAAAATAAATCTCATTGTATAAACATTAAGATTTTAACGGTTATAAGATTATTTTGGAGAAGAAGGGAACTTTTTCGTCTGCGTATTTCTTTTATACTGTATGCTTTAATTGAGAAATTCGTTGTGTTCTGTTTTCAGTAGAATTTTAAAATTCTATTGTGAAACTCCTGAATTTCCTTTAGAATTCAATCACTTCATTAAAATATCTACAGACTTGTTGTTCTTGTATCACATGCAATAATCACAAATACCAGATAATTCTTTTTGGGGCGAGCTTTGGAATGGAAAATCTCAACTTTTATAGGCTGGCTTAAAAATGAATAAAATATCTCTATATTAAAAAAAAGTAGCTGGCGCCGCCGCTATTTTACAAATATCTCGTTCCTCGAGATTCTTTGCTTCGTACCGCAAAAACTATTGCATATAAAAATATGAAATTTGGTACACCTGTAGACAAAGCTCTGGGGAAGGTGCTGAAATAAACTGTTTTTTGATATATATTGTAGTTTAAGAAATATTTATTGTCAAAGACAAAATATTTGAGCTGCGAGTTCGCGTCCTGGATAGACTAACAATAGCAATAACACGAATTTGTGCAGGCCTACATGGGTGAATTTTTGCAGGACAAATAATCAATGGATTGTGCATGATTGATCTTTCTTGTTTTAATTTCTATGTAGTTTTTGAGATATTTTACATTTTATGCACTTCTGATGTGAACTTTTTTTTCGCACGTCTAGCGACTTCTATGTCTCGTACGGTAAAAATTATAGCATACTAAAAAAATCTGATGTGGCCAACACATGACTTTAATTATACAATGCAATGAATTTACTACTTTTGCAATAAAAGAAATAGATTAATTTTACAGTAGATATTTATATTCTTTCCAAGATTTTGAATTTTCGTCAATGAGTCGTCATTTTCATTGATTTAGCGTCCTTTTTATCCATTTGGCAACTTTTTCGTTAATTTAGCAGCATTTAAAAAACTTGCCAAGTTGGCGACATTCCACCAATTTGTCGCCAAAATCTCGCCAAGCGTCATGGATGGAGAAATAAGTTATTCTTACAAAAAATAAATGATTATTGGCGTTCAAATACAAAAGTATTACTCAAAGTATCTTTTTCCATGAATGGAACGAGGTAGATCCATGAGAATGATGTCACCAAATTTATCGCATGGCATTATATATGAAAAGTGAACATGTTTCTCAATAGGAAATATTTTTTTTTAGTTTATATGACTTTTTGATAATTTTTTTGAAAAATGGACAATATCTCACGAAAAGTTCAGGTTAGCGTTCTAAAATTTATGTCAATAGTTTTTTAAAGAAAAATTACATAAGAAATGTCCATTTGCTTAACTTTATTAGAGATTTTGATTTTTTTACGAATTTTTCAAAATTTCACTCGAAAACTTAGAGGGGTTCTGAACATTCGATTGCGTATTAAAACAATAGGCTTCCAGTGTTTATGGATTGTAATTTTTGTACCAAATTTCGTTCGAATCGGTCCATTCGTTTGTTAGTTATCGTCTGCACAGACTCACTGACACACTCTCTCACACACAGACATCATTTCAAAAATGGTTTATTCGTGATCAGGGATACTTGAAACGTGGTCTCCCGTCGAAACTGGAATTCGAATTTTCGATCCCGTCACAATACTGTCCTTATATATTATTGTATATAAGGAAAGTAATATGACATTTGATACATTTATAGAGGAATAATAAGGTAACACGATGACATAATTTTTTCTCTTGAAACTTTATTTTGCGAAATAGCCCGCAAAAATCGAATTTATCCACTCTAGCTAAAAGAAATAATTCACCCAATTTCACAAAATTGGGTCAATTTCCTGTTTTGCCAAAAAGGCAGGGGTTTTTTTCCGAATCGTATTCAAATCTAATCAGCACCAGGATCATCCACCAGTGATTTTACCTACCAAATTTTGAGAAATTTGGGCCATTAGTTTTTCGACTAGAGTAGATATACATATATTGCACAGACTGACATACAGACACACAAACACAAAAGTCAGGCTAAAATAGTTTTTTGGGTGCAAGAGTACTCGAAAAGCATAGATACGTCGAAAACTTGAGTTGCGATTTTCGACACGATTCCAATACGTTCCCTATACATTACCATGTTTTATCGGAAAAGTTAAAGAAGAAAAGTGCTATTATCGGAAAAAGAGCCAGTCTAAAGCTTGTTTCCTTTTGGTGCTACCTCACCAATTGTAATTCGTTTTTTTTTTTTTTTTTTTTGTATCTCTCAGCCTTGTGAGCGGAAAAAAGAATACCGTGATCAGGCTCGTAAGCCCTCTGCAAATTATACGTAGCCCATTTTAGTCGTAGATATTTTTTAATCACTGATTAAAATCAGTTCAGTAGTCTCAAGTCTTTAGCTATCTTGAGAGCTGAGCTACAGAGCCTGAAAATTGGAGTGTTTCGCATTATCTGTATAAATAAAATTGAAAATCTGCCTGTCTGTTTATTTGTTTGCCTCTTCATCGCGGGAGAACGGCTGAACCGAATTTGATGAAATTTTGTGGGAAGCCTTGAAATAGCTCCACTTAAAATTTAGTATAAGTACATGTTTCGAGTTTCTAAGACCAGGAATTGTCGAGATATTAATGAAAAAAACGAAACATTTCATAGGAGTTCTACTTTCTAAATCCCTGGTTCCTCCAAACGAAAAAATATGATGTGGGCAGCACATGAGTTTCTCTGAGGACTTACATCCACGTTCTTTTTAGTTAATTAAATTTAACTCACTTTTAATTCAATTTTTGTTCTCATTTGGTAACTGGACTTATTTTCAAAGATGGCGTAGAGAAAATACGAAGAAACTAAAATATCTCGAGAACGGCTAGTCCTAGTGTAATGGGGATGGTCTTATTCTTTTCATCGTCAAAAATTACGTATAAAACAAGCATTTAATGGATATATTTGAGCATACATATTTTTTTAATTTAGATTTTGACGATTTTTGCGGGCTCTTTTGCAAAAAAAAGGCAGGTTATTTTTTCCGAATCATGCACAAAATTTAATCAGCATCTGGGTGACCTACAAGCGACTTATCTAACGAATTTTGTGAAATTCGGTCCATTAGTTTTTCAGCTAGAGTGGATACAGGCTTTTGCGGGCCATTTCGCTAAAAAAGGCGGGTTCTTTTATCCCAAATTGTACCCAAAACTAATCAGCACCAGATTCACCCACAAGTGACTTACCTACCGTATTTTATGAAATTCGATCAATATGTTTTTTAGTTAGAGTGGATACAAAATCTGAACAGACAGACAGACAAACAGACACACAAACACACACATAGACGTCACGCTAAAAATAGTTTTTTCGTATTCTAGAGGTCTCGAAACGCTTTGATCCGTCGAAAACTCGAGTTGTGATTTTCGGTATAATTCCAATACTTTCCCTATACATTACCATGTATTGCAGGGAACGTAAAAAGATTGGAAATTGCTGGCTGCATGCAAGTGATGCTATTGCATGTAAGTGAATTAAAACCATATCTCTGAGATTGATGAGAGTTTATTACGCTAATCAGTCAATTTTTGAAATCATGAATGTTTGAGCCATAAATTTAAATCGAAAATCTATCACCATGGTTTATTTTCACATGCTCTTAGTTAACAATGGAAAGTATTAAGAAATCAAAATGGTTATTTATTTATGAGCATTTTATCAGCATTTTATTTCAACATATCTGAACGTTAAACATTTTATTTTAAAATGATGCATGTATGTTTGTTTGTATGTAGCCCATCTGTCTGTCACGTAGAACTTTGACCACAAAAATGACTTTAACGAATTATTCCGTTAAGCGTCGTATACTACTCCGATTTACCATATTCTTGTAATATTTTATGTATGCCCAACGTGCACATAAGGATTTTTAATATTTATTATATCGGTGAATGAGTAATAATAATTCAGAGCAACTTTCTTTTACTGTTCGACTTCACTTTCAGTAAACTTAATTTTCTAAGGGGTATTTTTTATCTATTTTCTGTGAAATAAGTTTCACATTAAGCGGTACGATTTTTCTTTACTAGGTGGTCTCTCTCGCCAGCTAAGCTCGCTAACCACATAACTCGTTTCGTAAGTCAGGCTTCGTACTCTACTCGCTGGCTCTGAATGAGATCGCTTCGCGAACACTTCTGACCGCCTGTTACGTAGACGTGGTATACCCGTTGAAATCCGACCCTTGTTCGTTGAAAAAATTAATCTAACCTTTCTAAATACCTTGGTTGGTACTCACTAATCCCCCGCCCCCACCCCCGAGCTTCATTCGCGAACTTCATCAACTCGGGTGGCGTACACGACTGCCTTTATAGTCGATTCGACTTGACCAATTAAATCATTGTCCATACTGAAGAAAACGTTTCCCTTTAGAAGTGCATTAAAAATAAAATTACATACACTGTTTCGAAATTTTAAAAAACTGATGGGAGCAGCACATAACTTTCCTTAAATAACCCAATAAATTTACTTCTTTAATGGTAAAAAAGTGATAAAGAGATCCACAGCACAGTGGTAACGTTAAATTGTACATTTGGCGCGGTGAATTGTACATCCAGATAACTACATCTTAAACTATTTCGTACCCATTTAGCTTATATTTTACACAACTCTAAATAAACTATCAATATTGATAGCATCCCCAGTAAGCAATATAGCCCATATATTTAAATATTTTAATAATAAGTTCATCAATTTGGCGTCATTTTTGCAATTTTAACGATATTTTCGTCCATGTGGGGCCAAATATCACCAAGACGGCGATATTTAGAAGAGCATTTCTTATAGTATAATAAATGGTATGCCCATCATGTGACGGAAATAAAAATTTGCAAAATATTTCATCTATTTGGCGACATTTTTATCAATTTGGCGATATTTTCGTTAATTTGGCAACATTTATTAAACTCGCCAAGTTCGCGACATTCCGCCATATTCGGCGCTAAAGTTTCGCCAACCATTGTTTCTGGAGAAATAGGTTCGTTTTATGGTAGATAAATGATTAATGGCGTCAAATTATAAAGCTATTACCCCCAAAGTGTCTTCTCTTGAGAATAGAACTAGCTAGATCCACGAGAAAGATGATATATAATTTATCGCACAATATTACATATGAAACGGGAACAGATTTTACAATAGTTAATATTTTTTTTTAATTTTATGTGATATTTTGATAAATTTATTTGAAAAATGTGCAATATCTCGAGAACGGTTCAAGCTAGCGTTCTAAAGTTTATGTCAATCGTTTTCTAATGAAAATTACATAAGAAATGATTATTCACTTTATTGAAGGTTTTAATTTTATAATGATTTTTTCTTCAAATGTAATTTCAAAATTTAGGAGGGTTCTGAACATTCCATTGCGTGTAAAAACAACAAACTTTCAGTATTCACTGATTGTAACTTTTGTACCAAATTTTGTTTGGATCGTTTGATTCGTTCGTGAGATATCCTCTCCACAGATTCATTGACACACACCCACAGACATCACCTCGAAAACGTCTGATTCGTGTTCTGGGATGCCTAAAACGTGTTCTCCCGTCGAAAACTGATATTCGAATATTCGACCACGTCACAATACTTTCCTTATACATTATACTATGTATATAAGGAAAGTAAAAATGGGGCCCATCTTACGAAAAATTTGACTATGTAGGCAATGTTTCTTTCAGGACTTTTTGGCCGGGGTGAGGGAGTTTTCTATTTGCTCTATATACATATATCTAAATGCTGTGTCACTTAAATAGAAACTAGGTTAACATAAAATGTCTCCTGGGGGGGGGCGAATTCTTGTCTCCGGGGGGACTTCGCCCCACTCCTGGAGTTATGCCTGAAAATAAAAAAACACTGAATGTACGTACGTATGCATTAAATATTTTGAAAAGTAAAGTTCCTGGTGCGGGTTAGATTTTCGTATGATTCAGAAATATAGAACTAGCCTTTTACTTGTGAAATGTCACCTCAAAACCAGTTTGAAAAAAAAAACTAGTCTGCGTAAAAGTACTAATTAAATGCTTATTTCCTAGGTAATGTTTAAAGAAGGATTATAGTTATTTTATATGACTTTTTGATAATATTTTTGAAAACTGTGCAATATCTCTAGAACGGTTTATGTTACCGTTCTAAAATTTATGTCAATCGCTTTCTTATGAAAAATTACATAAGGAATGTTTATTTGCGTAACTTTATTAGAGGTTTTGATTTTTTGACGATTCTTTTCAAAATTTCACTCGAAAATTTAGGGGGGCTCTGAACATTCGATTGCGTGTAAAAACAATAAGCTTCCAGTATTTGCAGATTGTGATTTTTGTACCAAATTTCGTTCGAATCGGTTCATTCGTTCGTCAGTTATCGTCTCCACAGTCTCACTGACACACACACGCATACATACTTTCACACACAGACACACACATACTTTCACACACACACATATACATACTTTCACACACACACACACACACACAGACATCACTTCAAAAATGTTCGATTCGTGATCAGGGATGCTTGAAACGTGCTCTCTCGTCGAAAACTCGAATTCGAATTTTCGACCCCGTCACAATACTTTCCTTATAGATTATTGTATATAATGAAAGTAATAGTCTGCGTAAAAGTACTAATTAAATGCTTATTTCCTAGGTAATGTTTAAAGACGAAACGAGTACAATCAACTCCATCAATGTAGGACTAGCCATTTTCGAACTATTTAAGTTTTTATTTTTAGGATATTCTGAAATGCGTTAAGTTGCTTAATGGAAAATTAACTGCAGTGTGGCTTAACTCGACTTTGTCATGTAATGATCCATTTTAAATAGCTTTTTTGTTGTTTTTATTCATTCGTTTTTTTCTTTACTTATTACTTTATTCATTTATTTATTTATTTATTTATTGCAAGGAAGTATTCAAAAAATATGTATCGTAGGTCTAAATGATCCCATTCGTAACATGTTAAACATCATTCAAAATGGCATGAAAAAGAACAATTTGATACTAAATATGACAATGTACCTCCTCGGCAGAGAGGGGGAGGGGTAACTCTCCTCCGAGGGGTGCTGATGACGAACAAAAAAAATTATATTGCTGCTGTTTTTCATTACAGTGATGGAAAATGTTAACTTGCTTGATTATTGAGACATAAATTACCCTTTTTATATACCCTAATATTATCGCATTTTTTATCCTATATGTTGCCATGTTAAGAGAATATGAAATTTCGATTCGAATTTCATAAAAATTCAATCTAGTTCTAGATTTTTAATTACAACGCTTAAAGTTTCTTGAAAACGTATTAATATTTGTAACAGCTAAGGTGTACATAAAATTCCGGCCACATAGTAACGACAGACGGACAGACAGACGGACATAACTCTAAAACTTGCCAAAATGTGTTAAGGTCCTAAAATCCCAAATTTTGATATCGAAAATTTTCGTGAAAACAATACTTTATTCTATGGCATTGAAAAGTATAAAAGACATTGTTAATCCACCAAATGGATATAAAATCAAGTAAGTTTCATTTTTGGGTACTGTAGAACAGGAATTCACCATTTATATCCGGAGGTCTGTGTGTCTGTGTATATACAATGTATGTATGCATGCACTCTAGCTTAAAAATTAGTCAAATTTGACAGGTAAGAAGTCACTTATACCGATTAGATTTCGGTAAATTAGTTTCTACCTGAAAACGGTACCCGTCGATTTCTTTTTTTTGGAAAATGACCTGAGAAAATCGCACAAATCTGAAATAAAAGACTAAATGGGCTTAAATACATTCATTAAATGCTTGTTTTATACGTAATGTTTGACGATGGAACAATTAAAATCAACCATATAATTCTACAATGAACTTTTCTCGAGATATTGCAGTGTTTTTAACCGATGATTTTTTAAAACATAGTTTAGTCTCCAAATGAAAAATATGTGATACAGTGGGAATAAAAGGCATTACATTATACAGTATGCAAAAGCGACACTAATGCACCAAGCCCCAGACATGAATAAGCCAGTTATTATGATGAGACGAACAGCCATTTATGGCCAAAAAATTTAATTATGACCTCATGGAAAGTGAGTTTCATGAACGCAAGGAAGGCCGCAGGGGCAATAGGAGATTTTCCAATGAAGCTCGGTATAAGCTCCACCCGCATGACTGAATACAATGGGGCGGAGAGTCATTTATGACCAATAAATTTAATTATGACCTCATGGCACGTGAATATGACCTAATGGCAAGTTCGGTATAAGCTCCACCCATATGACAAGAGCCAATGGGAACAAGGGAGATGGATCCCGCGGAGTGCCCCGTACAACACAAATAAAAAATTTATTATTCTATTATGACTTCAATTTGTAGAGTCAATTATTCTGCTATGAATTCGATGGTAGAGTTGGACGTTCAATTATGCTTCTATGACTTCGATTTTGAGAGTTGGCGTGACAATATGATCGTATATGTATGACAATATGGCGTGATAATATGATCGTGACAATAATATCGCCATTTTTATTCTTGATTTCTCCATATTGACAATCGACGAAAATGTTCTTTAAAAGGTGCTGTCTGTGATAAATTGCAGTTATGTGAAAATGCAAAGTCAGCGAAAAAGTGTAGTGCCGTTTGTGAAAAATGTCCTATCAGTCGCTTCGTTTTGTTGAAGGGCTTCAAGAGAAAAAGCATAGTTTTCACAATTTATTTGAAGAAATTAGTGAGTCTGATTTTAAATCAGTAATAGCTCACTGTATCACATTCGCCATCTCTAGGTGTAATTACCTGTAACAATAAATTTGTAAATATAAAATAGTGATAAATGTAATCTTGAATAAGTTTAACGTAAAGAATATTTTAATAAATTTTAATTTGCCCCATCATATCTCTCAATTTATGTAAGTGAAGATAATTATGTGCATTAATCTATTTGAATTTCAGGTACACCGGGCAACACAGAAAATTAATGTGCGAATTAAGATTACTGTGCGGAAAATGTATAGCATTTGCTATTGTAAAGAAAGTTAATACTTAACTTTAATATAATAAATCTCAATTTATTCACCGCATTTTAGAGCGTGATTTAATCTAAATAAAAATACGCCAAAGAAAACATATTAAAACTACGAACTAGATATAATTTTGTTACGAAACATAACCTCTAGAATTGTGGCTGTATAGGCAGGATACAAAAACGTATCCAAGTTTCTAGATTACTACGTTTATTCACAAGCACAAAGTAAACAGAAACAGAATACAATCAATAAGCACTTAAATGATCCACTCATTTCACGCAATAAGCGATACTATTCTCAAACCGCTGGCGAAAGTAATTTCACAAAACAGCTGTTACTATTCTGAAAACATTGACAAAAATCATGGTCCAATGTAGCTCGTGTCGCGTCCATTCGTCAACTCCCTTGCGACGGAGGGTTGTGTCCTTTTTATAGTCTCTCCATAGAAACTTCTGGAAATATCTATATCTCAAAGAATAATAGTTTTATCGAGAAGTTTCTGCAACCTACTGGAAATCGCCAAATTGGCGATAAATCGCCAAATCTGGCAACCATTCCTCTAACTAGGAATCCCTAGACTCAACGTCATCCCAGGGGCGTCTTCAGCGGGAGTGCAAGGGGTGCACGGCACCCTGGCGGCAGGACTTAGGAGGGGGCAGCTAAGTTTTGGTTGCATAACTGATTTTTTCAAATTCGAAAGCCTCGAAATCTAGCAAGACTGACACATTACTGGTACTCGGATTGAAGGAATCTCAGCAACGAAGCCAACGTCAAAAACATCAACGAAACCAACATCAGAAACAGCAACGAAGCCAACATCAGAAAGAGCAACTTCGGCAGCAGTCTCAGCCTCGGTATCAGTCACTGAACTTTCTGATTGTTTAATGCCGATGCATCGACAGATTCAGCTTTTTGGCCATTGGTTATTTCAGATAATATGAAATCGTCTATAATCGAAATAGGGCCTGTACAAATAAAACACTTTACGTTTCCAGAAGATGATTCAAATCGATCTTGTTCAGCAGTGTATTTATTCTCTTAAAAATATAGGAAATAAAGAAACAGTCATACGGGACTGGCTTGTTTATTCAAAATCTAGTGATTGTGTATTCCGTTTTCATTGTAAGTTATTCAACATCTCTGTGAATGCGTTTAGTGAGAAAATAGGTTATAAAGATTGGCGTCATTTATCTAGAAATGCAGAACGACGAAAAGTGTAGCACATTTTCAAAGTGTGAGACAATGTGGAAACCCCAGGCCGCCTGACTCACCCAAAGGCATGAGCAGCAAACTTAGCAGCCAGATGTGAGACAATGTGTGGGCTTAAAACCAAATATAGAGAATGGTAAAACTGTAGTTCCAGAAATCAAGCCGCATGGATCGTGAAAGAAAGAAGTGAATGGCAGTTATTGAAATAATTATATACGGCATTCAGTTTTTAGCCAGACAAAATTTGCTTTTAAAGGGAATGCGGAAAAGTTGTTTCAAAACAATAACAGACATTTTTTTAAATTAATGGAAAGTATTTTAAAATTTGATAATGTTACAGCAGAGCACATTAATCGCATTAAAAAAGCAAAGTCCAACACGGCAATATGCCTCATTACCTAGGTCATAACATTCAGAACGAACTGATCACAGTAATAGGCGAAACATTTTTCTTTTGGCATCAACGTCGCGGTGGTACATATTAAAGAAACAATTTCCCACTTTAACTCTAAAACTACTTTCCGATACGAGATGGGTAAGCAGAATTCACGCCTTGAAAACTATCCGTTATAATTTGGAAAACATTTATGATGCCCTGTTTTTTTTTAATTTTTAATCATTCAAATAAGGACAATGATACAAAAAACTTGGCAAATTCTTTGATTTCAAAAATAAAGTCTTACAAATTTGTTATATCATCTGTCACTTGGTATAATATTTTATTAAAAATTAATATCTTATATAAAGTTTAGCAGCAATCTACTGTGATCCTTCCAGAAGCTGTTAAAATTTTAGAAGAAGTAAAAAAGATACTTAACTGAACGTCGAACTGATTCGGCTTATACAGAAATATTCAATAAATCAAATGTTGTTGCTGAAGTATTAGATTGCGAGGTTACTTTCCCAGCAACTGGTACTGTGCAACACAGAAAAAAGAAGGCTATATTTGATTATGAAGATAGAGACGATGCTATGCAAAATCCAGAAATGCACTTTAAAGTCAATTTTTACTTTTTTTTATTAGACACCACCATAAGTAAATTAGATGAAAGGTTCAAATTACTAAGTGAACAAACACAACAGTGGCTTCTTTTTTTTACATTGATACTTTAATGAACGATAAACGAAATTAGGATGACAAACGAAAATACTGCGCAAATTTGAAAAATTAATTAACATATTTTAGAACTAATCATTCAAACATAAATGGAAACGATTTGCTGAATGAAATAGAGATTTTACCGACCTATCTAAAATCTGCCGAATCTTCAGTCTATGTTTTGAAATGCACTTGTACCTCGTTATACGGCCGCTCTTTATACGGCATTTCGCTATAACGGCCTTTTTTTAATTATGGCACTTTTTCGATTTACGGCCCACAATGTTTCGGTATATGCCCCCAAAAAAATGCTGTACTGTTAGCGACCTTCTGTTTAGTTTCAGCTTCTCCCTTTAGGTGCCACTGCTACATTTTGCCTCACGAAAATATGAGGCAAGTTTGGCACAACATTGTCATCATTTTACTGCGTTCTCGCTTTAGTGTAGTTAGATGTGTTTATTCTTGTTTGTTTTCTGGTTGGGTTTTGTTTCTGTTTGTATTAATTGGTGAATTGTAAACATATTTGGTACGTATGTATTAGAAAGACTGTATTTTCGTTACATATTAAATTAATTCATCATTTCTTTTAAATATAAACGTCCCTTTCGTAGAAAAAAATGCCTCCGAAACGTTTATTGAATTTGGAGTTTGATACTGATAAAAATAAAAAAATCTGATGTGGGCAGCACATGACTTTCCCTGCAAACTTATATTAACGTTCTCTTTATTTTAACTAAATTTATTTCACTTTTAATTCAATTTTCGTTCTCATTCGGTAACCGGGCTATTTTCAAGGGTGGCGTAGGGAAAGTACGAAAAACTAAAATATCTCGAGAACGGCTAGTCCTAGTGTAATGGGGTTGGTCTTATACCTTTCGTCGTTAAAAATTACGTATTAAATCAGCATTTAATGGATATATTTGAGTATACCCAGTTCTTTAGTTTAGATTTGGGCGATTTTTGCGGGCCAGTTTGCAAAAAAAGGCAGGTCATTTTTTTCCGAATCGTACCAAAATCTAATCAGTACCAAGGTAACCCACAAGTGACTCATCTACCGAATTTTGTGAAATTCGGTCCATCAGTTTTTCAGTTAGAGTGGATACAAATTTTTGCGGGCCATTTCGCAAAAAAAGGCAGGTTCTTTTATTCCGAATTGTACCCAAAACTAATCAGCACCAGACTCGCTCACAAGTAACTTACCTACCAAATTTTGTGAAATTCGGTCTATTAGTTTTTTAGTTAGAGTGGATACAAAATCTGCACAGACAGACACACAGACACACACACAGACGTCACGCTAAAAATAGTTTTTTCGTATTCTAGAGGTCTCGAAACGTGTAGATCCGTCGAAAACTCGAGTTGTGATTTTCGGCATGATTCCAATACTTTCCCTATACATTACCATGTATTGCAGGGAAAGTAAAAATCTGATGTGAGCAGCACATGACTTTCTCTGCAGACTTATATTAACGTTCTCTTTATTTTAATTAAATTTATTTCACTTTTAATTCAATTTTCGTTCTCATTCGGTAACTGGGCTTATTTTCAAAGGTGGCGTAGGGAAAGTACGAAAAACTAAAATATCTCGAGAACAGCTAGTCCTAGTATAATGGGGTTGATCTTATTGTTTTCGTCGTTAAAAATTACGTATTAAATCAGCATTTAATGGATATATTTGAGTATACCCAGTTTTTTATTTTAGATTGTGGCAATTTTTACGGGCCATTTTGCAAAAAAAGGCAGGTTATTTTTTTCTGAATCGTACCAAAATCTAATCAGCACCAGGGTGACCTATACGTGACTCATCTATCGAATTTTGTGAAATTCGGTCCATTAGTTTTTCAGCTACAGTGGATACAAGCTTTTACGGGCCATTTCCCCAAAAAGGCGGGTTCTTTTATTCCGAATCGTACCCAAAACTAATCAGCACCAGCCCCGCCCACAAGTGACTTACCTACAAAATTTTGTAAAATTCGGTCCATTAGTTTTTTAGTTAGAGTGGATACAAAATCTGCACAGACAGACACACAGACAGACACACAGACAGACACACAGACACACAGACAGACACACAGACACACACACACACAGACGTCACGCTAAAAATGGTTTTTTCGTATTCTAGAGGTCTCGAAACGTGTAGATCCGTCGAAAACTGGAGTTGCGATTTTCGGCATGATTCCAATACTTTCCCTATACATTACCATGTATTGCAGGGAAAGTAAAAATCTGATGTGGACAGCACATGACTTTCCCTGCAGACTTATATCCACGTTCTCTTTATTTTAATTAAATTTATTTCACTTTTATTCAATTTTCGTTCTCATTCGGTAACCGGGCTTATTTTCAAAGGTGGCGTAGGGAAAGTACGAAAAACTAAAATATCTCGAGAACGGCTAGTCCTAGTGTAATGGGGTTGGTCTTATTCTTTTCGTCGTTAAACATTACGTATTAAACGGGCATTTAATGGATATATCTGAGTATACCTAGTTCTTTAGTTTAGATTTTGAAGATTTTTGCGGGCCGTTTTGCAAAAAAAGGCAGGTTATTTTTTTCCGAATCGTACCAAAATCTAATCAGCGCCAGAGTGACCTATACGTGACTCATCTATCGAATTTTGTGAAATTCGGTCTATTAGTTTTTCAGCTAGAGTGGATACAAGCTTTTGCGGGCCATTTCGCAAAAAAGGCGGGTTCTTTTATTCCGAATCGTACCCAAAACTAATCAGCACTAGCCCCGCCCACAAGTGACTTACCTACCAAATTTTGTGAAATTCGGTCCATTAGTTTTTTAGTTACAGTGGATACAAAATCTGCACAGACAGACAGACACACAGACAGACAGACAGACAGACAGACAGACAGACAGACACACAGACACACGCACAGACGTCACGCTAAAAATGGTTTTTTCGTATTCTAGAGGTCTCGAAACGTGTAGATCCGTCGAAAACTCGAGTTGTGATTTTCGGCATGATTCCAATACTTTCCCTATACATTACCATGTATTGCAGGGAAAGTAAAAAGAAGCCGAAAATCTCTCACTCTAGAGACAAAACTAGAAGTTTTACGTCGTATTGAAGCTGGTGAGAAACTTGTTCAAATTTGTAATGCAATGGGATTGGCGGAGTCTACCATTCAAACTATTCACGAAAGAAAAGAAGAAATTAAAACACATTCGCTATCTGCTGCACCTTTAAGTGTCTTAAAATAAACTCGCCAAAGAAGCAGCATTACGGAAAAAATGGAAAAATTATTAGATATGTGGATTGAAGACAATAATAAACGAAGGATGCCAATGAGCCAAATGGCTATCCAAGAAAAGGCTAAAAGTATTTTCGAAATTTAAAGAGGGAGGATACTGATGAATCTGTGAAAGATATAATATTCCAAAAACGCCGAGGTTGGTGTGAAAAATTCAAAAATCGCCACAATTTGCACAACTTAAAAATGAAAGGTGAAAGAGCTAGTGCCGATGATGACGCTGCTAAAGAATATCCCAATATTTTGAAAAGAATTATTGAAAGAGGTGTATACCGACCTGAACAAATTTTCAATGTAGACGAAACAGGACTCTATTGGAAGCGAATGCCTGAAAGAACTTACATTTAAAAATATGAAAAGTCTGCATCTGAATATAAGGTGTCAAAAGAACGATTAACTTTATTTCTTGGTGCTAATGATGCAGGGGATTTTAAGCTAAAACCACTTTTAGTATATCTTTCCGAAAATCCAAGGTGCTTTAAAGGGCTGAACAAGAAACAATTGCCCGTCATTTGGAGATCCAACAAGAAAGGTTGGATGACGAAGATTCTCTTTGAAGACTGGTTTCAAAATTACTTTTGCTCAGAAGTAAATAAATATTTGAAGGACAATAAGTTGAGCAACAAGGCATTGCTCATTTTGGATAATAGATAATCATAAAAGTTTGGATAATGATAAAAAAATTGGAACAGATCCAATTGAATTTGTATGGGTTTGTATCAAAATATTTGATTCGTTATACGGCTTTTCGTTTTACGGCCAACCTTTCCGGAATGTATCTAGGCCGTAAAGCGAGGTATGGGTGTATTTGTTTAAAAATAACTTAATTAGCACATTCCCACATTTATCGTTTGCTTTACGCACTTACTTAACATTACCTGTTACAGTTGCTGAGGGCGAAAGATCATTTTCGAAATTGAAAATTATTAAAAATTACTTAAGATCATGTTTGACACAAGAAAGGTTAAATTTAGCTGTAATAAGTATTGAAAATGATATTGACATAGATATAAATGATACTATAAAAGAACTAGCGATAAGAAAAACAAGAAAAGTTAATTTTGGTTGTTGAAAAATAACAAAAATTATTTTCAATATTGTAATTGATATTCTAAAGTTATCAGATTGAGATTAATAAATAATAATACATGTTTGATTTATAATAAGAATGTTTCTCCCTTTATATATTTATTTTCACTCAACTTATATCACAAACCTCCCCTAATTTTTTTTTTTTTTTGGATTCAGGTATCTCCCATACACCGGAGGGGGCGGCACAGAATATTTTGCACCCCGGCGGCAGGTAACATTTGAGACGCCCCCGCGTCATCCCCATGTCATGCTGACGTCTTGGACTGCATTCATTATCCTCGCCTGGCTTTCGAAACAGTCCAAAGAAGAGGCGCCAAGCAGAGCATTACACTTTCCCAACAATATCAAAAATATGATGTGGGTAGCACATGACTTTCCTTATATAATGCAATCAATTTACTACTTTTACAGTAAAAAAAAATAGGTTATTGTTTTACTAGATATTTATATCCTTTACAAGATATTGAATTTTCCTCAATTAGACGTCATTTTCATTGATTTAGCGTCATTTTTATCCATTTGGCGAGGTTTTTCATTAATTTGGCAACATTTAAGAAAGTCGCCAAGTTGACGACATTCCACCAAATTCGTCACCAAATTCACCAAGCGTTATGGACTGAGAAATAAGTTATTCTTATAGCAGATAAATAATTATCGGCGCTCAAATACAAAAGTATTACACAAAGTATCTTTTCTTATGAATGAAACGAGTTAGATCCACGAGAATGATGTCACCAAATTTATCGCATGATATTACATATGAAAAGTGAACATGTTTCTCAACAGTTATTTTTTTTTAATTTATGGGATATTTTGATACATTTATTTGAAAAAGGTACAATATCTCGAGAACGATTCATGCCAGCTTTCTAAAGTTTGTGTTTATCGTTTTCTAAAGAAAAATTACATAAGAAATGTCTATTTACATAACTTTAATAAAGGTTTGAATTTTTTGATGATTTTTTCAAAATTTCACTGGAAAATTTAGGGCGGTTCTGCGTGACTGCGTTTAAAAACAATAGGCTTCCAGTATTCACGAATTGTAATTTTTGCACCAAATTTCGTTTGAATCGGTTCTTTCGTTCGTCAGTTATCGTCTCCACAGACTCACTGACACACACACACACGCACGCACACACACACACACATACACACACACACATACATACACACACACACACACACCCATACTTTCACACACACACATACAGACATCACCTCAAAAACTTCTGCTTCGTATTCAGGTATGCTTGAAACGTGCTCTCCCGTCGAAAACTCGAATTCGAATTTTCGACCCCGTCACAATACTTTCCTTATACATTATATGTATATAAGGAAAGTAAAAAGTATAAGTTTAATTTTGTGTAACTAAACTCAATTTTATGGGCTATGAAAGAAATAATGTATTTAAGTCTGTAGGGAATATCATCTGCTGTCAACATTAGCTTTACTTTCAGGAATTAAGTTTTGATCATATACAACTTGAAAATTAACTATTGAATACATTATCTTTACTTACTTATTGACTTATGCTACTTTTCTTCAAAATCGAATGTTAATTTCTTTCAAGACTCAAGTAATTGTTAATGTTACAAAGAAATGCAAGTGTAATTTCTTAAAACTTTTTCTTCTAATTCTTTAGAAACGTTTGGAGAGGAGGACGGAAAACGGTAATGGAAATTTGATTCCGCTGCTTTGGTTCGAAAATCAAAAAGTATCAACCTGATAGGAGGGGGAAAAAACCCCTCTTTGGCCTTATGTGTTTTAAAAATAACTTTCAATCATTGATGGTAAAAAATAAATTAATAAAAATGAACTTCATTTGAAGGAAGACTCTGGCTGACGTTTTTTTTTGTCTCTCTAGGTTTCAGAAATTACTTTAAAAATCTTTTGTAAACGATTTGCATTGAGAGTTGAAAGGTAAATTATAAATATATGTGGAAAATAAATAACGTTTATTTTTTCAGTAAAATTTTTATTTTTCAATTAGACTGGTATTTATTTTGAATACATTTTATTTTATTAGAAATATTTGAGAATTTGTCTTTTAATAAAAAAAAAATCTGTTATGGGCAGTACATGACTTTCACTGCAGACTCAAATTCAGTTTTTCTTTATTTTATTAACAAATCATTAAATTGAGTTTAATTGCACAAAATAACACTAAATTTGCACCTTGTGAGAGACATGTTGTTTTCCCAAAAGGACAGTAGATGGCAGTACTCAACCTGACTAAAGAACATTCGTTGTTGTTTACAAAACACATTCAAAGTGGAGTTCGAGAAAGCGATAGAAAACACGTAGCCAACGTGTATGTAATATGTAGCTAATCCTAGCTATGGTTTATAAAATATGTTGAAGACCCAGACCGTCCGACTCGTCCGGAGGACTTAGAGTAACTAGTTGGACGGCCGGGTTTATAAAATATGTGTAAATTTTATGTATTATTAAATGTTGTAAAGACTTAAATGACGAGTGAGTGTTTTCCCAACCTCATCACCAAAAGAAGCCTAATAAGAAAGTGGCGACCAACCCTCGGACGACCGAATCCTCGATAATGTTTAGAACATTCTGTCTTCATCTCGAGTAAGTGAAAGTTAAATAAGTACCCTTTTAATTAGCATAACCATGTTTTGAGAATTTAAAATCAAAAGTTATCCTGGCTTAAATGAAATAAATTGATGTTGTCAATCCTGACATATATATCAACATTTTGAAATCGTTCGTGCATTCGTTTTAATGTTATTTTGAATATACTGTTGTGTGTAAGTCGGAATGATGGAACAATAAGTTGGAGTTTTGAAACTTAAAAGGATCATATTGATATATACTAGTGATTTTAAGTATATTAAAATGGCATTTATGAAATATTAGAAATAATTATGACTTTGATATTAATGTTATTTTTGAGCCAGAGATGAAAATTCTATTTTTTTTTTAATTATTGAAGTGAAAGTGATTTCTACTTCTTCATTTTGAACTATCTAATTTTAAATCATTTGGAACAATTAACGAATTTAATAAAAGCAAACATTCATATTTGTTAAAAAAATAGAAAATATAACGATGGCATTCTTAGGGAAAGGAAAAACAGCTGATCTGAAACAGTTAGCGACTGAGTTAGGAGAAAACTGAAATGGTGACCTGAAAGTCATTGAACGTATGGATATTATTCTAAAGAGCAAGACGTATAAGGAGGATGAAGAACTTGTAAGAAATCTTTTTGAGAGTATTATTTCGGAAAGACTGGAAGACGAACAGAGGGTAAGAGAGAACGAAAAAGGAGTAAGAGAAAATGAACAAAGAGAAAGAGAACAACTAGAAAAGGAAAGAGTGGAAAAAATAGAGAATTTGAGATAGGAAAGCTAAGGCTACAGTTGGCCAGTCTGAAAGAAATTGCATCCGCGGTTATTCACCAGGAAAATTGTCATATGAAAGTGGACCTAAAGAAAATTTTGCCAAGTTTCAACCCTGAAATAGATGATATGAGTTTCTTTTTAGTCTTATTTGAAAGACAAATGAAGATCCTAAAATTTCCGGAAGATCTGTGGGTGACACATCTCATAACAGTATTGTCCAACGATGTTTTAAAACTTATTGCTAGAGAGCCCGAAGAATAATTTAAGGATTATTCTGACATCCGTGACATCCTTTTACAACGATTTAAATTGATGGCAGGAAGGTTTCGAAAGTTATTTTCTCAACATAGAAAAAGCATTGATTGCAAGTGGAAAAATTTCTATTTCGAAATCAGAAGTGTTTTTGAAGGATGGATATCAGAATTGAACATTGCCACTTTTGAGCAGTTGCAGAATATGATAATCTCTGATCAAATGAAAAAACGCTTTACTCAGGAATGCAAAGAACATTGGATGAGTGGGAACTTGGATGAGTGGGAACATATTGGATGAGTGGGAACAGATAATTTCTCCCCCAGATTTAGCTAATAAATTGTACGCAAACAAAAACTTCAGAAATCCCCTTGCCTAATGGACAGAAAAAGATAGCCAAATCAAAAGAAACTCGCACAACCGGAAATGTTGATCCAATTAAGGGAATAGGTACTGTGTACCTGTCAACAAAGGAGAATTCGGCATCCATATCATCGTAACGAAAGAGCTTCGTTAAGATGTTATGGATGCGGAAGACCTGGATTCATGAAAGCTAAATGTCCTGATTGTTCCCCAAGCAAAAAGGAAGTTTCCTCCAATAGCATAAAAGCCTTTTCAGCATTCACTAAGGGTCTTCAAGTTACCCTGGTAGACGTAACATTTTGTGGAAGAAGAGGTAGAGTGTGCGCTGATAGAGGATCTTTACATTCAATTGCGGGAGAAAAGATGGTTAAAGTATCAAAGAGCATGGACTATCATGTCAAAAGACGAAGTTGACAATAAGTCTGACAGATGGTCGGCAATCTCTTGTTGATTGTTACACTACCCAAGTGATTGCCAACGACCCTACCGTGCTGGAAACACCGGTTCTCGTTAGATCACCGAAGTCAAGCAGCATCGGGCGCGGTTAGTACTTGGGTGGGTGACCACCTGGGAACACCGTGTGCTGTTGGCACATTTCGGGCGCGGTAGCCCGGTGGTCTGCGCGCTGGATTTGCACGCTGCCACAAGTGCCGCCATGTTGATCGCCGAGTACGATCACGTTAAACATATGGGTCCGTAAGTCCTTCCGAGAGGTTAGTGGTAGGGGAAGGGGGGTACGGTCCCTGTGGATGCCTCCCCCACTGGGTTCCGGTCTAAATTGGGTGGCACTTCCCGGCCGTCCAAACGGTTACCTTACACCTTTCTGATAGGACGGACGGTTTGGGTCTCAACAACAACAACTACCCAAGTGATGATAGAAATTGAAGGAAAGAAAGTGTTGATGGGTTTCATCGTCCTTCCAAATGCTACTGGAAATCGAACTCTTCTAGGAACAGATTTTCTGAAATTTGCGGGTATTGTTCCTGACGTAAAGTACAAATGGTATTTTTGTGATAACCTAAATCACACGTATCAATTCGAAGAAGAATTGGCCACCCTATCCAATGTAGAATCTCACGAGGATGGACAAGTTCTGATTAACGTTTGTCAGTTGCGGGAAAGTGAAGGAGAGAATCTGATAGTTACTCAGAGAAGTCAGTTCAACAGGCTACTAGAAAAATATGATGATATCTTTTAACCAGGGGGAGAAGTCACCTCGATCATCGAGCATCATATTACTACAAGTAATCACGCTCCGATTTCTGTACCTCCTTACAGAATGTCACCTGCTCGGAAGGAACTGCTCCAACGAGAAATTGATGATCTTCTCGAAAGGAACATTATTGAAGAATATGAATCGCCCTACAGAGCACTTGTAGTTTTGATCCCAAACCCAGATGGTAAAGTTCGACTGTGTGTAGACGATCGGAAACTTAATGAATTGACTGTCCGTGACACTTACCCATTTCCAAGGATGAACGATTTAATGCAAGATGCTAAACATACCTCTTTCATGTCAACCATTGATATGAAATCTGGTTACCACCAAGTAAATGTCAATCCAGCTGATCGAGATAAAACTGCATTCGTTTGCCCGTTTGGGCCCTGTAGTTTCTAACGAATGCCTTTTGGTCTTCGAAATGCCCCTGTTACGTTTCAGAGATTAATGGACACGTTTCGTAGAGGCTTGCAAGCTCTTGCCTATCTAGATGATCTCACAGTCTTGTCACCATCTTTTGAACAACATCTTAATGATCTTGAAATGGTTTTCGACAGACTAATCAAATATAAACTTCGTGCAAACCGAGAAAAATGCGACTTTTCTTGTTCTCGTCTTAAATATCTTGGACTCGGGATTACCCCTCGTGGAATGGAGGTAGATCCTAAAAAGATATCTTCCATCTTGGAAATTCCTTCCTCTAAAAATGTAAAATAACTATTATCCTTCTTGTAGACATGTTCCTTTTATAGAAAGTTTATACCGAACTTTTCTCCGATATCTCGACCTCCGAGCAATCTAACAAGAAAGAAAACTCCCTGAAGTTGGTCTGAAACGGAACAGAGAACTTTCGACTCTCTAAAGCAATGCTTGGTGTCCCCACCTATTCTGAAGCAAGCTGATTTCACCAAATCTTTTGTGATTAGAACAGATGCAAGTAGTTATGCTTTGGAAGCTGTCCTTCTTCAAGACCAAGGATCGGATGAACATCCGGTTGAATATGCAAGTAGACTACTTAGTTCTGCTGAGTGAAATTATTCCACCACGGAACGTGAATTAAGGCCTGTTATATGGGCATTAAACAAGTTTCGAGGATACAGAGGGGGACCTAGTGTTACAGTGGCATCCAACCACCAAACTCTTAAATGACTTATGGAGCTTAAGTCTCCATCCGGAAGATTAGCCCGGTGGGCATTGCAATTACAGTCTTTCAATTTGAAAATGGAATACATTCCTGGAAAGTGCAACGTTGTGGCTGATATGTTGTCAAGACCTGTTTGTGAACATGATATCTCTTCATGAGAAATCTGTACGGTATCTTTCGATGTTCCCTCTAGAACACCTAACGAGATACTTGAAGAGCAATTGAAAGATGGAGAAGTAGGAAAGATCATTCGCTGTTTTGAAATCATTGACAAAGACGTAAACTATGCAAACTGGGCAGAACGAGGCTATCTCATGACTTAGGGTGTCCTCTACCGTTATGCTCCAGATTCCGAAAATGAAGAAGCTCAATTAGTAGTTCCAGCCCATGAAAGAAACTTTATTCTGAAAGAACATCATGATGTTCCTACTGCTGGACACTGTGGAACTGAAGGAAATTTTGACCGTATAGCGAAAAGCTATTATTGGACAGGGATGAGAAAATTCATCTGCGACTATGTGAAAAACTGCATAGATTGAAACAGATATAAACCTTCTAATTAGAAACCGTCAGGATTGTTACAGACTCCAGTTTCTTACCGTTTTAAGCCTCTCTCAATAAACCTTTTTGGACCCTTACCAGAGAGTAAAGATGTGAAAAAGTGGATGTTGATAATAGAAGATATCGCTACTAAATGGGTGAAATTGTTCCCATTGCCCAATGCTACTGCGAAAGAATGTGCAATAACGCCGCTAGAAGAAGTTTTGAGGAGGTATGGCATTCCTCGTCGGATTATCAGTGACAACAACTCTCAGTTCCTTTCAGCTGCGATGCATCAACTCTTTGTTGTCTGTTGAACATTAAACAGTCGTTAATTCCTGCTTATCATCCACAAGCAAATCCAGTAGAGAGAAAGAACCATGATCTAAAGCCACGACTTGCAATTTTGGTTCAAGATAAACATGATTCTTCGTCTGAGAAACTACCCTCAATCCGTTTTGCTTTAAATCCCGCAAAGTGCTATAGTACTGGACAAACAACAGCTTTCCTAAATTTTTGCAGAGAACCTCGTACTACAGATGGTGTCACCAATGATATTCGTAGTGTAATTGAAAACGATAACTTCGTTCCAGAAATTACTCCTTATCTTAAAAAGTTCGCCAAATTCACTGTACAGATCAAAGAAGTTGTGGAGCAGCAGCAAGATACGAGGGAATAGGCTGATCAAAGGCGACGACCTGCTAAACAATTTGCGCCAGGAGATCGATCGAGTGTACGAATTTTACACCCTGTTAGTAATGAAGACAAAGGAAGAAGTTCAAAGTTTATGCTGCGACTGGATGGACCATATATTATACATTCACATCGATCCCCATCCTCATACGAAGTAGCTAGCTTAGAAATCCCTCAAGTACCAGTTGGAGTTTATCACTCATCTGCCTTGAAAGCCTATTCCCAAGAGGGCAGTGTGCAACCCATCAATCCTCTACGTAAACGTGGCCGCCCACGAAAAACTTCAAGTGCTGGTTCCTCACCGAGATGGCTGCCTAGACGTCGGAACCAGAGGGGGAGATTGTAAGAGACATTATGTTTTCCCAAAAGGACAGTAGATGGCAGCACTCAAACTGACTAAAGAACATTCGTTGTTGTTTACAAAAAGCATTCGAAGTGGAGTTCGAGATGGCGAAAGCGTTTGTAATATGTAGCTAATCCTAGCTATGATTTGTAAAACATGTGTAAATTTTATGTATTATTAAATGTTGTGAAGTCTTAAATGGCAAGTGAATGTTTTCCCAGCCTCATCACCAAAAGAAGCTTCATAACCTTTAATTCAAATTTTGCTTTTATTTGGTAATTGGAAATTTTTTCAAAGGCGGCGTAACAAAAATGCGAGATATCTCAAATATTTCGAGACCAGTTAATCCTCAAGTAATAGAGTTATTTGATCTTACTTTTTTTCTCATCAAAAATTACGTATAAAACAAACATTTAATCAATACATTTGAAAACACGTAGTCTTTTACTATATATTTTTGCTGACCCTTTCGTAAAAAAAGGCAGGTTGTTCTTTTCCGAATCGTACCAAAATGTAATCAGCACCAGAGTATCCCACAAGTGACTTACCTACTAAGTTTTATGAAATTTGGTCTATTAGTGTTTGAGTTCTGAGACTTAATATTCTCTAATGTCTAATGTATTAATTAAATGCTTGTTTTATGCATATATTTGATGACAAAATGAATAATACCAAATCTATTTATTGACGCTAAATAACAAATCAGAATATTTTACACCTACAGATTGTATATACTGTCAAATAAGTATAATTTTATGTTATTTTCTTTGACAAGACTATCATTTTTACAGAATATAAGTATAAATATGGAGATGTGTCTATACCAAAATTCATGCCTTGCCAATATGTGATTATTTTTTATAATTTGAACATTGAATGCATATAACTTGAAGAATAACTATATTTACATGTAACTAATTGAATATGACTAATTATTAAAAATTATAACTATTAATTAAAATATAACTAATTGAACAAACTATATTTTAAGAATATATTTAACCAATCTCTTTTTAAGGATATCTTCCACATAAAAGCAATAAAACCTATTGTTGCGAATGTGTAATATTCTCGCACTGGCGTCCCCCCCCCCCCCCCGTCTTGTCTTTTGTCTTTATCGCAGACCAAACGGTTTCCTCGGAGTGTTTTCTCCAGAAGATAGCGGTACGAACATTCTTTTTCTAACGTCACTCCATGGTTTCTAGATATTCGAGTCAGAAGAGGGGTTGCCAGATTTGGCGATTTATCGCCATTTGACGATTTCCCGAAACTTCGGGAAAAATCGCCAAATGACGATTAGTCTACGAGATATTAGATAATTCTGCAAATTTCTACGGATAGTTTTCCAGAAGTTTCTTTAAAAAGACTATAAAAAAGACTCATCACTCCTTTAGAGTTCAGTTGACGAGTTAGCAATATACGAGTAACTGTAACTTTACATTACTGTAATTATACAGTAAACTGTAACTTTTGTCAATATTTTAAGAATAGTGGTTGTTGTTTTGCGAAATTATTTTCACCAGTATTTTGAGAATATTATCGCTTATTTTGTGTATCGCTGTTTGATTGTATACTGTTCCTGTTAACTTTGTGCTTGTGAATAAACTTAAGTTATTCAGAAACTAGGACTCGTTATTGTATACTGCGTATACATCCGCGATTCTTGAGTATAAGTTTATTAACAATAATTAATCTCAAATTTTTCTCTTTATTTTAGTGCGTAACTTAATCTAAATATAAATAAACCACAGAAGATATATTAACACTATTAACCTGTTAATAGAATTACACTTTGAATTTAAAGCTTCACCATATCTATTATAGCAGCACTTAGAAGGTAAAACGCAATTTCTAAATACCATGGAATATTTTTTCAATCTACTTTAAGTACACCCATTTCCGACATAAGACAGAATGTCGCCAAGGGGAGACATAGTAAGAACGTCTTGAATCATTCTATAAACATTTAGTTCTTTTCAGAGGCAATCTTTTCCCGAAAGACAGAAATCTTTTTTCTGTCAGATTAAATTTTTCCCCTGTTATATCTTTTAAATTCTTAGAAGGTTAGAGGACTGGCTTTGGAATTTTTCTCTAAATAAAATATTAAGAAACGTGTACAGCAGAACCGTAGATCGTTTCGTTTATATTGTGCGTGTGAAAGTGAATATAGAAAATATGGTGTAAGCAGAGCAGGACTTTCTTTACATACACAAATTCTTTATTTTCATTTATTTTCTTTTAAATTACTATTTGTATGAACTTATTTAATTTCATCGCCAACATTAACAAATATAGAGACACTTAATAACTATAAAATATACTTAAAGTAAAAGATATAATGGAATTTCATCGAATTTAAAGTTTAAAAGTGTTTATTTTTCCTTTCGCTACTTGTACTCCACCAAACACATTAGAAGCATAATTCAAGATCGCTAGTTAATGTTATTATAGCAGACGTTATTATAGCAAATGTTATTATAGCAAAATGTAATTATAGCAGACGTGCAAGAAAAAGAGGGCGTTATTACATTTTGAGAAACAGCAAAATCCATCCTTCACAACTACTGCAAGCTTCCGAAAAATGTAGATGTTGAACAAGAGCGTATCAACCTCATACAAGAAGTATCAACCTCATACGTAAGAACCCCAAAGAGACAAATTCCATGGACTTGATGACCTCACAATTGATGCCAGTCTCGAATTTGTACCTCCATCTCTTCGAATACAGCTTTTCTGCATCCAGCCAAAGGAACATTCTGCTCTTAGCATAGCAGCTCTTGGGCAAGTTATCATGCAAGCTGCCAGACCACGTGCACTAATGGCACCAATGCAAATTGAGTTAGCCATTCAAATGCACAATCACTTTGGCTCACATTTTTTGATTGAAGCTTTAAACAACCTCGGTTTCTGTTCATTTTACAAAGAAGTACCCAAGTTTGAAAAATCTGCTGCTGTCACTCAAGAACAATTTATAGGAGTCAATTGTAGTGGAGTAATTCAATATGTTGCAGAAAATGTGGATCACGACGTTTGTACTATTGATTGTCGTGGTACCTTCCATGGGATGGGAGTCATTGCCGCTGTGACACCTGCGCCAAATACAAAAATGTATGCAATCCCCAGATTGGAAGTTTCAGCAGATTATCTAAAAGAAGAAGGGGCAGTTGCTTTTCATTCATATCAAAGACGTGAAAGCATCGGTTTGCCATGTAAAGAGTTGCCAACAATTTTAGCTGAAGATTGGTGTAAGAACCTGGACCACTTGTGGTATGCATCATGATTCTTCTATCGGGAGCGACCTGGATGGCAAGCATTTATGCAGACAATTCATAAAGGGCAACATTTCGGGAAAACAACAGTCTATATCTAGCCAAGGATTGATCACAACCCCAATGATATTTCATGCGTGTATTCAACGTTGCTGTACGTAAGTAGTGATGTAAAGAAACATAATGTAACCCCGGTAATTAACTTTGATCAGCCACTGTACTGGAAGACTGTGACAATAATTAACGATTAGCATTCATCAAGTTTATTAAAGACACGGTGGTCTTACTAGGAGGATTGCACACCAGGGTAAGTTCCCTCGACTGTATTGGATACGTCATGCAAGATGCGGGATTAGTTGAAGTGTTGGAATAAACCTATGCTGGTAACACCATTAAGCATATTATGAGTGGGAAATATGTTTCGCGTGCTATGCGAGCTCATAGTATTCTCTATCAAGCGCAAAACATCATGTTCACAGCTACATCATATGACATGCCAACTGAGGTCATATTGCACGTTGAAACGCATCCTTCAGATATCAAGCAAGTGGGCGAGCTGTACAAAGGTCTACCAACTGACAATACCATTGCTATTGAGGACGTTAACTCTTTTGGGGCACTACACTGACTAGTAGAAAAACAACAGGAAAAGAAATTGCAATTGAGCGACAATAGAACTGCAGCCTTTGACGTTTTTCAAGATAGCATATCTCAGTCAATTTTAAAGATACATTAACGCAGTTGACGTCTTTGTGCGTGCTTTTTATAGGGAACCAACTTTGTAATTGACAAAATGAGGTGTCATTGGAAGATTAAAAAAAAAAAGTTTTTAAGTTCCGAATTTGGCCACTCTGGGGCGCTACAATCAATTTCATTTGATAGAGTATGGTAATATTGCTCCACGTATTCCTAACTACGATAACTCTACCTATCTTTGTTCAACAGGTATCCCCGAGCCCCGACTTTAGTAAACACCGTCAAAAACTCATCACAAATAACTACCTTGTGACCCCCCAAAATAGGATTTTCCATAGCGCGATTTTGGTGGAGTTTGGATATGTTGTTTAGATCATTTTTATCTACATTTCGGTACCAAATATATTTGTGTTGCAATTTTGTTCTTGTCAAATCGTATTTTCACTGTACTACCGGATTATTTGAAAATGACGTCAAGTGATTTTTAATTGGAGACTTGGCGCATGACGCCAAGACGCCAATGACACCAAATAGTCATGCCAAAGGTAAGATAATTCATTTGCTTCAGAATTTCTTTCTAAATTATTAAGAAACTTATGCCTCAGAACTGAAAATTATTGTATTTTTTTTTACACTGTAGATTAAGTAAGTATAAAAAAGGTGATATAGGTATATACGGCTTTCTCTGCACGCATTATTTCTTTTCTTTTATTATTTTTTATATTTCTTTATATATTAATTTGATTTTATTATCAAAATTTAAAAAAAATGTATTTAAAATTACCTCAAATTTGAGGTATTAGATAATCCATTTTTCATTTGACTACTTGACGTATTTCAAAATAACGCCAAGTTATTTGTAATTGGTTACTTAAAGCATTGCAAAATGACGCCAAGTTGTTATACCGAAGGTAAGAGAATTAATTGACTTTGGAATTTAGTTGTAAATTAGTAAAAGACGTATACAGCAGGACTGTATGTTATTGTTTTTTATACTGTAGAGTAAGAAGCATTTAAAAAGTTGATGCAGGTAGCATATGACTTTCTCTACAAGCATTATTATTATTTTCATTTTGTTTATCTTTCATTATATACAATAAATTGATTCCATCGCCAAAATTTAAAAAAATAAAAGTATCCGTATTTGAAATTACACCGTATTTGAAGTATTAGATCATTTATTTTTCATTTGACGACTTGACGTATTTCAAATGACGCCAAGTTATTTGTAATTGGTTACTTAAAGCATTGCCAAATGACGCCAAGTTGTTATACCGAAGGTAAGAGAATTAATTGGTTTTGGAATTTAGTTGTAAATTATTAAAATACGTAAGCAGCAGAACTGTAGATTATTGTATTTTATACTCCAGAGTAAGAAGCATAAAAAAGTTGATGTAGGTAATATAAGACTTTCTCTACATGATTTTTTTGTTTTTTCATTTTCTTTTATCTTTCTTTAAATACATTAAACTGTTTCGTAGCCAAAATTAAAAAATAATAAAAGGATCTATATTTGAAATTTCATCACATTTGACGTATTACATTATTCATTTTTCATTTGACGACTTGACTTATTTCAAAATGACGCTAAGTAATTTATAATTGGTGACTTGGAGCATTAGAAAATTACGCAAACTGTAATTGAAGGAGCAATTAGTTGTCTTTCTCTTTTGAACTAGTAAAGTATACTAACACTTCGCTGAATTAGAGTATCCAGTTTCCATTTAGTATCATACACTTTACGCTTAGTTCCATGTATGATGAGAAAAACGTCTATGGTTAGAGTATTTCCCTGGCTGAAAAAGGAGCGTAACAGAAATGTAAATAGTCTGGACTCTTAAACCTAATATATGAAAAATAAATTACTCCGAACCTAATATATGAAATATATATACCTCCTAACCTAATATATGAATAATGATAAAATAATAAAATATATAATAATAAAATATAATAATAATAAAATAATAAAATATATAATAATAAAATATAATAATAAAATATAATAATAATAAAATAATAAAATAATAATATAAAATAATAAAAAATATATACCTCCGAACCTAATATATAAAAATGCAAAACGATTGTTTTGTCGGAATTAGAGTTCTATTTATGAATATATGTAAAATAACTCAATATTTTAATATTTAGAACTTTTTACTATCTCTATATACATAGAATAATGTATAGGGAAAGTATTGAGACGGGTTCAGAAATTCGAATTCGAGTGTTTGATGGAAGAATACATTTCGAGCATAACTGAACTCCAATCGAATGTTTTTGAGGTGGTGTCTGTGTGTGTGTGGTTGCGACATCTCATAAACGAATGGAGCGTTTTGAACGGAATTTAGTGCAGATATTACAATCAGTAAATCTGTAACCCAGTTAATTTTAAGCGCAATCGAATGTTAGGAATACGCCCCAATTTTTGAATGAAAGTTTTGAAAAATCGTTAAAAATCAGAATGTAAATGATTATTTCTTAACTAATGTTTCATTAGAAAACGATTGTCGCAAACCTTCGAACGCTAGCATGAACTTTTTTTCCGAAATATTGCATATTTTTTTCAAATGAATTTATAAAAAATCACATAAAATAAAAAGGTATCAGCAGTTGTGAAATATGTAAGCTTTTCTTATACAATATTATACTACAATTTTTTTAGAATCATTATCGTGGATCTAGTTCGTTCCATTCACGAGAGAGGATAATTTGGATAATAGTTTTGTATATTGACTCCTAATAATTCGCCAGTAGTCATTTACATGCGGACTTACATGCGATCACTAAATGTATATTAACCATTTTTGTAGCATTCAGATTTTAACAAGTTCTGCCCCCGCTTCTCTGGCGCAAAGGCATCCGTTCCTATTTGTCAGCCTTCTTCTGTTCAGCCCTCTTCTGTTCAGCCTTCTTCTGTTCAGCCTTCTCCTGTTTGTTAGCTCCTTCTTCCGCAGGCTCAAAAACTTAAAAGCCAAAATTTTTGGGTTCAAATTTAGAGTGAGCAGGTGGAATGGATCCATTGCAGACTCGAAACATACAACGTAAAACTTGCATTATAATCGGAGCAACTGTCGTCCTTCAGCAGCCTACCCAAAACTACTTCTCCACACATTAAAAGAAGTAATTTTCCACTCACCCATACTTCTATAAGTTGTGTTGTTGTTGAGACCCAGACCGTCCGACCTACCAGAAAGGTGTAAGGTAACTGTATGGACGGCCGGGAAGTGCCACCCAATTTAGACCGGAACCCAGTGGGGGAGGCATCCACAGGGACCGTACCCTCCTTCCCCTACCACCAACCTCTCGGAAGGACTTACGGACCCACATGTTTAACGTGATCGTACTCCGCATGAACACGGCGGCATTTGTGGCAGCGTGCAAATCTAGCGCGCAAACCACGGGGATACCGCACCCGAGATGGCCAACAGCACGCGGCGTTCCGAGGTGGTCACCCACCAAGAACTAACCGCGCCCGATGCTGCTTCACTTCGGTGATCTAACGAGAACCGGTGTTTTCAGCACGGTACGGCCGTTGGCCCTTCTCTATAAGTTGTGTGACGTAACTTCCACTCTACATTGTAAAGCGGGGTTAAATTCGAGTGAAAAGACACGGCGACATTCCACATGAAAGTTATCAAATGATGAATTTAATTGTAAAATATTAACACAAATAAAGTTACAACAAAAGGATTTTTACTTTTTTCGAGCTAAGGGATGACACTTCACGAGGATAAAATTTGACGACCGTACCTCTAACAGTTAATTATTCACCTAATTTCAATTCTGCGCATTTTGTAAAATTTTTTAAAATGGCTATTTTTTTTTATAAAATCGTTATTTTAATTAAAAAAAAGATAAATAAAGTTCGATGAAGAGAATAGAAGTTCTCTTGAAGTAAAACTTAACATTTTAAGATAGCAAATGGTTAGACCAAATCTGGAAAATATATATTTTATTTTTCATTTTAATTTTGAGCAATACGTCAAAAGAGTCGAAAACCCAGACCATTTGACGGGCCTGAGGGTTTACAACAGCCGTTTGAGTGGCCGGTACGTCAAAAGAGTGTAAAACATGAATGAAGTTTTCATTGGAACACTGCGATTTTTCTTAGGGACTGCTTATAATACTGTTAGAATAATATATTTAAAATTTAAATCTATAAAACTGAAGAAATTCGTATTTTAATTTCCTAGTTCGGCTGGCGCCCGCTATCTGACCTACGCAATTCCATGAGCCTTGAGATTGATAAACAAGATGGGAGATATCATTCTTCGTTTGGAATAGATTTTTTTCTCGTTTTTCGGGATTTTTAAAAAATGTACGAAAAACTGTCGACTTTATCATACATTCGACCTCTACGGGGCCTTTCGAAATTCATATATCTATGTTAAAAAAAAGCGAGGTTCTAATTTCATTTTTGAATGAGGAGATATATTTTTCGCGCACCCATCTTTTGAATCCCTAAAATTGGGGCAAAATAAAATTTTTGAACATTGTATATTTAAAAATCTATCAAATATGTCGAATATTTGAAACCTTGTCTCTCCGATTCGATATTTATGTTTAAAAAAATCGCGAGCTTCTAAGTCGAAAAGGGGCTTTGAAATTCCATACGCAATTGCGTTTTAATAGCAAGATATATAAGAAAAACTATTCTATCTCTGTTAGCCTATAACGATTTGCGAAATATTTCAAACTGTTTTGAACTACAGGTCACATTTGAGTCAGTTAAGGTGTCACGGCCCTTACACGTAAAAATGCGCATCCTCATTCAACAAAAATGAGAAATGCAATCCGACGTATTCTCGCTTATTTTTTTATACTTTTTACGTTGGTTCAATTTTTACAGAGTTCAAGTTATGTTTTTTCTGCTTACTTTTACTAGTACCGTCCTCTATTTAATACAGCTTTCTTGAGCTGTAAATATGTTTTGACTTTCACTTCTAAGTAAACAAAATCATTTTTTCATATAACATACTTTTGGAATATTATCGATACCTATGGACGACATTCAAACTTATTTTACTTTTAATTTTAATTTACTTTAATTTACTTTTAATTTAATTGGCCTAATCTTTCAGCGGATTTTCTCGTTTTAATAATAAGATATACAAGAAAAGCTCGTTTCTCTGTAACGCTTGGTGAAATATTTTCTAAACCAGTGATCCTCCTTTGAACCATGGATCGATCACATTCGAGTCAGTTAAAGGTTCGCAGGCCTCACATGTAAAAATGCGTGTCTTCATTATACAAAAAAAAGGAGATCCAACGTATTCCCGAAACAGTTATATGTTGTATTGCTGAGTGTTTTTATTACGTTGGGTCAGTTTTTACTGATTTCAAGTGTGTTTTATCTGCTTGGATGGAGCGATTCGAATGAAATTTGGTGCAGAAATTACGATCCGTGAATACTAGAAGCTTATTGTTTTTAAATGCAATCGAATGTTCAGAAACCCCTAAATTTTCGAGTGAAATTTTGAAAATATCGTCAAAAAATCAAAACCTTTAATAAAATTACGCAAATAGACATTTCTTATGTATTTTTTTCTTAGAAAACGTTTGATATAAATTTTAGAGAGCTAGCACAAACCGTTCTCGAGATATTGCACATTTTTCAAATAAATTTCTCAAAAAATCGAATAAATTAAAAAAATATATATAAACTGTTGAGAAACATGTTCATGTTTCATACGTAATATCATGCAATAACTTTGGTGACATCATTTCCGCGGATCTAGTTCGTTCCATTCATGAGAAAATGTACATTGCGTAATACTTTTGCATTTGAACGCCAATAGACATTTATATGCTATAAGAATAACTTATTTCTCCGTCCATAACACTTGGTGCGATTGTGGCGACGAATTTGGCGGAATGTCGCCAACCTGGGGACTTTTTCATATGTTGCCAAATTAGCGAAAATCACGACAAGTGGATAAAAATGACGCTAATCAATGTCGACTAATTGATGAAAATTCAATATCTTGGAAAGAAAATAAATATCTACTACAAGAATCGCCTATTTTTTTTTACTGTAAATTAGTAAATTCATTGCATTATATAAGGAAAATCATGTGCTGCGCGCATCAGATTTTTTTTCTATGTTAAAATCGGCCACGAAGGGAAGGAATAAATTTAAATATTGATATCATAAACAGAGTAAGGATTTAAACTTGAATAACAATCAGTTGCTTTTGAAAATTAAAACATATAAATGTGTTCATGTAATGTTAATTTCATTGTTTTATATATATTAAAGGATAAAGGGAAAGGGTCTATATATGTCTAACATATATATCTCTAAGTTAATGATTCCAATTTAATATTTAATCCAGGTACGTCAAATAAAGATTTAGCCAATTTAAATTTAAGCAGGTGTTGAATTTTCTCTCATGTCATTCTCTATTACTCGAGAGCCACTGGATAATTTCATTCAGTTAGTTCTTCGAGAATAGAATAAAGTGAAGGCATAAAAAATAAGTACTTTTATTTGGAATTTGTTAAGGTCAATTTTCCTTATTACAATCGGCACATATATACGGTACGTAAATTTATCTTACTTTTAATTTTTTGGAATGGCAAACTCTTTGGGGAGATTGTCTTGTTTTAATAGCACGATATATAAAAGAAAAGTTCCTCTCTCTCCGTTTGTCTGTAACGCTTGGCGAAATATCTTCTAAACCAGTGATCTACAACCTTCTTTGAACCACGGACCACATTTTCGTCTGTTAGAAGTTCGCGAACCACACATGCCAAAAATGTGCATTCTCATTAAGGAAAACGGAAAAGAGAACCGAATCCGACGTATTCTTCGCTATATGTTATATTGCTTACGTCTTGTGCTTATTATCTTGTTTCAGTTTTAACTGAGTTCAAATATGTGTTTTCGGATAGCTGCACGGTCCTATATCCGGTGCAGCGTTCTTGAGACTGTGCGTCTTATTAGCATCACAACTCATTAAACAAAATTATTTTTTACATATAATATACTTTTGAAATATTATTGCAACATATGGATGTAAACTTATTTTACTTTTAAATTATCGGATTGATTGTACTCTTTAAGGAGATTTTCTTATTTTAATAATCATATGTATATGAAAAAGCTCTTCTCTCTCAGTTCGTCTGCAAGTGATCTACAACCTTCTTTGAACAATGGACCACATTTGAGTTACTTAGAGGTTCGCGGACGACAAATTTAATAATTCGCGTTCTCAATATAAAAAGAAAAGGGAATCATCGTACCTCCGAAATGGTTGTTTTTTGTGCTGTTACGTTATTACTAAAATCACGTATTTTTTTTCGGATTATATCAGCTATCTGCGTCCTCTATACGGTGGAGGTTCCTTGTGTTTCGGTACGTCACTTCACTTCTTTGAAATAATTTTTTGTATAAAATGTACTTTAGAAATAATATCGATACATATAAACGGTACATAAATGTATTTTATAAAACATTTTTGTAATAGCATACTCTATGGAGAGATGAAAAAATGTTATCCGTTTTAGGGTTAACTAAGCGCTATCCAAATGGTTGCCGTTAAAAAAATATGACTAATGGGTCTTCTAGCTATAAATAAAATAAACTGAAAATTCAGATTTGATACAGCATTATTAGTGCTCATACGAAATTCACACCGGAAAGTCATTTCAGATTTTGAAATATTCCCTAGTCAACTGATTAAAATTCTATACAATCCCCTCTTTCATATTTATTGAAAATCAACACTATTCCAATACCCTAAGACATCTCTACAAGAATAAAATGGGCGTGGCCAAAGACACTACTAAAACATGTTAGCCCGACTTTTTATAATTAAATCTTGTCCATATTTTCTAAACAAAGGTTTTCTATAATTGAACATAAATCATGATTGTCAATTTGTTTAATTTCTAATGAGATTGTAAGAGTCCGAGAAACATTCTCAACTTAATTTGCCACATGCCGTTCTGCTCAGAGGGACATTTGATAAGTCCAAAAGAGACGGTGAGGATTAATAAAAGCTAATTGAAACAATCTGATGAGGGCAGCACATGATTTTCCCTACATACTCAAATTCATTTTTTTCTTTATTTTCTTTTACTTTTATTTTTTTATTAATTTGTTAAATTGGGTGTCATTGCACAAAATAACACTCATATTTATATGAAATTACTCTGAATTTGCACTTTTTATTTAATTTTCGTTTTCATTTGGTAACTGGACTTATTTTAAAAGGCAGCGCAGAAAAATCGAAAAATCGAATCCCTATCGAATTTTATAAAATCTGGTACATTAGTTTTTGAGTTATATGGTGTGTCCAAATGAAAAGGAGACTACGGTTATATCTGAAGAATATTTTAATTACAAAAAATTTAATTACAGAATATTTACAAGACACCTACAGTGCCACTGACATTGATGTACTGTCCCAGCGAGTAGGAATGGCTCCACTGGAAGAACTCCTGGGTTGCTGATGGATCCAGTTTTCCATGGTGTCCTGCACTTCCTTGTCACAGGTGAACCGTTGACCATTCAGTGGTTTTTTTACTTTCCTTATATACATAATGTATAAGGAAAGTATTGTGACGGTGTCGAAAATTCGAATTCGAGTTTTCGACGGGAGAGCACGTTTCAAGCATCCCTGATCACGAATCAAGCATTTTTGAAGTGAAGTCTGTGTGTGTGCGTGTGTGTGTGTGTGTGTCAGTGAGTCTGTGGAGACGATAACTGACGAAGAAATGAACATATTTGAACCAAATTTGGTACAAAAATCACAATCCATAAACACTGGAAGCCTATTGTTTTTATACGCAATCGAATATTCAGAACCCCCCTAAATTTTCGAAAGAAATTTTGAAAAAATCGTCAAAAAATCAAAACCACTTATAAAGTTACCCAAATAGACATTTCTTATGTAATTTTTCATTAGAAAACGATTGACATAAATTTTAGAACGCTAACATGAACCGTTCTTGAGATATTGCACATTTTTAAAAAAAAATTCTCAAAAAGTCATGCAAAATAAAAAAACAATGCTTCCTATTGAGAAACATGTTCTCTTTTCATATGTAATACCATGCGATGAATTGGGTGACATCATTCTCGTGAATTTAGCTCGTTCCATTCATGAAAAAATAATACTTTTGTATTTGAATGCCAAAAGTCATTTATCTGCTGTAAGAATAACTTATGTCTTCGTCCATAACGCTTGGCGAGATTTGGCGACGAATTTGGCGGAATGTCGCCAACTTGACGACTTTTTGAAATGCTGCCAAATTAACGAAAATCTCGCCAAATGAATAAAAATGACGCTAAATCAATGAAATTGACGACCAATTGTCGAAAATTCAATATCTTGGAAAGAATATTAGTATCTACTATAAGAAAAACCTATTTTTTTACTGTAAAAGTAGTAAATTCATTACATTATGTAAGGAAAGTCATGTGTTGCCCACATCAGATTTTTTTTTAAGGGGTCGAAGATAAGGGTGTCACATGAGGAGATATCGGGGCTGTAAAGAGGATATTTGAAGTTTTCCTATCGAAATGTTTCCCGAAAATCCAGGGTATTCTTGGCTACAGGTGGCTTAGCGCCGTACCTTCTATCGCCAAACACTTTAACCCACCGCCATTAGATACCGCTACATCAAAAGTCTCCTTTTCAATTGGGCACACCTTATCGTTCCTTACTAATACTCCCGTGGAGAAGGAGCAAGTACGCACCACGTCCATAAGACCCCCAAGGTATCCTATGACGAATGGGAGGAGATTTGCAGCTTCACTTTTATAGAGGCTCCCCGAAGGGCGGAAGTCTGATTTGGCCTCGACATGACAACATCCATGCCCGCTGGCGGGATTCGAACCCGCAAAGAGGCAATCCAGAGATCAGACGGAAACGCATGCTCCTGACCGCTCAACCACCGGATCGAGGGGCACGCCTTATAAAATGGATAGATTCATTGCAAATTGTTTTTTCGTATTCTAGGGGTCTCAAAACGTGTAGATTCGTCGAAAACTCGATTTACAATTTTTGCCACGAATCCAGTTATTTCTCTATATATAATAATGTATTGCAGGGAAAGTAAAAATAGCATGGGTGGGGAAAATGTTTACTACCATTCAACTAATTCATTTTGTCGTATGTCTGCCAAGCTACATATTTTTGTACACTAGTTTACAAACGGGAACAGGATGTTTTATTCTTATTTCCTACGCAGATCATTTTTTACAGTGAGAACCAATAGTTTTATACCTCCTTTGTATAGGAAGTATATTTAGTGTTTCTTTTTAGTTAAAAAAACAATATGAATGCTCTTAGAATTTGCACATATTTTTTATCACGAGCAACGTCGGATATATCTACTAGTATATTATAAAATTGTTATAATAATAAATCAAATCATACACATTTCTCAGTCTTTAATAATGATCTACACTAATGGTAATTATTTAAGGCCATTTTTAACTAATTTTTAAACCATTTATATTTATTGCCATTATTCGTCAGCTTTGAATTCCATGTAGCTAATTTTGTAAAAACAGCACTAAAGATCCCCGACAATTGTTCAACGAGACAGGCCTGAGAGCAAGAAAACTCCGTTTTGTTGTTGTTTTCATCAGTTTTTTACATCAAAAGAGGGACTCCAACATTTAAAAACTTAATGTTTATGCTTTGGCAGCGAAATCTATTTTTTGCTAATTTTCTCCTCTTCTATTCTGTGTAGGGGCTATGGGGAGGGGTTTTTTTTTAAGACGATGGGTTGAAAAGGAGTTTCTTTGTTGTTCTATATTTAGATATTACCTCCCCCCCCCTCCCTTCGACATTTAGCAGAATATAAAATTCATCAGATTTTATCTTGAATTTGCTTAAAAATGTGCTTAATTGTGCGTTAAATATATTCAATTGAAAAAAAAAAAATTAATGCAATGTCAAATGTTTTCAATGACATTTTGAAGTGCTTTCTTTGGGAAAGGAAATTTTTTGAGCAACATTCTTCAGGATTAGATTTTGTCAAATATGTTTTAAAATATATTTTAATCGATAAAATGTCTGATGTGGGCAACGCCATAACTTTAGAACAGATTCAAAGCATTTTTTCTTTACCTTTATAGACAATTGCATTCACTTTATTTGCACAAAATAACATTATTATTTTTACTTTCTAATACAATGTATTATAGTATACCGAAAGATTTTGATGTAAATATATGATTTATGATCTCCTGAATACGTTTTGAATGTTGTTTTTAGTGATGTCCTCCTGTTGGTATGTCTATTGTCGATGTTTCGGGTACACGTTGGCTGGCGCAAATAATTATAGATTTTTACGAAACTCTATATCCGGCTTTGCCACCGAAATATATAGAACTAGATATAATTTTTTTTTTAATTCGTGTGAAAACTTCGAAATTTATTCGAAATTAGATATTTTTTTAACATGACTGCCTATGAGAAAATTTAACATAATCATGCACAAAATAGTTCATTTATGGCTCAATCATCACGAAAATAGTTGCAATCATTGTTGTGAAAAATAGCCACGATATATGTTTTTTTGTTCGTGACGTCATTAGTCCCCCACCGGGGGCATGTTAGCCCCAGAGGGAACATTGTTAATTATGGCATCAATCAAAAGATTTTCTACAAGCTTTTTAAAGTGAAGGGTATCGTGCTACAATTATACAGATTTAGATCCAAGATACCGATTTTTCAAAAATTTTCTTGAAAGATTTAAAATAAAACTCTACTAAAATGGATTATTGTATGAGAAAAGCGAGATGAGCCACACACTATTTAATTTTCAATTGTACCGATATGCAGCTTGAATTAAATTTTCGATTCTATTTGGCGAAGCTTTTGTTCAACACATATTTTAAAATGTTATCCAGACAAAATGTCTGGTGTGGGCGTGGCCAAAATGTAATTTCCTCAAATGGAAAATAAAAAGACTTAAACATCTAAAACACGGTATGTCCAAGAGTAATGGAGATGGTCTTATTCTTTTCGTCGCCAAGAATTATACATAAGTACTCGCCAAGAATTGCATCGTCAAGAATTACACAGAAAACAAACATGCAATTAATAAATTTAATGAAATAATAAATAGTTATGAATATTTAGTTTTTCATTTTAGATTATGTCGATTTTTGAGGGTCTCTAATCAGCACCAGGGTAAACAAAATATGACTTACCTACCAAATTTGGTGCTATCAAATTTCGTGAAATTTGGTCGAATAGTTTTTAAACTAGACTGGAAACATACAGTGCACAGAAGTACACATATACATCTCGTTAAAATTGTGAATTAGTGTCTTAGAGTGCCCTAAACGTGTAGATCCGTCGAAAGCTGCAGTTTCGATTTTCAAGACGATTCCAATATTTTCAGAATGCATTACCATATAGTATAAGGAAAGTAATATTCTAACTCTAATGGTTTAAAATACTTTAACACAGTTTAACGTGGTTAAGAAAAATCTGATGTGGAGAATGCTTGATTTTGCCTACAGAATCAAATTAATATTTTACGTTCCCTACAATACATGTCAATGTATAGGGAAAGTATTTTAAATGTGTCGAAAATCGGAACTCTGATTTTCGACAAATTTACACGTTTCAAGATCTCAAGAACACGAAAATTATATTCTTAGCGCGACGCGTGAGTGTGTGTGTCACATTTGAAAATCGCAACTCGAGTTTCCAACGAATCTGCACTATTTGAACCTGAAAAAACTATTTTTAACGTGACGTCTGTGTATGTGTCTGTCTGTGAAATGTATGTATCGATACTGCATTTAAACACAATTTAATGAATTATAAAAGAAAGAAAGTGGAAATAAATTTGAGTCCGTAGGTAAGTCATACATTAGACTTTTTTTCTATCTCCCGCTTTATTCCCGAGTTAGTGTTACTAGCGTCTATAAATCTACACTAGGGACGATGCAATTCATTTTATTCAATAAGGCGTGGTTATACTAACACATATTTGATATTCGAATATAGACGTATTTTTAAGAAAATAAACCCGTTAACTTTGAATATTTTTCCTTTCATACATTTTTAAATATATTTCTTTCATTTTAATTCATTTTAAACTTATATATTGATAATAAATAAAATCAATTACAACATTTACTTCAAAGCAGTCACAAATTTGATAAAGCTCCAAATAATGAAAGAAAATTTAATTTTTTATTTAATGTTTGAAATTTAAAGGAATCGTGTCCTTATTTTCATTTTTATTGCAATCTTGGGGGCTCGTATATCTTCAAAATGCTTTCATTTTAGGAATAAAGCAGAAAACAGATTTCTGTTTATATACAGAGTGTCACAAAAACATTGGTTTCGGCTTTTATTCCTTAAATATTGGTCTTAGACATATATAACAAATAACAAAGTTGCATAGAAATATTTATAGAATTTTATGAAATCGATTAAAATTTTCAAGGGAATTAAATTTTAAGAAATACAAAATTTAAATTTTTATACGACCCTAGTACAAAAACGTTTCCAAAGAGTAAAATGTGTCCCATCCACTATTAAAGTAATGCACAAAATTTCAGCATTTTATCATAAAAGGTTCCAGAGATATGAAAAGGAAAAAATGCTGACCTAAGCCACTTTTGGATGCAACCCCATGGTTTCGGTTCTCAGAGGGGAAAAATCATGTCGGCTGATCGCGTTTTAGGGGACATACATAAATTACGAAAGAAAGCAATGATTACATAAATAAATAATAATTTTGCTACATATTGGTACAAAAGTATCTATACTGTGTAGAAATAATAATTTTACACAAAGATTAGAAAGCTTGTTCAAAACGTTTTCCATCCACGCCAAAGATCCATTAAAGATAAGAGGCAGATATTATTTGCCTATGATGCATTTCTTAGTTGTGTCATTTGAACTCTTGCTGTAAACCTTTACATTTTAATTTGTGATTAATACCTCACCAAATTTGTTTAAACATACCTCTGGGACTTTTTATGATAAAATGCTGAAATTTTGTACATCACCTTATTAGTGTATGCAGCACATTCTACTCATTAGAAATGTTTTTGCACGGGGGCCGTATAAAAATCAAAATTTTGTATTTCTTCAAATTTAATCCCCTGAAAATTTTTATCGATTTCATAAAATTCTGTACCTTTTTTTACGCAACTTTGTAATTTAATATATACGTCTAAAATCAATATTTAAGGAATAAAAGCCGAGGTCAATGTTTTGGGGACACCCTGTGTATATTTTTAAAGTTTTCAGTCATGATATTTGTAATCGAAAATAAATAGTATTTTAAAATGATGCGAATTAACTAAATATAAATAAGGCAAAGCTTCAGGCCCCACAAAAATTTTAACTGACAGATTTGCTGCTTCTAAATTTAAACATTTTCTGAAAAGTTATAATGTTACTCAGTTATCAACATCTTCACTCAGACCAAAAACAAATGAAGAAAATGAAAGAGTAAATCAAACATTATTACAAGACAAATTTGCAAAATCAATTCTTTTACTGGTAAAATAGCGTGGACAAAATTATTGTAACAACGACATATATCCACCAATAGAAGAAGCTAGAAAAATTGCTAAAGAAAGAACTGAAGACTATCATTTAAAAAATAAGGTTAGGTATGATTCACTCTTTTAAGAAGCTGATTTCCAACCCGGTGACTTTGTTATGCTGGAAGAATTCAAATATCTCAATACCAGAACATTAACTTTTCCTTATACTGGTCCCTACACTATATTAAATAAACTTTCAAGTGTTAATTATGATATAGACAATCCAAACCCCTTAAGTAAACAGAATTCAGAAATTGCGCATTCTACTAGATTAAGATATTTTTATCCTGCAGAAGCACTTAAACTTCAAGCATCAAAAAAGTAAATATTTATTAATTTTAATATTTTTATGACATCTTCTAAATTTAAACAATTTCAATTTTTTACTGCTACTTTCAATATCTTCAATAATTTGTTAATGATCTAATTAATATTTTCGTTTTTTTATACTATTCAAAATTGTATAATAATGTTTTATCACTTTAGTACAACTTTAATGCCTTTAATAATTTAATTTAAAGCGTGTGCTTAAAAAGCTCTTCTTTAGCGATAACGTGCATTTGAATTCCCTAAAGAATATTTTCACGTACTTCAACAAACTTTGCAGGTGTTACAGTCTTAGAAGCCCTGATGGTACAACTATTTGACAGATATTTATTGCCTTTCGTATATGCGTTTTGGTCATCCCTAGTCTCGCTCACTACTCACAGACAATTCCCTGCAACTTTGAAATTAACTCTTTTAGTACAGCTTGCTTTACTACCAACTTTGTTATCATAACTTTTGAAATTATCCGCAAGTAGGCGTTGCAATCATTTTCATTCGATCAGGCATGGTCATGTTACTCACTACAGATAGTCCTAATATGCAGGCAGGCACCTGTCCTTACAAAGAAATTGGGTTGCTTAAGAACATTTCTAGGAATCTAGTACATAATGTATTGTAGGGAAAGTAAAAATGCTCCGAAGAAATATCAAAACTTTCTTTTTCTTCAACACCTACTGAATTATAAAAAGTTCCAGTATTTATTTAAGATTTTTTTGTTTCCTTTTCTGACAGTTGAGCACCCCCATTTCTCTTGCTCAAACATCTATTTTCTTAATCTTTCAACAACTCTAACCACCCCGAAAATGGTTGACAGAAAAAGAGCTGCCGACAAGAAAACACTGCTTCTTTTACAATAAAAAAAAGAACAAAAAATAGTTTTTCCCGACAGTTAAGCAGCAGTTAATGTTTATTCAATGAGAATGAGATTGTCGGTTTTTTCATTCGAATTCATCCCCAGTGTTTTCTTTAAGGAAAATATAATTTTTTAAGAGATGAGGACTTTTTTTCCCTATCTAGGGATTTTTTTTCTGTCTGAATTTGCAGAATGGGCGGATTCATTTGATTTTTTTCGCAGTTAACTTAAACTGGGAGCTAATTTCTGTATTTAAAATATTACATATATAAAGTGGCAGTTATTATTTATGGCAATATTAAATATTGTGTAAGAACTCTGTTTTGTAGATTGCACATGAATAAATGACGATATCTAAAGTTCGAGTCTCCACTCCACTTTCTCATACATTCATATACCACAGTATTTAGTTACACTAGTGTCGCAATCATTATCAGATGCAACTTTATCAGATTTTGTATCAAGTCATTATTTTGAAATATAGTAAACATCCTTTAATGTGTCATCCAATGGTTTGACACGAATGATAAACTGGCACACTTTCGAACGGTATTCGTGTCTATTCTGCCAATTGCGTCGCCAGGGGGTCATACCCTCACAGAAACCCTTGGGAACCATTAAAGTTCGAAGTTATATTTGGAGAAATGGGAAACACAGTATTTGGTTATCACACCTTCCCACTCACTCAAAATGTTGTTTCTAGCGACGTTATTGCGTTTGACTGTACAATAGTACTGTAGTATAGTAACTTATAAGGTACATTTATTGTAATCATCAAGATTTTATATGCATATTTCTATTCATATACGTTTACCTTATAGTTTAAACATTAATTTAAATTTGTTTTCATTTACTGTACAGTGTATGGAAGTCTCTATAGCGTTTTAAGAAAATAAATATCACTATTAAATTCAATTAATAAATTTAAATATTTTTCTGATATTTTTTATCCTATTTTGGTTCGACACCTGGTAAATATATTAATCCGGCATCATTGAAGTCCCGAACTTATCGGATTATCAGAAGTTTAATGTACTTCGATAAAATTCTCTAAAAGTTTACAGTTTCAAGTTGGCAACGGCGAAGGGAAAATAGTTATGACGGAATATATTAAGTACATATGATAAGTACATAAGTACATATATTAAGTACATAAGTTAATAGGATTAAATCTGGTAGTGTTAACTGTTCATTTAGTTGAAATTAACAATTTTTCCTATATACTATGCACAACTATGTTTGGTTAAAGAATTATCATTTTTATCTGTAAGAAATAATGCTAAGAAACAATTACAATTCGGATAATTTGAGTTTTACTGATGGGAAATACTAAATATTTTATCCAGACCCAGTTCAGTGTTTCGCTTAATAGACACATAAAATGTGATAGCAGTAGATGCATTCGTTCTTGATATATACACGTCCATACCTCACACACACATGCACATATACAAATACGAACATACATAAACATACATATAAACACAGCAGAACAATGAGGAAAGAACTAACAACCAAAATGTAAACAATTTCACTCAAACTATTGTAAAAAGAAATGCGAATATATCAAACTACTATAATAAGTAGTATATAACCAAAATAAAGGAAAACAATTGGTTACAGGATAGTCCAATAATTTATAGAAAATTGTTGCAGTGTCAATTGCAATAACATCAAATTCTATTTCATATTGTTATACTTTTATTGCAATCATTATCAGAATGGAATGAAATATATATCTGTATTATAATTAATACACAAATATTTTTTTCAAGTTCGCAACATATTGATGGGTTTATTTGGTTTATCAGCGTTAGTAAATTTTATTTTGATATTACAAGAATACTGGATAAAAACAATAGAGATGGAAATAAAAACTGTCGATGGAAATGGACTGGACATGTCTTAAGAATGCCACATCATAACATCCCTGCTGTGGTACTTACTTGGGCGCCCGAGGGAAAAGATTTTGGTGTCTACCCAAGCTTACTTGGAGGAGACTAACAGAACAAGAGAGAAAACTGATGGGATGGACGAGCTGATCAGAAGCAAGGACTGCGACACAGGATCGACCAGGTTGCCGACGCAATCTGAAGACAATATGTACCACTAGACACGATGAGTGATGATGAATTAGCATGTGTGCAAATTCGACATAATAACTACTGACAGAAAGCAAAGTGTCTTCTGGGTTTCTGATAAGTGGCGGCACTATTTATTGATCATCAAATGTCGCTACTTCAAACACTGCATCTAATTCGTATGTGTTATCCAATGCATCTAATTCGTATGTGTTAAAAATGAGAATGTGCAAAATACAATGTGAGTATCAGTAATACACATTCATCACTATGATTATTCTCTGTGATCTGTAGATTTATAACAGAGCTGACAATCTGGTGATTTTAACAGATACTATGAAAACTGAGGTAAGTGAGGTATTTGAAAACTGAAGTACTTTCCTTATATACCTAGTATAATGTATAAGGAAAGTATTGCGACGGGGTCGCAAATTCGAGTTTTCGACGGGAGAGCACGCTTTAAGCATCCCTGATCATGACTCGAACATTTTTGAGGTGTGTGTGTGCGTATGTGTGAAAGTATGTGTGTGTGTGAAAGTATATGTGTGTGTTAGTGAGACTGTGCGGATGGTATCTCACGAACGAATGGAGCGATTCGAATGAAATTTGGTACAAAAATTACAATCCGTGAATACTGGAAGCTTATAGTTTTTAAACACTATCGAATGTTCAGAAACTTCTAAAATATTGAAAATATCGTCAAAAAATCAAAACCTTTAATGAAATATCGCAAATAGAATTTTTCCTTTGATAACGATTGATATAAACGTTAGAACGCTAGCACAAACCGTTCTCAAGATATTGCATATTTTTCAAATTAATTTCTCAAAAAATCGAATAAATTAATATATATAAACTATTGAGAAACGTGTTCATGTTTCATACGTAATACCATGCAATAAATTTGGGGACATCATTCTCGTGGATCTATTTCGTTCCATTCGTGAGAAGATATTCATTGAGTAATTATTTTGTATTTGAACGCCAATAAACATTTATCTACTATAAGAGTAACTTATTTCTCCGTCCACAGCACTTGGTGCGATTTTGGCGACGAATTTGGCGGAATGTCGCCAACCTGGGGACATTTTTATATGTTGCCAAATTAGCGAAAATCTCGCTAAATGGATAAAAATGACGCCAATCAATGACGACTAATTGATGAAAATTCAATATCTTGGAAAGAATATAAGTATCTACTACAAGAATCGCCTATTTTTTTTCTGTAAAAGTAGTAAATTCATTGCATTATATAAGAAAAATCATGTGCTGTCCACATCAGATTTTATTTTCTATGTTAAAATCGGCCATGGAGAGAAGGAATAAATTTAAATACTGATATATTTAACAGAGTAAGAATCTGAATAACAATCAATTGCTTTTGAAAGTTAAAACATACAAGCCTGTTTATGTAATGTTAATTGCTTTGTTTTATATATGTATTAAAGGATAAAGGGGAAGGGTCTATATATGTCTAACATATATATGTTTAAGTTAATGATCCCTAGTTAATATTTAATCGAAGGATGTTAAATAAAGATTTAGCCAATTTAAATCTAAGCATGTGTTGTATTTTGTCTCATGTCATTCTTTATTACTCGAGAGCCGCTGGAGAATTTTATACTCCACCCTAAGTGAAGGCATGAAAAATAAGAACTTTTATTTGAACTTTGTTAAGTACGATTTTCCTTATTACAATCGGCACATATATACGGTACGTAAACTTATCATAGTTTTAATTTTTTGGAATGGCAGACTCTTTGGGGAGATTGTCTTGTTTAAATAGCACGATATATATAAGAAAAGCTCTTTGCTCTCCCTTTGTCTGTAACGCTTGGCGAAATATCTTCTAAACCAGTGACCTTCTTTGAACCACGGACCACATTTTAGTCAGAGGTCCGCGAAGCATACGTGCAAAAATGTGCATTCTCATTAAAAAAAACGTAAAAAAGACACTCGATCCGACGTATACTCCGCTATATGTTATATTGTTTACTTTTCGTGCTTATTATCTTGTTTCAGTTTTAACGGAGTTTAAATATGTGTTTTCGGATTATTTCAGCTGGCTGCGCGCTATAATCGGTGCAGCGTTCTTGAGATTCTACATTTTTAAATAATGGCTTTGCTCATTAAACAAAATCATTTTTTACATTCAATAAACTTTTGGTATATTATTGAAACACATGGATATAAACTTATTTTACTTTTAATTTTTCGGATTTGGATACTATTTATGGAGATTTTCTCGTTTTAATTATAATATGCATACGAAAAAGCTCTTCGCTCTCAATTCCTCTGTAAGTGATGTACAACTTTCTAGGAACATTGGACCATATTTGAGTTACTTAGAGGTTCGGGGACGACATATGTAAAAATTCGCATTCTCAATAAAAAAAGAAAAGGGAACCAAAACGATCTCCGATATGGTTGTTTTTGTGCTATTACCTTATTACTGAGTTCACGTATGTTTTTTCGGATTATATCAGTTAGTTACGTTCCTCTATTCTGTGGAGGTTTCGTGTGTTTCGGTTCGTCACTTCACTGGTTTGAAATAATTTTCAATATGAAATATACTTTAGAAATAATAACGATACATATGAACGGTGCATAAAAGTATTTTATAAAAATTTTTTGTAATAGCATACTCTGTGGAGAGATGAAATAATGTTATCCATTTAAGGGTTAACTAAGCTCTATCCAAATGGTTGCCGTTAAAAAAAATGATTAATGGGTCTTCGAGCCATAAATAAAATAAAATGAAAATTCAGACTTGATATAGCAGTATTTGTGATCATACGATATCCACATCGGAAAGTCATTTCAGATTTTGAAATTTCCCCTGGTAATCTGATTAAAATTCTACACAATCCCCTCTTTCATATTTATTGAAAATCAACATTATTCCAACACCGTAAGACAACTATGAAAGAATAAAATGGGCGTGGCCAAAGAAAGTACTGAAACATGTTAGCCCGATTTTTAACAAACTCTTGACCATATATTCTAAATAAAGCTTTTCTGTAATTGAACATAAATCATTATTGTCAATTTGTTTAATTTCTAATGGGATTGTAGGAATCCCAGAAACATTAAAACTTACTTTGGTACATGCTATTTTGCTCAGAGGGACATTTGATAAGTCCTAAAATTACGGTGAGGAATAATAAAAGCTAATTGAAACAATCTGATGAGGGCAGCACATGAATTGCCCTACATACTCAAATTCATTCTTTTTTTTATTTTCTTTCATTTTTCTTATTAATTCGTTAAAGTGAGTTTCGACGCACGGCCGTCCAAATAGATACTCAAGTCCTCTGGATGAGTCGGACGGTCTGGATCTTCAGCACAAACTAACGCTTCACTGGAAAAACTCCTGGTTTGCTGATGAATCCAGTTTTCCACTGTGTCCTGCAGTTCCTTGTCACAGATGAACCGTTGACCATTCTCTGTTTTTTTAAGGGGTCGAAAATATGGATGTCGCATGAGGATATATCGGGGCTGTAAAAAGGATGTTTGAGGTTTTCCCATCGAAATTTTTGCAACAAATCCAGGGTCTTCTTGGCTACATGTGGCATAGCGCCGCGCCATCTATCGCCAAACACTTTAATCCACTGCCATTAGATACCGCTACTGCAAAAGTATCCTTTTCATGCTTCGACATGACAACATACATTCCCGCTGGCGAGATTCGAACTCGCAAACCGGCAATCCAGCGATCAGTCGGAAACGCATGCCCCTGACCGCTCGACCACCGGATCGGCGGGCACGCATTATAAAATGGATAGATTCATTCCAAATAGTTGTTTCGTATTCTAGCGGTCCCAAAAGGTGTAGATTCTTCGAAAACTCGATCTGCGATTTTTGACACGAATCCAATGCTTTCCCTATACATAACAAAATATTGCAGAGAAAGTAAAAATAGTATGGATGGTAAAAATGTTTTCTACCATTCAACTAATTCATTTTATCGTATGTCTGCCAAGCTACATATTTTTGTATACTAGTTTACAAACGGGAACAGGATGTTTTATTCTTATTTCCTACGCAGATCATTTTTTACAATAAGAACCAATATTTTTATACCCCTTTTGTATAGGGAGTATATTAATGTAGGGTTCTTTTTATTTGAAAAGCAATATGAATGCTCTTAAAATGTGCACATATTTTTTTTATCACGAGCAACGTCGGGTATATCTACTAGTGTATTATTAAATTGTTATATATATATAGTAATCAATCAAATCATACACATTTCCCAGTCTTTAATAGTGATCTACATTAATGATAATTATTTAAGGCAGTTTTTAACTAATTTTTAAACCATCCTTATTTATTTCCATTATTTGGAAACTTTGATTTCCATTTAGCTAATTTTGTAAAAACAGCAATAAAGTTCCAGGACATTTGTTCAACGACACAGACCTGAGACCAAGAAAGCACCGTTTTGTTGTTGTGGTTTCTTCTTCTTTTTACAATGAATGAGATACTCAGACATTTAAGAACTTAATGTTTATGCATTGGCAGCGAAATCTACCTTTTTGCTAAATTTTTCCTTTTCTATTCTGTGTAGGAGCTATGGAGAATCATTTTTAAATTCGAGTGAAAACATCGAAATTTATTGGAAATTAGATATTTTTTTAACATGACTGCATAGGAGAAAATTTAACATAATCATGCACAAAATTGTTCATTTATGGCTCAATCATTACGAAAATAGTTGTAATCATTGCTGTGAAAAATAGCCCCGATGTATTTTTTTTTCGTAACGTCATTATTCCCCCACCGGAACCAGGCTAGCCCCCGGGGTACATTGCTAAGTATCGCATCAACCGAAAGATTTTCTTCAAGCCGTTTAAATTGAAGGATATCGTGCTACCATTATAATCATTTCGATCCACGATACCGATTTTTCAAAAATTTTCTTGAAGGATTTAAAATAAAACTCTACTAAAATCGATTATTGTATGAGAAAGTCGAGTTGAGCCACACAGTATTTAATTTTCACTTATGCTGATAGGCAGCTTGAATTAAATGTTCGCTTTTATTTGGCGACGCTTTTGTTCACCGCATACTTTAAAATGGTATCTAGGCAAAATGTCTGGTGTAGGGCGTGGCCAAAATGTAATTTCCACAAAAGGAAAATAAAAAGACTTAAATATCTGAAACACGATATGACCAAGAGTAATGGAGATAGTCTTATTCTTTTCGTCGCCAAGAATTATACATACATACTCGCCAAGAATTACATCGCCAAGAATTACTCAGAAAACAAACATGCAATTAATAAATTTAATGAAATAATAAATGTTTTTGAATATTTAGTTTTTTATTATAGATTTTTTCGATTTTTGCGGGTCTCTAATCAGCACCAGGGTAAACAAAATATGATTTACCTACCAAATTTAGTGCTATCAAATTTCTTGAAAGTCGGTCGAAGAGTTTTTGAACTAGACTGGATATATACAGTGCACAGAAATACACATGTACGTCTCGTTAAAATGGTGAATTAGTGTCTTAGTTCTCTAAACGTTTAGATCCGTCGAAAGCTGGAGTTTCGAATTTCAACACAATTTCAATATTTTCGACATGCATTACTATATAATATAAGGAAAGTAATATTCTAACTCAAATGGTTAAAAATACTTTACCACAGTTTATCGTGATTAAGCAAATTCTGATGTGGACAACGCATGACTTTGCCTGCAGAGTCAAATTAATATTTTGAATTCCCTACAAGACATGTCAATGTATAGGAAAAGTACTTTATATGTGTCGAAAATTGGAACTTTGATTTTCGACGAATCTACACGTTTCAAGATCTCAAGTACACGAAAATTATATTCTTAGCGAGACGTGTGTGTGTGTGTATGTGCGTGTGTGTCACATTTGAAAACCGCAACTCGAGTTTTCGAAGGATCTACACTATTTGAACCTGAAAAAACTATTTTTAACGTGACGTCTGTGTATGTGTCCGTCTGTGAAATGTATGTATCGATTCTAACTGGAAAACTAATTGACCTAATTTTCCAAAATTTGGTAGATAAACCACTTGTGGGTAACCTTAGTGTTGATAAGATTTCGGAATAATTCGGAAATAAAATAATAGCCTTTTTTTGCATAACAACCCACAAAAATTGCCAAAATATAAAATAAGAAACTACTCCAAATGCTTGATTTATATCAAATTTTTGACGACAAAAAGAATAAGACAAAATCCGTAACTTTAGGATTCTCGAGATTAATTTACTTATTTCGCATTTTTACTACAGCGCTTTTGGAAATATATCCATCCGCCAAATGAAAACGAAAATTGAAATTAAACTGTAAATTCAGTGTAATAACAAATAATTATTATTGTTATTTTGTGCACTTAAACACAATTTAATGAATTATAAATGAAAGAAAGTAAAAATGAATTTGAGGCTGTAGATAAAGTCATACATTAGACAGTTTTTTCCATCTTCCACTTTATTTCCGAGTTAGTTTTACTAACGTCTATAAATCTCCATTAGGTGCGATGCAATTCATTTCATTCAATTGGGCGTGGTTACATTAATACAGATCTGATATTCGAATATAGACGTATGTTTAAGTAACTAAATCCGTTAACTTTAAATATTTTTCATTTCTTACATTTTTAAAGACATTTCTTTCATTTTAAGCTTATTTACCGAAAATAGAAATTTAAATAAATGAATAAATAAAATCAATTACAATATCTACTTAAAAGCAGTCACAATATTAATTAAGGTGGAAATTATAAAATAAAATTTAATTTTTTATTTAATGTTTGAAATTGAAAGGAAATGTGTCCTTATTTTCATTTTTATTGTAATCTTGGGGGCTCGTATATCTTTGAAATTCTTTCATTTTAGGAATAAAGCAGAAAACTGATTTCTGGTTATACTGAGGGTGTCCTAAAATCATTAACCTCGGCTTTTATTCCTTAAATATTGGTCTTAGACAATATAATAAATTACAATATTGCGTTAAAAAAGGTACAGAATTTTATGAAATTGATTAAAATATTCAATGGCATTAAATTATAAGAAATACAAAATTTAAATTTTTATACGACCCTCGTCGAAAAACATTTCCAATGAGTAAAATGTGTCCCAGCCACTAATAAGGTGATGTACAATATTTCAGCATTTTATCATAAAAGGTCCCAGAGATATGAAAAGGTAAAAATGCTGACTTATGCCACTTTTCGATGCATCCACACGAGTTCTCAGAGGGGAAAAATCATGTCGGCAGATCGCTATTCAGGGGACATACATAAATTACGAAAAAAACCAATGATTACATAAAAAAAATAATAATTTTGCTATTTATTGGTACAAAAGAATCTATACTGTGTATAAATAATAATTTTACACAAAGTACTGTGTATAAATAGTAATTTTACATTAGAAAGCTTGTTCAGAACGTTTTCCATCCATGCCAAAGATCCCTTAACGATAAGAGGCATAAATTATTTGCCTATGATGCATTTCTGCGTTGCGTCATTTGCACTCTGGCTGTAAACCTTTACATTTTAATTTGTGATTAACGTCTCACCAAATTTGTTTAAATATACCTCTGGGACTTTTTATGATAAAATGCTGAAATTTTGCATATCACCTTATTACCGGAAACACAATTAGCTACCATAAGCCTTCGGGCTGATCGTGTGGTCTGGGTCTTCAACACATTAACATCACCTTATTAGTGTATGCAGCACATTCTACTCATTAGAATTGTTTTTGCTCGGGGGCCGTATAAAAATTTAAATTTTATATTTCTTCAAATTTAATCCCCTGAAAATTTTTATCGATTTCATAAAATTCTGTACCTTTTTTTACGCAACTGTGTAATTTATTATATATGTCTAAGATCAATATTGAAGGAATAAAAGCCGAGGTCAATGTTTTTGGGACACCCTGTGTATATTTTTATAGTTTTCAGTCATGACAATTGTAATAGAAAATAAATAGTATTTTAAAATTATGTGAAATAACTAAATATAAATTAGGTAAAGCTTCAAGTCCCACAAAAAATTTTAACTGAAAGATTTGCTGCTTTCGCTGCTTCTAAGTTTAAACATTTTCTGAAAAGCTATAATGTTATTCAGTTAGTAACATCTTCACACAGACCAAAAACAAATGAAAAAAATGAAAGAGTAAACAAACAATTATTACAAGACTAATTTGCAAAATCCATTCTTTGTTTGTTAAATTAGCATGGCCAAAATTATTGGAGCAAGTAACTTCTAAATACAATAATACCCATCACTCTGTAACCAGGGAAATTCCTACTTATTTGATGTATAGGAAATTGGATTATAGTTCTCCACTTAATAACAATGACATATACCCACCAATGGGAAGAAGCTAGAAAAATTGCTAAAGAAAGAACTGAAGAGAATCATTTAAAAAATAAGGTTAGGTATGACTCACATTTTTTAGAAGCTCATATCCAACCCGTTGACTTAGTTATACTGGAAGAATTCAAATATCCTAATACTAGAACATTAACTTTTCCTTATACTGGTCCCTACACAATATTAAATAAACTTTCAAGTGTTAATTATGAAATAGACAAACCAAACCCCTTAAGTAAACAGAATTCAAAAATTGTGCAGTCTACTAGATTAAGATATTTTTATCCTGCAGAAGCATTTAAGCTTCAAGAATAAAAAGAAAATAAATATTTATTAATTTTAATATTTTTATGACATCTTCTAAATTTAAACAATTTTAATTCTTTAATGCTATTTTCATTACCTTCAATAATGTGTTAATGATCTAATTAATATTTTAGTTTATTTTATAATGTTCAACATTCTGTAATAATGTCTTATCACTTTAGTACATCTTTAATGCCTTTAATAATTTAATTTTAAGAGTGTGCTTAAGACGCTCTTCTTGAGAGATAAAGTACATTTGAATTCCATAAAGAATATTGTAGGTGTTACAGTCTTAGAGGCCCTGATGGTATAACAATTTGACAAATTTTTATTGCCTTTCGTATATGCGTTTTGTTCATCCCCAGTGTCGATTTCTACTCACAGACGATCCCATGCAACTTTGAATTTAACTCTTTAATCCAGCTTGCTTTGTTGCCAAATTTGTTATCATATTATTTGAAATTATCTGCAAGTAAGCATTGCAATCACTTTCATTCGATCGGGCATGGTCATGTTACTTACTGTAGATTGTCCTAATATGCACAGTCAGGCACCTTTCCTTACAAAGAAATTGGGCTGCTTAAGAACATTTCTAGGAATCTAGTACATAATGTATTGCAGGGAAAGTAACATGCTGCGAAGAAATATCAAAACATTCTTTTTCTTCAACACCAAATTATAAAAAGTTCCAGTATTTATTTAAGTATTTTTTTTTCTTTTCCTGACAGTTGTGCACCCCCATTTCTCTTGCTCTAACATCTATTTTCTTAATCTTTCAACAACTCTAACCACCCCGAAAATGGTTGACAGAAAAAGAGCTGCTGACAAGAAAACACTGTTTCTTTTACAATAAAAAAAAGAACAAAAAATAGTTTTTTCCAACAGTTAAGCAGCAGTTAATGTTTATTCAATGAGAATGTAGGTTTTTTCATTCGAATTCATTCCTCCTTGCAGTGTTTTCTTTAGAGAAAATATAATTTTTAAGAGATGAGGAATTTTTTTCCCTATCTAGGGATTTTTTTCTGCCTGAATTTGCAGAAAGAGTGGATTCAGTAGCTTTTTTCCCCAGTTAATTTAAACTGGGAGCTAAATTCTGCATTTAAAATATTACATATATAAAGTGGCAGTTATTATTTAGGGCAATATTATTTATTGTCGAAAACCCAGACCATCCGATATCTAAAGTTCGAGTCTCCACTCCACTTTCTCATACATTCATATACCACAGTATTTAGTTACACTAGTGTCACAATCATTATCAGATGCAACTTTATCAGATTTTGTATCATGTCATTATTTTGAAATATAATAAACATCCTTTAATGGGGCATCCAATGATTTGACACGAATGATAGTCTGGCACGCCTTTCGAACGGTATTCGTGTCCTTTCGTCCAATTACGTCACCAGGGGGTCATATGTCCCCAGAAACCATCGGGAACCATTGAAGTTCGAAGAAGTGGTATTTGGAGAAATGGGAAACACAATATTTGGTTATCAAACCTTCCCACTCCCTTAAAATGTTATTTCTAACGACGCTACTGCGTTTGACTGTACTAAGATATATTTATTGTAATAGACATCATAATTTTATATGCATGTTTCTATTCACATACGTTTACCTTATAGTTTAAACATTAATTTTTTTTTTCATTTACTGTACAGTGTATGGAAATCTCTGTAGCGTTTTAAGCAAATAAAGATCCCTATTAAATTTAATTAATAAATTTAATTATTTTTCTGATTTTTTTTATACTATTTTGGTTCGACACCTGGTAAATATATTAATCCGGCATCATTGAAGTCCCGAACTTATCGGATTATCAGAAGTTTAATGTACTTCGATAAAGTTCTCTAAAAATTTACAGTTTCAAGTTGGCAACAGCGAAGGGAAGTTAGTTATGAAGAAGTATATTTAGCACATATATGTTAATATGAATAAATTTGATACCATTACTTGCTCATTTAGTTGAAATTAACAATTTTTCCTATATACTATGCACTACTATGTTTGGTTAAAGAATTATCATTGTTTTCTGTATGAAATAATGCTAAGAAACTTTTAAAATTCGAATAATTTGTCCTATAATCATAGGAATTACTAAATGTTTCATCTAGATCCAGTTTTTCGCTTAATATATACATAAAATGTGATAGCAGTAGATGATTTATACATGTCCATACCTTACACACATACACATACAAATACAAACATACATAAACGCACATGCACACACAGCAGAACAAAGAGGGAAGAACTAAATATAAACAATTGCACTCAAACTATTGTAAAAAGAACTGCGAATATACCAAACTACAATAACAAGTAGTATATAATCAAAATAACGGAAAACAATTGGTTACAAGATAGTCAAAGAATTTATAGAAAGTGGTTGCAGTGTAAATCGCAATTGACCTTCTCATAACATCAATTTCTACTGCATATAGTTCTACTTCTACTTCAATCATTATCAGAACGAAATGAAAAAATGATATTCAAGTATTGCTTTTTCAAATTCGCAACAGATTGATGGGTTTATTTGTTTTATCAGCGTTAGTAAATTTTATTTTTATATCATTAATATCCACAGCTTACGTTAAATTATCAATCTTCCATATGCTATACACGGTTCCTTAGATGACCTTATTAAGCAACCCATAAACTTTGAAAGTAAAAATTCATTAGTGCTTTCCTTAGGTCTATTTATAGTAAAGAGACCATGGCCTACCGAATAAAAGTGATTGCAGTGACCCTAGCGGATGATTTAGAAGTTAGGATAACAAACTAATTAACAAAGCGAGACAGAAAACATAGCAACTACAAAGTTGTGGAAAATTATCTAAATAGTAGAAATCGGCATTAATAACGCATTTGGCAACTTTACGAAAATGTCGCAAAATTGGCGAAATTAAATATCTTGTGAAGTTTAATTTCTTTGAAAATTATTGTCGCTTTGTGGGAATTGATTAATTAATATACTTGATTCAAAATATATTGAGTTTCATTATTCGTGACGTATACATATTTTGTTAGTGTCATAACGGGTCGTAAATAAACTGTGCTTTGTTAGAGTATTAGTAATTATGTGTCGATAGGGGGGGGTGTATGATAAATTAATAATATTAATCGAAGAATTTCGCTATTCGATCTGTTCAGCGATTGCCCAGGTGTTACAGGCGAACTGATTGATGAGAGGGAATTTTTGTACAAGCACATTATCATTTTGTATAAGCATATTAGTGTATTATCTAGTTTTAAAAGAAGAACTTGGAGTGCGAAATCTGAAATCTATGAATTTTTATTTTATTCTAATAATGTTTACAATACGTGGAAGTAGATGGGATATGAATGCAAAACAAAGTCTAGGAAATATTCCAAATATATTATCTACTAGCCGCCTTTGGCGACCAGCCTGTTCGCTACCCTTGGAAATTCTGACCGTGGCAAATTGTAACCATGGCACACTCGCTGGCGCGACCTTACCAGAAGGTGTAAGGTAACTGTTTGGACGGCCAGGAAGTGCCACCCAATTTAGACCGGAACTCAGTGGGGGAGACATCCACAGGGAGCGTACCCTCCTTCCCCTACCACCAACCTTTCGGAAGGACTTACGATCCCACATGTTTAACGGGATCGTACTCCGAGTGAACGCGGCTGCAGTTTTGGCAGTGGCGGGAATCGAACCCGGGCCTACCCAGTGAAATTCCCGCGCGCTAACCACTGGTGTACTTCGCCCTCCGCGACATTTTCCATAACTTTCTTTTTATTCACCGAATTTAGACCGGAACCCAGTGGGAGAGGCACCCACGGGGACCGTACCCTCCTTCCCCAACCACCAACCTCTCGAAATTACTTACAGACACACATGTTTATTCCGCGTGATCGTACTCTGCGTGAACACGGCGGCAATTTTGGAAATCGAACCCGGGCCTACCGCGTGCAATTCCCGCGCGTTAACCACTGGGCTACTTCGCCCTCCGCGACAATCTCCATAACTTTCTTTTTATTCACCCAATTTAGGCCGTACCCTCCTTTCCCTACCACCAACCTCTCAGAAGGACTCATGAACCCACATGTTTAACGTGATCGTACTCTGCGTAAACGTGGCGTAAGTTTTGGCAGTGGCGGGAATCGAACCCGGACCTACTGAGTGCAATTCCCGCGCGCTAACCACTGGGCTGCCGCGCCCTCCGCGACAATCTCCATAACTTTCTATATATTTATCCAATTTAGACGGGAACCCAGTGGGGAGGGATCCACAGGGGCCGTATCCTCCTTCCCTTACCACCAACCTCTCGGAAGAACTTACGGACCCACATATTTAACGTGATCGTATTCCACGTAAACACGGCGGCAGTTTTCGCAGTGGCGGGTATCGAACCCGGGCCTACCGCTAACTTCCCGCGCGCTAATTTGCAATTTAAAATGACCATATGCTTAATTCCATCATCCTCATTCCATTGTTTCATTGTTCCATCATTTAAAATATCCATAAAATTAAAATATCCAAAAGTTAAAATATACATTTAAAAAATCAATATCGTCCCATCATTTAAAATATAAATATAATAATTTATATAGAACAAAGGAGCTCTATTCAGAACCGTGACGTCACCTCCACCTTGACGTCCCCACCCACCACCTTCCCTCCTTCAGCGGGGGAGAAACGAAGCGGCACGCCGAGCGGAACGCCGAGAAATTGAAATTCGGAAACTTTTAAAATCCCGATCCTGTGGGCAATACGGAATATTTCCTGACCAGATTGGACTTGTAAGAATGCCAGATGCTTGACCTTTCTAAAAATGTAAATTATTAGTCGAAATTATGAGTACTTTTTACTATGCGAGAATTTAAAAACCAAAAATCGTTTTCTTGAGCAAAAAGTGAGTTTTGTTTTAAAATCTTTAAAAAATATTAGAAATCGAAATTCAGATTTTAAATTGATATATTTTTACTCGAAATTCTCTGCTCTTTCCGATGGTGTGATTTGTTTTTTTCTACGATGTCTGGATCGTGGAGAAAAAAGAGCAAAAAGGTCAAAAAACGGTCGAAATCGCATAAAACATTAAATAACAAAAAAAATAATTAAAATTTTAAAAATCGGTTTTCACGTGTCCCCTTCTCACCCCCCAGGGTCTCCGATTGCAAAATTTCGTAGCTCTCCGACGCGCGGTCGCGAAACGTATAGTGTATAAGACAGACAGACACACAGACACACACACAGACATTGCCTTTTATTATTTAAGATATATATATATATAATATACTAGCCGCCTTTGGCGACCAGCCTGTTCGCTACCCTTGAAAATTCTGACCGTGGCAAACTCGTTGGCGCGACCTACCAGAAAGGTGTAAGGTAACTGCTTGGAAGGCCAGGAAGTGCCACACAATTTAGACCGGAACCCAATGGGGGAGGCATCCAAAGAGACCGTACCCTCCTTCCCCTACCACAAACCTCTCGGAAGGACTTGCAGTCCCACACGTTTAACGTGATCGTACTCCGCGTGAACACGGCTGCAGTTTTGGCAATGGCGGGAATCGAACCCGGGCCTACCGAGTGAAATTCCCGCGCGCTAACCACTGGGCTACCGTGCCATCCGCGACAATCTCCATAACTTTATTTTTATTCGGCAATTTTGGGAATCGAACCCGGGCCTACCAAGTGCAAATCCCGCGCACTAACCACTGGGGTACTTCACCCTCCGCGATATTCTTCATAACTTTCTTTTTATTCACCCAATTTAGACCGGAACCAAGTGGGAGAAGCATCCACAGGGACCGTACCCTTCTTCCCCTACCACCAACCTCTCGGAAGGACTTACAGACCCACATGTTTAACGTGATCGTACTCCGCGTGAACACGGCGGCAGTTTTGGAAGTGGCGGGAATCGAACCCGGGCCTACCGAGTGCAATTCCTGAGCGCTAACCACTGGGCTGCCTCGCCCTCCGCAACTTTCTTTATATTCACCCAATTTAGACGGGAACCCTGTGAGGGAGGCATCCACAGGGACCGTACCCTCCTTCCCCTACCACCAACCTCTCGGAAGGACTTCCGGACCCACATGTTTATCGTGATCGTACTCCGCGTGAACACGGCGGCAGTTTTGGAAGTGGCGGGAATCGAACCCGGGCCTACCGAGTGCAATTCCTGAGCGCTAACCACTGGGCTGCCTCGCCCTCCGCAACTTTCTTTATATTCACCCAATTTAGACGGGAACCCTGTGAAGGAGGCATCCACAGGGACCGTACCCTCCTTCCCCTACCACCAACCTCTCGGAAGGACTTACGGGCCCACATGTTTAACGTGATCGTATTCCGCGTGAACACTTCGGCAGTTTTGGCAGTGGCGGGAATCGTACCCGGGCCTACCGCTAACTTCCCGCGCGCTAATTTACAATTTAAAATGACCATATGCTCTCTAAGCTCTTAATTCCATCATCCTCATTCCATTGTTCCATCATTTAAAATATCCATAAAATTTAAATATTCATCGTTCCATCATTTAAAATATCCATAAAATTAAAATATCCATCGTTCCATCATTTAAAATATCCATAAAATTAAAATATCCATTTAAAAAATCCATATCGTTCCATCATTTAAAATATAAATATAATAATTTCTACAGTGCATATGTTAAGCTCTTATTTCATTTAAAATCGGAAGCGCGGGAAACGGAAAGTAAAAACTAATTCGGTTTCTTATTGTCCCACCCATCGCTATGCATATACAGAACCGTGACGTCACCTCCACCTTGACGTCCGCACCCACCACCTTCCCTGCTTCAGCGGGGGAGAAACGAAGCGGCACGCCGAGCGGAACGCCGAGAAATTTAAAATCATGACGTCTTTAAAATTGCGATCCTGAAGGCAATTTTCATTATTTCTGGACCAGATTAGACTTGTAAGAATGCCAGATATTTCAGCTTTCTAAAAATGTAAATTATTAGTCGAAATTATGAGTACTTTTTACTATGCGAGAATTTAAATACCAAAAATCGTTTTTTTGAGCCAAAAGTGACTTTTGTTTTAAAATCTTTAAAAAATATTAGAAATCGAAATGGAGATTTGAAATTGATATATTTTTACTCGCAATTGTCTGCTCTTTCCGATGGTGTGAATTGTTTTTTTCTACGACGTCTGGATCGTGGAGAAAAAAGGGCAAAAAGGGCAAAAAAAGGTCGAAATCGCATAAAACATTAAATAAATAAAAAAATAATTAGAATTTTGAAAATCGGTTTTCACGTGTCCCCTTCCCTCCCCCCCCGGGTCTCCGATTGCCAAATTTCGTAGCTCTCCGACGCGCGGTCGCGAAACGTATAGTGTATAAGACAGACACACAGACACACACACACACACACAGACATTGCCTTTTATTATTTAAGATACTAAGTTTAGTATAGAATTTTATAATAAAACCATTATATAACTTCGATCCGAAAAAGAAAAAAGAATTCCGCAGGAGTTCCAAATTTTAATGAAATAATTGTATTATCTACTGAAATAGATAAAGAAAAAATCTGATATGGGCAGAACATGAATTTCCTTAAGTATTGCTATGGATATACTATTTTTACAGTAAAACAAGAAAGATCAATCATGCTTAAAGCATTGACTATGAAACACTTTCCAACTTCAATGCAATTTTAATTAAAAAAGTCGAAAATGCAATGCATTCCTCGGTAATATTTTAAAACTTATCACGATACTACATTGATTTATTATATTTGAAAACTTAAACCTTCATTGAAAAATATGAACTTCATTCAAAAGACGGCATTGAAATATAAATTGCGTGGTTTAAATATCTCTAAAATGCAATACATTCCACGGTAATATTTTTAAATCTATCATAATACTACGATAATTTATTATATTTGAAAACTTCATCGAAAACAACTGAAATTAATTCAAATGACGTCATAGAAAAAATAACACGCCTGGATCTCTCTATAAAAGCAGGATTTCATTCATAACTTTCTCCATTTCATTCATCACAATACTATAATAATTTATTTTATTTAAAAATTAAGACCATGGAGCTACAATTCATAAACTTTATGTTTAAAACTTCATCGAAAAATATCGTCCTTCTGTTTATAAAATCAATTAATATTTCATTCATATCAGCCATGCAGACTCCATGGACTGAATTATTTTGTGCTAAAGAAATAAAGTAATTCTAATACAACTCATTCTACATATTTTGCTGTTTACATTTTACATAGGTGAAAAATAGGCTTAATTGCAGAAATAATCAAATTTGAATGAGAATTTAAACTCAAATATATTGTCATTGTGTTGTTTTAGTATGTAGATGCACAGAATTTAAGCAGAAATAAAGTAGTTTTAGGATGGATACAACACTCAATATGAATTAAAAAGAACTTTAAAAAATCACGAATTTGAAACAAGATGGATGCCATATCTCATTTTGAAGTGGGTCATGTGATCGTTTCATATCATGGTCACGTGATCGTTTCATATAAGATGTGTAATTATTATTTTAATTTTTATTTAAAAAACTACTGAATATATTTAGCTGAATTTTTTTTATATATTTTATGGAACAATTTGACTATTACCTAAAATTTTCGAAGCAATTTGAGAATTTTAAATCCGCTTAAAAAATGTTAGAAAAATTAGGTCCCATAGGGCTCAATGTATTTCATTTTTTCAACCCGGGTTCAATCCAAAACTAATTGTGTGATATTATTCATTTATATTCCCATAGGTCCTACAGACCGTCTGAACAACATACTAAAATTTCATTTTGATTAAGTCATTTTTACGGCAGTTATCGTGCTAACGGACAGACAGACAGACAGACAGACAGACAGACAGACAGACAGACAGACAGAATGAACAAAGTCATAAACACTTTTCAACTTTGTTGTAAAGTGTTAAAAATAGGTTATATTCTTAAAGGAGATACTTATAGTCTTTCCAAGATATTGAATTTTCATCAATTAGTTGTCATTTTCATTGATTTAGCATCATTTTTATCCATTTGGCAAGATATGTTCCAATAATATTTCGAAAGTACATTATATGTAAAAAATGATTTTGCTTAATCAACTAACCTCCCAAACAGCCCCCCCCCCCTCAACCAACCCCCCAAACTGCTTAAATTCCAAATGTGCAACAAACTGCCACACTAGGAGCTAGGACAAATAATAAAAAGTAGTAAATAAAAACCTCGAACCACCAATTAGGGTCACAGAATTAATGTCACAGTTTAACGATAAGAACCACATATTGAAACTGGGGTTTAAAGGCGCCTGGTGCTCTGTCCTGTACGACACTCTACTTTCAATCAACCACGTCGATATTGAAGAAAGCGCAGTCTCAAGAACGCTGCATCGAAATTAGCGCGCAGCTAGCTGAAATAATCCGAAAACACTAATTTGAACTCTGTTAAAACTGACACAAGATAATAAGCACAAAAAGTAAGCAATACGACATATAGCATAGGATACGTCGGATCGCGTGTCTTTTTTCCGTTTTTTTTTAATGAGAATGCACATTTTTGCATGTGTGGTTCGCGAACCTCTAATTGACTAAAATGTGGTACGTGGTTCAAAGAAGGTTGTATATCACTGGTATAGAAGATATTTCGCCAAGCGTTGCAGACAAACGGAGAGCGAAGAGCTTTTCTTATATATATATATATCGCACTATTAAAACAAGACAATCTCCCCAAAGAGTCTGCCATTCCAAAAAATTAAAACTATGATAAGTTTACGTACCGTATATATGTGCCGATTGTAATAAGGAAAATCATCCTTTACAAAGTCCAAATAAAAGTACTTATTGTTTATGCCTTCACTTAACGTGGAGTATGAAATTATCCAGTGGCTCTCGAGTAATAGAGAATGACATGAGAGAAAATTCAACACATGCTTAAATTTATATTGGCTAAATCCTTATTTAAGATGCCTCGATTAAATATCAAATTGGAATCATTAACTTAAACATATAGATATTAGACATATATAGACCCTTTCGATTTTTCCTTTTATATATATATATATAACAAAGCAATTAACATTACATAAACACATTTATATGTTTTAATTTTCAAAAGCAACTGATTGTTATTCAAGTTTAAGTTCTTACTCTGTTAATTATGTCAGTATTGAAATTTATTCCTTCCCAACATAGAAAAAAAATATCTGATGTGGGCAGCACATGATTTTCCTTACATAATGCAATGAATTGACTGCTTTTACAGAAAAAAAATAGGCGTTTCTTGTAGTAGATACATATATATTTTTTCCAAGATATTGAATTTTCATCAATTAGACGTCATTGATTAGCGTCATTTTTATCCATTTGGCGAGATTCTCGCTAATTTGGCAAGTTGGCGACATTCCGCGAAATTCGTCGCCAAAATCGCACCAAGTGTTATGGACGGAAGAATTTATTCTTATAGCAGATAAATGTCTATTGGCGTTCAAATACAAAAGTATTACTGAATGTATATTTTCTCATGAATGGAACGAACTAGATCCACGAGAATGATGTCACCAAATTTATTGCATGATATTACGTATGAAACATGAACATGTTTCTCAACAGTTTATATATTTTTTTTAATTTATTCGATTTTTTGAGAAATATGTTTGAAAATGTGCAATACCTCGAGAACGGTTTGTGCTAGCGTTCTAAAGTTTACGTCAATCGTTTTCTAAGGAAAAATTGCATAAGAAATGTCTATTTGCGTAATTTTATTAAAGGTTTGGATTTTTTGACGATATTTTCAAAATTTCACTGGAAAATTTAGGGGTTTCTGAACATTCGATTGCGTTTAAAAGCAATGAGCTACCAGTATTCACGGATTGTAATTTTTGTACCAAATGTCATTCGAATCGCTCCATTCGTTCGTGAGATACCGTACCCACAGACTCACTGACACGCACACATACTTTTACACACACACACAGACATCACCTCAAAAATGTTCGAGTCTTGATCAAGGATGCTTGAAGCGTGCTCTCCCGTCGAAAACTGGAATTCGAATTTCCGTCCCCGTTACAATACTCTCCTTATACATTATTGCATATAAGGAAAATAAAAATTGGTACTTTTTCGTTTGCCAGGCAAAGCGATAAATCGCCAAATATGGCTTATTTTTGCAACAATTGTTTCGTGGTAATTCGAACATGGCTCTACAACAGCTACGTGGGCTTATCTCGCTGGCGCAGGCCTCCAATGCAAAAACTTCGAATCAAGCCCAGCTGGCTGTCAGAAGTTCCACGTAGCAACAGTTGTCTGTGTAATAGGCCTTTTATGGTTCATAGAGCACAGGCTCACGCGCGCATCGAGGATGTCAGTTTAATTTTCATTTTTTTGATTTTTTTTCCCTTTCACACAAGTTTACGGCCGCAAAGGCGTGTTTCCCAGGGTACGAAATGGAAAATTTCACGAATAGAAGCGCCAATTCACAAAATATTTCCGAGGAAAACAATTTGTCAAGAAATATATAGAAATTTAATTTATTTTCGAACAAAATAAAAATAGAGTGTTGTTACAAAGTATACTGTTCTGATGAATAACATACCTAAACCACATCTGACGATTTATCGTTTGCTCCCTGCTAAAGGAAAAGTATCAAAAATTCATTTCCCTAATCTGCCTCCATTGAATTATTTATGTTTTGTTCAGAGACTATGTATGCAATCCATAGAAATTCTTTGAAGATAAATAATAGGATAGATACATCGCAAACATTGAATTCTATTCTTTGTTTTGTACTTAAAAAATAAAGATTAGAGACGTCATTTGATAGAACATTCTGATTAACTAGAAGTCACTCATATCATACAGCTGCAAGAAAATTCTAATAACATTTAAGTAGATCAGCAAAAGTTCGTAAGGCAATGATTGTTCAGTCTCAAAACCGATATATCAACTTCTTTTAATTACAAACCAACACAATTTTCAAATTTATTAACTAAAATTCACAATTTCTTCAATTTTTTTTAAAAAGAATATATTATAACATTTTGGGATACATTATAAAATATTAGTAAACTGATAAAAATAGCATAAACACTGTATGACAATAGTATTTTTAATTTTTATTTTAGTAGAAGGATTGAAGTTTTAGAAGGTCTATGGAAGCAGGGGGTACTCGTTCCGGGTATGACTGACTTAATTACTTTTACTTAACTTTTCGCGTATGACGACATTGGGATTAATGTATTTTGTTCTCTGGCTCTCAAAAGGGACTGAGTTTGTTAACTACGACTGCCATCTTACTTCACCGACGTCATTTCTTCGACGTCACTGGATCCTGTGCGTGCTGCACAATTTAAAATATTTTCGTAAGTTGTTTACATTTGAATATTGTCTCTTCAAAATTATTAAGCAATTTTTAATTGTAATAATGCGAATACTTTTTGCGTTTTGGCAACTCTTCTCAAAGTTTACTCTTGTCATAGTGCTTTATGACAGTATGAGTGCGAAACACGACATTTTTCATTTCGTTCCGAAAACATGCTCTTTCGGAAGCCATTTTTATTCCAAGGTTTTAATTCTGTATGAGTTTGCACTTTTCATACTGAAAGCGTGGGATCTCGCTCCTGCAGATGTTCCGAAGTAATTTCTTATTTCTTTAATTATTGTGCAGGGCATTGGTTTCGATTCTGCAGACAGTGACGCGACAATGCCGCGCGAAGCCGTTAGATGCTTCTGTTTATTTCGTGCATGAAGTTGAAGGTCGAAGTGGCCTGGATTTTCACTTTTAACAGTATCGGGGCTCTTGGCCCTGAGTTTTCGTTGGAGAAAGAGCTTTCATTTCTCGCTCCTGGAAAATTCGGACACAAAGGAATTTACGACCCAACGGTCAATTTTGTGTTTTCGGATTATAACTTCGATTCGGAAGGAATCTTATAATCCGAGTGGGCCAAGACAATTATTTTAATTCAAAATTATTAATTTTCTCATTTATTTATTTCAGATCTAAATTTCGGAAAGTCCTGGAAGTTGAGAAAAGGGATTAGAACGCGATGACGTCCGGTAGGACAGGATTGTGGAACCATGCTAAGGAGTCGTTTGGTGACTCCATTTGAGTTTCGGCATTGTTTTGGACGTTCTACGGTCGAGATGTGCGTACAGCTAAAGTATTTGGACCATTGGATCATTTCCATAAATCCCAGAGTGAATTTACTCTGCAAGAATTCAACCAGTGCGTGTATGTGATAGACCCTTACGGTGGTGCTGAATTCAGATCTTCAGTGTTAGTCGTGCCGCTCTAAATGAGAGCATTTTTGGTCTTGAAAGGAATGAACCTATAGCTGGTTCTGGTAACGTGAATTATTACTAAAAGTGAAATCTTCTTTAATATTCAAAATCCTCAAAATGAATATGGTTGGTTCTCCAATTAATTTCTATGAGAAATGTCGTGTGTCAATTTGTGTGAAAAAAAAATATATTATTACATCCTTGAGATCGTATCTATACATTTTCCAAAAAGGCCAAATGTTATATTTCTATATTTAGTTCAAAGAAGGGCCTGAAGGCTTAATGTTGAATGACTTAATGTTTCTATATTTTCATAATATATATATTTAGATATTTAAATAAAAAAAGTTAATATTGAGATTATTTTTGACTCATGTTTTCCCAACTTGATGATGTTTCCTTCTTGAGTGCCTGTGCGTCCAGTTTACATTTTGTAGGCCTGGGCAGCCGGACCTGGAGTTATTGCATAAATCACAACGCAAAGCTAATCTGTAGTACTTAATATCCAATTTACTTCATTTGTGTGATCCTTTATTTCTCTGTCACACATTTACTTCCGTCACACATATTAATATTTGTGTATTGTGTGTGCGCCCTTTTCCCTCCGTGACATGTGATGCCATGTCCTTTTTCACTGTGACACTCTGGACCGTGATATCAGGAAAGACGGAACTTAATTCCCATTACGTCACAAGGTGACAACTTTTTGATTGGTTGTCGGGCTAAGTGCGCAACCTTATATTAAAGAACCTTAAATGGTTGCCTCTTTTTAATAGAACCCTAATATCATCTTCACTTTCATCAGAGATAATTCGATTCCAATAGGATTCTGTTGTACTTAATTTATTGCTGATATCCTATTCAAGTGACACGATGAAGTACATTCATGTTTGTAAAAATTGCAACACGATGAACGAATCATCAGAATTGAATGAAATGTATTCCACAAAGGACCTGTATTGATACCAATATGTACAATTAAATTTACAAAGCAAAAAACGATTTTACATGTCGAAAATCAGTATTTGGTGAAGCCACCACGCGCTGCAATATGTTCTTCTATACGACGTGGCATCGAATTAAACATATTTTGCATTTGAATCTAAAGAAAACCATTCCAGATTGTTTCTATCCGAACCCAAAGTTCAGCTGTATTAGTTATAGAACGAGTGTCATGAGCCAGGCGCCAACCGACGAAATTCAAGACTTGTTCAATGGGCGCCATATTCGGTTAACATTCATGTTCGGTGGTACATTCATGTTTGTAAAAATTGCAACACGATGAACGAATCATCAGAATTGAATGAAATGTATTCCACAAATGACCTGTATTGATACCAATATGTACAATTAAATTTACAAAGCAAAAAATGATTTTACATGTCGAAAATCAGTATTTGGTGAAGCCACCATGCGCTGCAATATGTTCTTCTATACGACGTGGCATCGAATTAAACATATTTTGTATTTGAATCTAAAGAAAACCATTCCAGATTGTTTCTATCCGAACCCAAAGTTCAGCTGTATTAGTTATAGAACGAGTGTCATGAGCCAGGCGCCAACCGACGAAATTCAAGACTTGTTCAATGGGCGCCATATTCGGTGAACATTCATGTTCGGTGGTACATTCATGTTTGTAAAAATTGCAACACGATGAACGAATCATCAGAATTGAATGAAATGTATTCCACAAAGGACCTGTATTGATACCAATATGTACAATTAAATTTACAAAGCAAAAAACGATTTTACATGTCGAAAATCAGTATTTGGTGAAGCCACCACGCGCTGCAATATGTTCTTCTATACGACGTGGCATCGAATTAAACATATTTTGCATTTGAATCTAAAGAAAACCATTCCAGATTGTTTCTATCCGAACCCAAAGTTCAGCTGTATTAGTTATAGAACGAGTGTCATGAGCCAGGCGCCAACCGACGAAATTCAAGACTTGTTCAATGGGCGCCATATTCGGTTAACATTCATGTTCGGTGGTACATTCATGTTTGTAAAAATTGCAACACGATGAACGAATCATCAGAATTGAATGAAATGTATTCCACAAATGACCTGTATTGATACCAATATGTACAATTAAATTTACAAAGCAAAAAATGATTTTACATGTCGAAAATCAGTATTTGGTGAAGCCACCATGCGCTGCAATATGTTCTTCTATACGACGTGGCATCGAATTAAACATATTTTGTATTTGAATCTAAAGAAAACCATTCCAGATTGTTTCTATCCGAACCCAAAGTTCAGCTGTATTAGTTATAGAACGAGTGTCATGAGCCAGGCGCCAACCGACGAAATTCAAGACTTGTTCAATGGGCGCCATATTCGGTGAACATTCATGTTCGGTGGTACATTCATGTTTGTAAAAATTGCAACACGATGAACGAATCATCAGAATTGAATGAAATGTATTCCACAAAGGACCTGTATTGATACCAATATGTACAATTAAATTTACAAAGCAAAAAACGATTTTACATGTCGAAAATCAGTATTTGGTGAAGCCACCACGCGCTGCAATATGTTCTTCTATACGACGTGGCATCGAATTAAACATATTTTGCATTTGAATCTAAAGAAAACCATTCCAGATTGTTTCTATCCGAACCCAAAGTTCAGCTGTATTAGTTATAGAACGAGTGTCATGAGCCAGGCGCCAACCGACGAAATTCAAGACTTGTTCAATGGGCGCCATATTCGGTTAACATTCATGTTCGGTGGTACATTCATGTTTGTAAAAATTGCAACACGATGAACGAATCATCAGAATTGAATGAAATGTATTCCACAAATGACCTGTATTGATACCAATATGTACAATTAAATTTACAAAGCAAAAAATGATTTTACATGTCGAAAATCAGTATTTGGTGAAGCCACCATGCGCTGCAATATGTTCTTCTATACGACGTGGCATCGAATTAAACATATTTTGTATTTGAATCTAAAGAAAACCATTCCAGATTGTTTCTATCCGAACCCAAAGTTCAGCTGTATTAGTTATAGAACGAGTGTCATGAGCCAGGCGCCAACCGACGAAATTCAAGACTTGTTCAATGGGCGCCATATTCGGTGAACATTCATGTTCGGTGGTACATTCATGTTTGTAAAAATTGCAACACGATGAACGAATCATCAGAATTGAATGAAATGTATTCCACAAATGACCTGTATTGATACCAATATGTACAATTAAATTTACAAAGCAAAAAATGATTTTACATGTCGAAAATCAGTATTTGGTGAAGCCACCATGCGCTGCAATATGTTCTTCTATACGACGTGGCATCGAATTAAACATATTTTGTATTTGAATCTAAAGAAAACCATTCCAGATTGTTTCTATCCGAACCCAAAGTTCAGCTGTATTAGTTATAGAACGAGTGTCATGAGCCAGGCGCCAACCGACGAAATTCAAGACTTGTTCAATGGGCGCCATATTCGGTGAACATTCATGTTCGGTGGTACATTCATGTTTGTAAAAATTGCAACACGATGAACGAATCATCAGAATTGAATGAAATGTATTCCACAAATGACCTGTATTGATACCAATATGTACAATTAAATTTACAAAGCAAAAAATGATTTTACATGTCGAAAATCAGTATTTGGTGAAGCCACCACGCGCTGCAATATGTTCTTCTATACGACGTGGCAGCGAATTAAACATATTTTGTATTTGTATCTAAAGAAGGCCAGAGATGCAAATAAGCCAGGCCAGAGAAGAATATGTATCTCTTGTGCTGAAAAGAAGTCTTGACCAATTCTAACAACATGTGGACGGGCAATGTCCTGTTAAAATAGAGCTCCAGGAAGGCGTTGAAGGAAGGGTAAGACTTCGGTCTCCAGAACTTCTCAGGTGTAGCGCTTGCTTTTGAGATTACTAACAATTCTTAGCAGATGAACTCGTCAAAAATACCCAATGCCGCCCCAGGGAATATCGTTTGACGTTCGCCCTGTTAGATGTTGGATAACCGGACCGTTGGCACTCCGGAGGGTTATGTTCACCGATAGCGTCTAACGTGGATGCGGTCATCACTGTACCCCAAATTAGAGCAGGATTCATTGGAAACGACGCCTTTTTGCCAATCAGCACACCGGTGTCTTATTTGATGAATTGTAGCCGCAGGCTTCGATGGTTTTGCATCAGGAAAATCCTGTACAAAGGAATTATTGCACGCAGTCCACGGTGCAGTAGACGCCGACGAATTGTTGGAGAACTCAATGACACACCTGTGGCAGTGCTCCAACTTTCTGCCAACTGTCGAGATGAAGCTGTACGGTTCATTAGTGCCATGCTGATAAGGTGTCTATCATTCCGTGCTGGCGTAACATTTCGTCGTTCACTGCCGGATTTGCGACTAGTCCGGTTCTCTTCAGTTCACTGCTTCCACACTCGCATCATTGTTGTGACATTGCGCTCCATGCGAGAGGCTATTGAACTATAAGACCCCTCCCCCTTCAAGCCCCCGTTCAAACTCCGTAACTTGTTCATATGGCGCCCTCTGTCATCGTAGAAGCATAGTGACTTCTCATAAAACGTTTGCCGCTGGCAGACAACTATAAACTACTTCCAATGTTCAGCCACGGCTCTCTATTTATACGACTAAAACTGCAGTCCAGAGGGCGCTTCTCAACCCATGCACACGCGGTCACTCTAAACTCCTAATCATTTACATAGCACACCCTAATTTGCATTTGCAATAATTTTCAGCTCAATCGCGTGATTCTTTCATAATGTTGCAATTTTTAAAAACATAAGTTTATAATAATTCTTTGTAGTTCGAATATTAATGTTTAAAACTCTTCCAGGTTTTCCCTATAGTATTTAAAACATAAGTTAATTTTGATTTATATTTATTTTCAGGATTATAAATAGATTTGGGGATCTTTTCTGACTTGAAAAATATAAAGTGTCATTGTTATAATACTGTAAAGAACTTATTTCTGGCATTATTTCAATATCACGCTTTATTACAGTCTTGCGCACTTTACGAACACAGATGAAATAACGAAAAAGGGTATTTAAAAAGCTTGACATGCCCGTAACTAGGCCAAGCCCAATTTTTTTTCTTCTTAAATCAGAGATTTGGTTTGAATTTGCGGAGATATTAATTTAATGTAAGTAGTGCTTATGTGCTAGGATTAATAGCTAGATGTAATATTTTAAAAATAACAAATGCAAGGATTGGTTGTCTGTAACTACTTGTGTAGGACGTTTTTAAAATGACAAGGGATAACTGAAATAAATACGTTTTAAATGACACTATTTTCTTCCAAGCCCATAAAAAGCCCCCACGTTCCAAAACTCTACCTTATAAAACTACTAACACTCTCGAATAACAATGTTGATATAAAATTTCCAATAAGTTAAGCTTTTTTTTTTTGATCAAATATGTTATATTTATCGGGGTTCGAAGTTGCGTCACTTTTATACTTGTGAAGCCCCCTATGATGCTCGGGACAAAGTGGTATGACTGCAAAATTGTTCACGCTTCGGCTATGTAGACCAATGCTTTAATATCAAGTTCCTGACCGTTGGAAAAAATAAAAAACCTTTATTGGTTTGAGCGTATGCTCTTTTGCTGCTTTGCCTTCCTTATGTAAACATAAATCAACTTTTAGATGGAGTACTGTATACACCTCAATAGTCCTGAATAGTTTAGATTATTAGAATTGCGAGTAAAGCAAATTATGAAAAAAAAGCACGCGTTAAAAATTAACAGCGAAGAAAATATAGCATGAGCAAGCAATTAGCTTTGCTAAAGTAAAAAAATCTGATGTGTTCAGCACATGCCTTTCCTTATATAATACAGTAATTTACTACTTAAAAAGTGATGAAAAGATCCACGGCACAGTGTTTGTAACGTTAAATTGTACATTTGGCGCTTTTCCAGATGACAACATCTAAAAGTATTTAGTACGCAATATCTTATATTTTACGTAACGCTAAATTAACAATTATCAATATTGATAGCATCCTCTATAAGCAATATAGTCCATATATATAAATATCAATTTGACAACATTTAAAAAAATCGCCAAGTTGGCGATATGCTGCCAAAATTCGCCGTTAGAATTTTGCCAAGCGTTACAGACAGAGAAATAGGTTATTCTTATGGTAGAGTCTTATGGTGTTGTCATATGACGATTTTTCTTTGTGACGTAGGGTCCTTGAATTTTAATCAATTAGTTGTCATTTTCATTGATTTAGCGTCATTTTTATCAGTTTGGCGACATTTTTATCTATTTGGCGACACTTTCATTAATTTGGTGACATTTCAAAAATTCGCAAAGTTGGCGATATTCCACCAAATTCGTCGCTAAAATTTCGTCAAGCATTATGGTCGGAGAAATAGGTTACTCTTTGGCAAATAAACGACTAATGGCGTCTAAATACAAAACTATTAAGTATCTTCTGTTATAATATATTCTTATATTCTCCCCAAGATATTGAATTTTTATCAATTAGTCTTCATTTTCATTGATTTAACGTCATTTTTATCAATTTGGCGAAATTTTCGTCAATTCAGCAACATTTAAAAAACTCGTCAAGTTGGCGATATTCCGCCAAATTCGTCTCCAAATTTTTCCCAAGCATTGTTTATGAAGACATAGGTTAGTCTTTTGGTAGATAAACGACTAATAGCGTCAAATTACACATCTATTACCCAAAGTGTCTTCTCTCGTGAATGGAAGGAGCTAGATCTACGATAATGATGATAATAGATTTTTTGCATAATATTACATATGTAAGGTGAACATATTTCACAACATTTAATACTTTTTTTTTAATTTTATGTGATTTTTTGATAAATTTATTTGAAAAATATGCAAAATCTCAAGAACGGAATATGCTAGCGTAACTTTATTAAAGGTTTTGATTTTTTGATGATTTTTTCAAAATTTCACTCGAAAATTTAGGAGGATTCCGAACATTCGATTGTGTGTAAAAACGATAGGCTTTCAGTATTCACGGATTGTGATTTTTGTACCGAATTTTGTTCGGATCGCTTGATTCGTTCATGAGATGTCGTCTCCAAAGTTTCACTAACACACACACATACACACACACAGACATCACCTCAAAAACGTCTGATTCGTGTTCAGAGATGCTTGAAACGTGCTCTCCCGTCGAAAACTCGAATTCGAATTTTCGACCCCGTCACAATACTTTCCTTATACCTTATATGTATATAAGGAATGTAATAGTGTTACGACGTATTCTTAGGAATCGTGGGTGTACACTCAGGCTGCCAGAAAGGTTCCTCATGTCTGGATGACTAATACGTTTATTCACAAGCACAACATGAACAGGAACAATATAAAGAAAAACAACACTTATATGCTTCACTAATTTTGCAAAATGACTGATATTATTCTCGAAACATTCACGAAAATCATTTTACAAAACAGCATCTACTATTATCAAAACATTCATCGTAGCTAATATTACGACAACTGCTCTCAAATCGAGTGATGACTTTCCTTAAAGTCTCTATAGAAACGTCTGGAATTATCCTATATCCCGACTCGTTATTTTGTGTTCTTTCTTGAACCATCGAGAAGCCACCAAACTGGCGATAAATCGCCAAATCTGACAACCCTTCTCCCAGATTCAGCTTCTGGCAATCCTATACTCGCCCCATGGGAAAGGATCGGTTGTATGAGTGATTTCTTCGTCTGGTCTTCCAATGAAACGAAAATAAAGAGGGAGGGAAAGGGATTCTGAAGCGTTTTACAAGTTCTTAACATTAATTATAATTCCCATCAATATTTATTAGCAGCACAATCTTCTTCTTCTATATAATAAAAGGCAATGTCTGTGTGTGTGTGTGTGTGTCTTATACACTATACGTTTCGCGACCGCGCGTCGGAGAGTTACGAAATTTGGCAATCGGAGACCCTGGGGGGTGGGAAGGGGACACGTGAAAACTGATTTTCAAAATTCTAATTATTTTTTTATTTATTTAATGTTTTATGCGATTTCGACCTTTTTTTGATCTTTTTGCCCTTTTTTCTCCTCGATCCAAACATCGTAGAAAAAAACAAATCACACCATCGGAAAGAGCAGAGAATTTCGAGTAAAAATATATCAATTTCAAATCTCCATTTCGATTTCTAATATTTTTTAAAGATTTTAAAACAAAAGTCACTTTTGGCTCAAGAAAACGATTTTTGGTTTTTAAATTCTCGCATCGTGAAAAGTACTCATAATTTCGACTAATAAATTACATTTTCAGAAAGGTCAAACATCTGGCATTCTTACAAGTCTAATCTGGTCCAGAAATAATGAAAATTGCCTTCAGGATCGCAATTTTAAAGACGTCATGATTTTAAATTTCTCGCCGTTCCGCTCGGCGTTCCGTTCGTTTCTCCCCCGCTGAAGCAGGGAAGGTGGTGGGTGCGGACGTCAAGGTGGAGGTGACGTCACGGTTCTGAATAGACCGCCTTTGCTCTATATAAATTATTATATTTATATTTTAAATGATGGGACGATCTGGATTTTTTAAATGTATATTTTAACTTTTGGATATTTTAAATGGATATTTTAATTTTATGGATATTTTAAATGATGGAACAATGAAACAATGGAATGAGGATGATGGAATTAAGCATATGGTCATTTTAAATTGCAAATTAGCGCGCGGGAAGTTAGCGGTAGGCCCGGGTTCGATTCCCTCCACTGCCAAAACTGCCGCCGTGTTTACGTGGAATACGATCACGTTAAATATGTGGGTCCGTAAGTCTTTCCGAGAGGTTGGTGGTAGGGGAAGGAGGATACGGCCCCTGTGGATGCCTCCCCCACTGGGTTCCCGTCTAAATTGGGTGAATATGTAGAAAGTTATGGAGATTGTCGCGGAGGGCGCGGCAGCCCAGTGGTTAGCGCGCGGGAATTGCACTCAGTAGGCCCGGGTTCGATTCCCGCCACTGCCAAAACTTACGCCACGTTCACGCAGAGTACGATCACGTTAAACATGTGGGTTCGTGAGTCCTTCCGAGAGGTTGGTGGTAGGGGAAGGAGGGTACGGTCTAAATTGGGTGAATAAAAAGAAAGTTATGGAGATTGTCGCGGAGGGCGAAGTAGCCCAGTGGTTAGCGCGCGGGAATTGCACGCGGTAGGCCCGGGTTCGATTTCCGCCACTGACATGGAGTACGATCACGTTAAACATATGGGTCCGTATGTTTTTCCGAGAGGTTGGTGGTAGGGGAAGGAGGGTACGTTCCCTGTGGATGCCTCCCCCACTGGGTTCCGTTCTAAATTGGGTGGCATATCCTGGCCGTCCAACCAGTTACCAGGCCCGGGTTCGATTCCCAAAATTGCCGCCGTGTTTACGCGGAGTACGAGCACGTTAAACATGTGGGTCCGTGAGTCCTTCCGAGAAGTTGGTGGTAGGGGAAGGAGGGTACGGTCTAAATTGGATGAATAAAAAGAAAGTTATGGAGATTGTCGCGTAGGGCAAAGTAGCCCAATGGTTAGCGCGCGGAAATTGCACTCGGTAGGCCCGGGTTCGATTCCCAAAATTGCCGCCGTGTTTACGCGGAGTACGATCACGTTAAACATGTGGGTCTGTAAGTCCTTCCGAGAGGTTGGTGGTAGGGGAAGAAGGGTACGGTCCCTGTGGATGCTTCTCCCACTTGGTTCCGGTCTAAATTGGGTGAATGAAAAATAAGTTATGAAGAATATCGCGGAGGGTGAAGTACCCCAGTGGTTAGTGCGCGGGATTTGCACTTGGTAGGCCCGGGTTCGATTCCCAAAATTGCCGAATAAAAATAAAGTTATGGAGATTGTCGGTGGTTATGGAGATGGCACGGTAGCCCAGTGGTTAGCGCGCGGGAATTTCACTCGGTAGGCCCGGGTTCGATTCCCGCCATTGCCAAAACTGCAGCCGTGTTCACGCGGAGTACGATCACGTTAAACGTGTGGGACTGCAAGTCCTTCCGAGAGGTTTGTGGTAGGGGAAGGAGGGTACGGTCTCTTTGGATGCCTCCCCCATTGGGTTCCAGTCTAAATTGTGTGGCACTTCCTGGCCTTCCAAGCAGTTACCTTACACCTTTCTGGTAGGTCGCGCCAACGAGTTTGCCACGGTCAGAATTTTCAAGGGTAGCGAACAGGCTGGTCGCCAAAGGCGGCTAGTCTTCTTCTTAAATAATAAAAGGCAATGTCTGTGTGTGTGTGTGTCTGTCTGTCTGTCTGTCTTATACACTATACGTTTCGCGACCGCGCGTCGGAGAGCTACGAAATTTGGCAATCGGAGACCCGGGGGGGAGGGAAAGGGACACGTGAAAACCGATTTTCAAAATTCTAATTATTTTTTTATTTATTTAATGTTTTATGCGATTTCGACCTTTTTTTGCCCTTTTTGCCCTTTTTTCTCCACGATCCAGACGTCGTAGAAAAAAACAACTCACACCATCGGAAAGAGCAGACAATTGCGAGTAAAAATATATCAATTTCAAATCTGAATTTCGATTTCTAATATTTTTTAAAGATTTTAAAACAAAAGTCACTTTTTGCTCAAGAAAACGATTTTTGGTTTTTAAATTCTCGCATCGTGAAAAGTACTCATAATTTCGACTAATAATTTACATTTTCAGAAAGGTCAAACATCTGGCATTCTTACAAGTCCAATCTGGTCAGGAAATATTCCGTATTGCCCACAGGATCGGGATTTTAAAAGTTTCCGAATTTCGATTTCTCGGCGTTCCGCTCGGCGTGCCGCTTCATTTCTCCACCGCTGAAGGAAGGAAGGTGGTGGGTGGGGACGTCAAGGTGGAGGTGACGTCACGGTTCTGTATATGCATAGCGATGGGTGGGACAATAAGAAACCGAATTAGTTTTTACTTTCCGTTTCCCGCGCTTCCGATTTTAAATGAAATAAGAGCTTAACATATGCACTGTAGAAATTATTATATTTATATTTTAAATGATGGAACGATATGGATTTTTTAAATGGATATTTTAATTTTATGGATATTTTAAATGATGGAACGATGGATATTTTAATTTTATGGATATTTTAAATGATGGAACGATGGATATTTAAATTTTATGGATATTTTAAATGATGGAACAATGGAATGAGGATGATGGAATTAAGAGCTTAGAGAGCATATGGTCATTTTAAATTGTAAATTAGCGCGCGGGAAGTTAGCGGTAGGCCCGGGTACGATTCCCGCCACTGCCAAAACTGCCGAAGTGTTCACGCGGAATACGATCACGTTAAACATGTGGGCCCGTAAGTCCTTCCAAAAGGTTGGTGGTAGGGGAAGGAGGGTACGGCCTAAATTGGGTGAATAAAAAGAAAGTTATGGAGATTATCGCAGAGGGCGAAGTAGCCCAGTGGTTAGCGCGCGGGAATTGCACGCGGTAGGCCCGGGTTCGATTTCCAAAATTGCCGCCGTGTTCACGCGGAGTACGATCACGCGGAATAAACATGTGTGTCTGTAAGTCCTTTCGAGAGGTTGGTGGTTGGGGAAGGAGGGTACGGTCCCCGTGGGTGCCTCTCCCACAGGGTTCCGGTCTAAATTCGGTGAATAAAAAGAAAGTTATGGAAAATGTCGCGGAGGGCGAAGTACACCAGTGGTTAGCGCGCGGGAATTTCACTGGGTAGGCCCGGGTTCGATTCCCGCCACTGCCAAAACTGCAGCCGCGTTCACGCGGAGTACGATCACGTTAAGCATGCGGGATCGTAAGTCCTTCCGAAAGGTTGGTGGTAGGGGAAGGAGGGTACGGTCCCTGTGGATGTCTCCCCCACTGAGTTAAGGTCTAAATTGGGTGGCACTTCCTGGCCGTCCAAACAGTTACCTTACACCTTCTGGTAAGGTCGCGCCAGCGAGTGTGCCACGGTTACAATTTGCCACGGTCAGAATTCGGAATCGTGGAAGGGTAGCGAACAGGCTGGTCGCCAAAGGCGGCTAGTAAATAATAAAAGGCAATGTCTGTGTGTGTGTGTGTCTGTCTGTCTGTCTTATACACTATACGTTTCGCGACCGCGCGTCGGAGAGCTACGAAATTTGGCAATCGGAGACCCGGGGGGGAGGGAAGGGGACACATGAAAACCGATTTTTAAAATTTTAATTATTTTTTTATTTATTTAATGTTTTATGCGATTTCGACCGTTTTTTGCCCTTTTTGCCCTTTTTTCTCCACGATCCAGACATCGTAGAAAAAAATAAATGACACCATCGGAAAGAGCAGAGAATTTCGAGTAAAAATATATCAATTTCAAATCTGAATTTCGAGTTCTAATATTTTTTAAAGATTTTAAAACAAAACTCACTTTTGGCTCAAAAAATCAATTTTTTGTTTTTAAATTCTCGCATCGTGAAAAGTACTCATAATTTCGACTAATAATTTACATTTTCAGAAAGGTCAAACATCTGGCATTCTTACAAGTCCAATCTGGTCCAGAAATAATGAAAATTGCCTTCAGGATGGCAATTTTAAAGACGCCATGATTTAAAATTTGTCGGCTACCGGCTCAGTTTCTCAACGGCATTTTCCCCCCATCCGCATTAGTTTCTTCCCCGTCTCCATGGAGACCGCGCTTTCGGTTTTAACTGAATTACGAGCATAAGTGTTGTAAACATCGGGCGAAATTATTATATTTATATGATATTTTAAATGGATATTTTTAAATGGATTTTTAAATAATTTAAATGATTGAATTATGGTGGTTTGAATTGTGGTGATGTATTTGAAATTATTATATTTATGGATTGGTGGAACGATATGGTTGATTTTTTTATTTTAAATGGATATTTTAATTTATGGATATTTTAATTTATAGATATTTTAAATGGATATTTTAATTTTATGGCTATTTTAAATGATGGAACGATGGAACGAGGATGGTGGAATTAAGAGCCTAGCATATGGTCGTTATAAATTTAAATTAGCGCGCGGGAAGTTAGCGCGGGAAGTTAGCGCGCGAGAATTGCACTCGGTAGGCCTGGGTTCGATTCCCGCCACTGATGCGGAGTACGATCACCTTAAACATATGGGTCGATAATTCCTTCCGAGAGGTTGGTGGCAGGGAAAGGAGGGTACGGTCTCTGTGGATGCCTCCCCCACTGGGTCCTGGTCCAAATTGGGTGAATAAAAAGAAAGTTATGGAGATTGTCGCGGAGGGCGCGGTAGCCCAGTGGTTAGCGTGCGGGAATTTCACTCGGTAGGCCCGGGTTCGATTCCCTCCACTGACAAAACTGCTGCCGTGTTCACGCGGAGTACGATCACGTTAAACATGTGGGTCCGTAAGTCCTTCCGAGAGGTTGGTGGTAGAGGAAGGAGGGTACGCACCCTGTGGATGACTTTCCCACTGGGTTCCGGTCTAAATTGGGTGAATAAAAAGAAGGTTATGGAGATTGTCGCGGAGGGCGCGGTAGCCCAGTGGTTGGCGCGCGGGAATTGCACTCGGTAGGCTAGGGTTCGATTGCCGCCACTGCCAAAACTGCTGCCATTTTCACGCGGAGTACGATCACGTTAAACATGTGGATCCGTAAGTCCTTCCGAGAGGTTGTTGGTAGAGGAAGGAGGGTACGGACCCTGTGGATGCCTCCCCTACTGGGTTCCGGTCTAAATTGGGTGAATAAAAAGAAGGTTATGGAGATTGTCGCGGAGGGCGCGGTAGCCCAGTGGTTAGCGCGCGGGATTTGCACTAGGTAGGTCCGGGTTCGATTCCCGCCACTGCCAAAACTGCCGCCGTGTTCAGGCGGAGTACGATCACGTTAAACATGCGGGACCGTAAGTCCTTCCGAGAGGTTGGTGGTAGGGGAAGGAGGGTACGGTCCCTGTGGATGCCTCCCCCACTGAGTTCCTGTCTAAATTGAGTGGCACTTCCTGGTAGGTCGTTCCTTCTGGTAGGTCGCGCCAGCGAGTGTGCCACGGTTAGAATTTGCCACGGTCAGAATTTTCAAGGGTAGCGAACAGGCTGGTCGCCAAAGGCGGCTAGTAAATAATAAAAGGCAATGTCTGTGTGTGTGTGTGTCTGCTGTCTGTCTGTCTTATACACTATACGTTTCGCGACCGCGCGTCGGAGAGCTACGAAATTTGGCAATCGGAGACCCGGGGGGGAGGGAAGGGGACACATGAAAACCGATTTTGAAAATTTTAATTATTTTTTTATTTATTTAATGTTTTATGCGATTTCGACCGTTTTTTGCCCTTTTTGCCCTTTTTTCTCCACGATCCAGACATCGTAGAAAAAAATAAATGACACCATCGGAAAGAGCAGAGAATTTCGAGTAAAAATATATCAATTTCAAATCTGAATTTCGATTTCTAATATTTTTTAAAGATTTTAAAACAAAAGTCACTTTTTGCTCAAGAAAACGATTTTTGGTTTTTAAATTCTCGCATCGTGAAAAGTACTCATAATTTCGACTAATAATTTACATTTTCAGAAAGGTCAAACATCTGGCATTCTTACAAGTCCAATCTGGTCCAGAAATAATGAAAATTGCCTTCAGGATGGCAATTTTAAAGACGCCATGATTTTAAATTTGTCGGCTACCGGCTCAGTTTCTCAACGGCATTTTCCTCCCATCCGCATTAGTTTCTTCCCCGTCTCCATGGAGACCGCGCTTTCGGTTTTAACTGAATTACGAGCATAAGTGTTGTATACATCGGGCGAAATTATTATATTTATATGATATTTTAAATGGATATTTTTAAATGGATATTTTAAATAATTTAAATGATTGAATTATGGTGGTTTGAATTGTGGTGATGTATTTGAAATTATTATATTTATGGATTGGTGGAACGATATGGTTGATTTTTTTATTTTAAATGGATATTTTAATTTATGGATATTTTAATTTATAGATATTTTAAATGGATATTTTAATTTTATGGCTATTTTAAATGATGGAACGATGGAACGAGGATGGTGGAATTAAGAGCCTAGCATATGGTCGTTATAAATTTAAATTAGCGCGCGGGAAGTTAGCGCGCGAGAATTGCACTCGGTAGGCCTGGGTTCGATTCCCGCCACTGATGCGGAGTACGATCACCTTAAACATATGGGTCGATAATTCCTTCCGAGAGGTTGGTGGCAGGGAAAGGAGGGTACGGTCTCTATGGATGCCTCCCCCACTGGGTCCTGGTCCAAATTGGGTGAATAAAAAGAAAGTTATGGAGATTGTCGCGGAGGGCGCGGTAGCCCAGTGGTTAGCGTGCGGGAATTTCACTCGGTAGGCCCGGGTTCGATTCCCTCCACTGACAAAACTGCTGCCGTGTTCACGCGGAGTACGATCACGTTAAACATGTGGGTCCGTAAGTCCTTCCGAGAGGTTGGTGGTAGAGGAAGGAGGGTACGCACCCTGTGGATGACTTTCCCACTGGGTTCCGGTCTAAATTGGGTGAATAAAAAGAAGGTTATGGAGATTGTCGCGGAGGGCGCGGTAGCCCAGTGGTTGGCGCGCGGGAATTGCACTCGGTAGGCTAGGGTTCGATTGCCGCCACTGCCAAAACTGCTGCCATTTTCACGCGGAGTACGATCACGTTAAACATGTGGATCCGTAAGTCCTTCCGAGAGGTTGTTGGTAGAGGAAGGAGGGTACGGACCCTGTGGATGCCTCCCCTACTGGGTTCCGGTCTAAATTGGGTGAATAAAAAGAAGGTTATGGAGATTGTCGCGGAGGGCGCGGTAGCCCAGTGGTTAGCGCGCGGGATTTGCACTAGGTAGGTCCGGGTTCGATTCCCGCCACTGCCAAAACTGCCGCCGTGTTCAGGCGGAGTACTTTCACGTTAAACATGCGGGACCGTAAGTCCTTCCGAGAGGTTGGTGGTAGGGGAAGGAGGGTACGGTCCCTGTGGATGCCTCCCCCACTGAGTTCCTGTCTAAATTGGGTGGCACTTCCTGGTAGGTCGTTCCTTCTGGTAGGTCGCGCCAGCGAGTGTGCCACGGTTAGAATTTGCCACGGTCAGAATTTTCAAGGGTAGCGAACAGGCTGGTCGCCAAAGGCGGCTAGTAAATAATAAAAGGCAATGTCTGTGTGTGTGTGTGTCTGTCTGTCTGTCTGTCTTATACACTATACGTTTCGCGACCGCGCGTCGGAGAGCTACGAAATTTGGCAATCGGAGACCCGGGGGGGAGGGAAGGGGAGACATGAAAACCCATTTTGAAAATTTTAATTATTTTTTTATTTATTTAATGTTTTATGCGATTTCGACCGTTTTTTGCCCTTTTTGCCCTTTTTTCTCCACGATCCAGACATCGTAGAAAAAAATAAATGACACCATCGGAAAGAGCAGAGAATTTCGAGTAAAAATATATCAATTTCAAATCTGAATTTCGATTTCTAATATTTTTTAAAGATTTTAAAACAAAAGTCACTTTTTGCTCAAGAAAACGATTTTTGGTTTTTAAATTCTCGCATCGTGAAAAGTACTCATAATTTCGACTAATAATTTACATTTTCAGAAAGGTCAAACATCTGGCATTCTTACAAGTCCAATCTGGTCCAGAAATAATGAAAATTGCCTTCAGGATGGCAATTTTAAAGACGCCATGATTTTAAATTTGTCGGCTACCGGCCCAGTTTCTCAACGGCATTTTCCTCCCATCCGCATTAGTTTCTTCCCCGTCTCCATGGAGACCGCGCTTTCGGTTTTAACTGAATTACGAGCATAAGTGTTGTATACATCGGGCGAAATTATTATATTTATATGATATTTTAAATGGATATTTTTAAATGGATATTTTAAATAATTTAAATGATTGAATTATGGTGGTTTGAATTGTGGTGATGTATTTGAAATTATTATATTTATGGATTGGTGGAACGATATGGTTGATTTTTTTATTTTAAATGGATATTTTAATTTATGGATATTTTAATTTATAGATATTTTAAATGGATATTTTAATTTTATGGCTATTTTAAATGATGGAACGATGGAACGAGGATGGTGGAATTAAGAGCCTAGCATATGGTCGTTATAAATTTAAATTAGCGCGCGAGAATTGCACTCGGTAGGTCTGGGTTCGATTCCCGCCACTGATGCGGAGTACGATCACCTTAAACATATGGGTCGATAATTCCTTCCGAGAGGTTGGTGGCAGGGAAAGGAGGGTACGGTCTCTGTGGATGCCTCCCCCACTGGGTCCTGGTCCAAATTGGGTGAATAAAAAGAAAGTTATGGAGATTGTCGCGGAGGGCGCGGTAGCCCAGTGGTTAGCGTGCGGGAATTTCACTCGGTAGGCCCGGGTTCGATTCCCTCCACTGACAAAACTGCTGCCGTGTTCACGCGGAGTACGATCACGTTAAACATGTGGGTCCGTAAGTCCTTCCGAGAGGTTGGTGGTAGAGGAAGGAGGGTACGCACCCTGTGGATGACTTTCCCACTGGGTTCCGGTCTAAATTGGGTGAATAAAAAGAAGGTTATGGAGATTGTCGCGGAGGGCGCGGTAGCCCAGTGGTTGGCGCGCGGGAATTGCACTCGGTAGGCTAGGGTTCGATTGCCGCCACTGCCAAAACTGCTGCCATTTTCACGCGGAGTACGATCACGTTAAACATGTGGATCCGTAAGTCCTTCCGAGAGGTTGTTGGTAGAGGAAGGAGGGTACGGACCCTGTGGATGCCTCCCCTACTGGGTTCCGGTCTAAATTGGGTGAATAAAAAGAAGGTTATGGAGATTGTCGCGGAGGGCGCGGTAGCCCAGTGGTTAGCGCCCGGGATTTGCACTAAGTAGGTCCGGGTTCGATTCCCGCCACTGCCAAAACTGCCGCCGTGTTCAGGCGGAGTACGATCACGTTAAACATGCGGGACCGTAAGTCCTTCCGAGAGGTTGGTGGTAGGGGAAGGAGGGTACGGTCCCTGTGGATGCCTCCCCCACTGAGTTCCTGTCTAAATTGGGTGGCACTTCCTGGTAGGTCGTTCCTTCCGGTAGGTCGCACCAGCGAGTGTGCCACGGTTAGAATTTGCCACGGTCAGGATTTTCAAGGGTAGCGAACAGGCTGGTCGCCAAAGGCGGCTAGTAAATAATAAAAGGCAATGTCTGTGTGTGTGTGTGTGTGTGTGTCTGTCTTATACACTATACGTTTCGCGACCGCGAGTCGGAGAGCTACGAAATTTGGCAATCGGAGACCTGGGGGGGAGGGAAGGTGACACGTGAAAACCGATTTTCAAAATTCTAATTATTTTTTTATTTATTTAATGTTTTATGCGATTTCGACCTTTTTTTGCCCTTTTTGCCCTTTTTTCTCCACGATCCAGACGTCGTAGAAAAAAACAACTCACACCATCGGAAAGAGCAGACAATTGCGAGTAAAAATATATCAATTTCAAATCTCCATTTCGATTTCTAATATTTTTTAAAGATTTTAAAACAAAAGTCACTTTTGGCTCAAAAAAACGATTTTTGGTTTTTAAATTCTCGCATAGTAAAAAGTACTCATAATTTCGACTAATAATTTACATTTTTAGAAAGCTGAAATATCTGGCATTCTTACAAGTCTAATCTGGTCCAGAAATAATGAAAATTGCCTTCAGGATCGCAATTTTAAAGACGTCATGATTTTAAATTTCTCGGCGTTCCGCTCGGCGTACCGCTTCGTTTCTCCCCCGCTGAAGCAGGGAAGGTGGTGGGTGGGGACGTCAAGGTGGAGGTGACGTCACGGTTCTGTATATGCATAGCGATGGGTGGGACAATAAGAAACCGAATTAGTTTTTACTTTCCGTTTCCCGCGCTTCCGATTTTAAATGAAATACGAGCTTAACATATGCACTGTAGAAATTATTATATTTATATTTTAAATGATGGAACGATATGGATTTTTTAAATGGATATTTTAATTTTATGGATATTTTAAATGATGGAACGATGGATATTTTAATTTTATGGATATTTTAAATGATGGAACGATGGATATTTAAATTTTATGGATATTTTAAATGATGGAACAATGGAATGAGGATGATGGAATTAAGAGCTTAGAGAGCATATGGTCATTTTAAATTGTAAATTAGCGCGCGGGAAGTTAGCGGTAGGCCCGGGTACGATTCCCGCCACTGCCAAAACTGCCGAAGTGTTCACGCGGAATACGATCACGTTAAACATGTGGGCTCGTAAGTCCTTCCGAGAGGTTGGTGGTAGGGGAAGGAGGGTACGGTCCCTGTGGATGCCTCCTTCACAGGGTTCCCGTCTAAATTGGGTGAATATAAAGAAAGTTGCGGAGCGCAAGGCAGCCCAGTGGTTAGCGCTCAGGAATTGCACTCGGTAGGCCCGGGTTCGATTCCCGCCACTTCCAAAAGTGCCGCCGTGTTCACGCGGAGTACGATCACGATAAACATGTGGGTCCGGAAGTCCTTCCGAGAGGTTGGTGGTAGGGGAAGGAGGGTACGGTCCCTGTGGATGCCTCCCTCACAGGGTTCCCGTCTAAATTGGGTGAATATAAAGAAAGTTGCGGAGGGCGAGGCAGCCCAGTGGTTAGCACTCAGGATTTGCACTCGGTAGGCCCGGGTTCGATTCCCGCCACTTCCAAAACTGCCGCCGTGTTCACGCGGAGTACGATCACGATAAACATGTGGGTCCGGAAGTCCTTCCGAGAGGTTGGTGGTAGGGGAAGGAGGGTACGGTCCCTGTGGATGCCTCCCTCACAGGGTTCCCGTCTAAATTGGGTGAATATAAAGAAAGTTGCGGAGGGCGAGGCAGCCCAGTGGTTAGCGCTCAGAAATTGCACTCGGTAGGCCCGGGTTCGATTCCCGCCACTTCCAAAACTGCCGCCGTGTTCACGCGGAGTACGATCACGATAAACATGTGGGTCCGGAAGTCCTTCCGAGAGGTTGGTGGTAGGGGAAGGAGGGTACGGTCCCTGTGGATGCCTCTCCCACTGGGTTCCGTTCTAAATTGGGTAAATAAAAAGAATGTTATGGAGATAGTCGCTGGGGGCGAAGAAGCCCAGTGGTTAGCGCGCGGGAATTGCACTCAGTAGGCCCGGGTGCGATTCCCAAAATTGCCGCCGTGTTTACGCGGAGTACGATCACGTTAAACATGTGGGTCCGTGAGTCCTTCCGAGAAGTTGGTGGTAGGGGAAGGAGGGTACGGCCTAAATTGGATGAATAAAAAGAAAGTTATGGAGATTGTCGCGTAGGGCAAAGTAGCCCAATGGTTAGCTCGCGGAAATTGCACTCGGTAGGCCCGGGTTCGATTCCCAAAATTGCCGCCGTGTTTACGCGGAGTACGATCACGTTAAACATGTGGGTCTGTAAGTCCTTCCGAGAGGTTGGTGGTAGGGGAAGAAGGGTACGGTCCCTGTGGATGCTTCTCCCACTTGGTTCCGGTCTAAATTGGGTGAATAAAAAGAAAGTTATGAAGAATATCGCGGAGGGTGAAGTACCCCAGTGGTTAGTGCGCGGGATTTGCACTTGGTAGGCCCGGGTTCGATTCCCAAAATTGCCGAATAAAAATAAAGTTATGGAGATTGTCGCGGATGGCACGGTAGCCCAGTGGTTAGCGCGCGGGAATTTCACTCGGTAGGCCCGGGTTCGATTCCCGCCATTGCCAAAACTGCAGCTGTGTTCACGCGGAGTACGATCACGTTAAACGTGTGGGACTGCAAGTCCTTCCGAGAGGTTTTTGGTAGGGGAAGGAGGGTACGGTCTCTTTGGATGCCTCCCCCATTGGGTTCCGGTCTAAATTGTGTGGCACTTCCTGGCCTTCCAAGCAGTTACCTTACACCTTTCTGGTAGGTCGCGCCAACGAGTTTGCCACGGTCAGAATTTTCAAGGGTAGCGAACAGGCTGGTCGCCAAAGGCGGCTAGTAAATAATAAAAGGCAATGTCTGTGTGTGTGTGTGTGTGTCTGTCTTATACACTATACGTTTCGCGACCGCGCGTCGGAGAGCTACGAAATTTGGCAATCGGAGACCTGGGGGGGAGGGAAGGGGACACGTGAAAACCGATTTTCAAAATTCTTATTTAATTATTTTTATTTATTTAATGTTTTATGCGATTTCGACCTTTTTTTGCCCTTTTTGCCCTTTTTTCTCCACGATCCAGACGTCGTAGAAAAAAACAACTCACACCCTCGGAAAGAGCATACAATTGCGAGTAAAAATATATCAATTTCAAATCTCCATTTCGATTTCTAATATTTTTTAAAGATTTTAAAACAAAAGTCACTTTTGGCTCAAAAAAACGATTTTTGGTTTTTAAATTCTCGCATAGTAAAAAGTACTCATAATTTCGACTAATAATTTACATTTTTAGAAAGCTGAAATATCTTGCATTCTTACAAGTCTAATCTGGTCCAGAAATAATGAAAATTGCCTTCAGGATCGCAATTTTAAAGACGTCATGATTTTAAATTTCTCGGCGTTCCGCTCGGCGTACCGCTTCGTTTCTCCCCCGCTGAAGCAGGGAAGGTGGTGGGTGGGGACGTCAAGGTGGAGGTGACGTCACGGTTCTGAATAGAGCGCCTTTGCTCTATATAAATTATTATATTTATATTTTAAATGATGGGACGATCTGGATTTTTTAAATGTATATTTTAACTTTTGGATATTTTAATGTTATGGATATTTTAAATGATGGAACAATGAAACAATGGAATGAGGATGATGGAATTAAGCATATGGTAATTTTAAATTGCAAATTAGCGCGCGGGAAGTTAGCGGTAGGCCCGGGTTCGATTCCCGCCACTGCCAAAACTGCCGCCGTGTTTACGTGGAATACGATCACGTTAAATATGTGGGTCCGTAAGTCCTTCCGAGAGGTTGGTGGTAGGGGAAGGAGGATACGGCCCCTGTGGATGCCTCCCCCACTGGGTTCCCGTCTAAATTGGGTGAATATGTAGAAAGTTATGGAGATTGTCGCGGAGGGCGCGGCAGCCCAGTGGTTAGCGCGCGGGAATTGCACTCAGTAGGCCCGGGTTCGATTCCCGCCACTGCCAAAACTTACGCCACGTTCACGCAGAGTACGATCACGTTAAACATGTGGGTTCGTGAGTCCTTCCGAGAGGTTGGTGGTAGGGGAAGGAAGGTACGGTCAATTGGGTGAATAAAAAGAAAGTTATGGAGATTGTCGCGGAGGGCGAAGTAGCCCAGTGGTTAGCGCGCGGGAATTGCACGCGGTAGGCCCGGGTTCGATTTCCGCCACTGACATGGAGTACGATCACGTTAAACATATGGGTCCGTATGTTTTTCCGAGAGGTTGGTGGTAGGGGAAGGAGGGTACGTTCCCTGTGGATGCCTCCCCCACTGGGTTCCGGTCTAAATTGGGTGGCACATCCTGGCCGTCCAACCAGTTACCAGGCCCGGGTTCGATTCCCAAAATTGCCGCCGTGTTTACGCGGAGTACGAGCACGTTAAACATGTGGGTCCGTGAGTCCTTCCGAGAAGTTGGTCTTAGGGGAAGGAGGGTACGGTCTAAATTGGATGAATAAAAAGAAAGTTATGGAGATTGTCGCGTAGGGCAAAGTAGCCCAATGTTTAGCGCGCGGAAATTGCACTCGGTAGGCCCGGGTTCGATTCCCAAAATTGCCGCCGTGTTTACGCGGAGTACGATCACGTTAAACATGTGGGTCTGTAAGTCCTTCCGAGAGGTTGGTGGTAGGGGAAGAAGGGTACGGTCCCTGTGGATGCTTCTCCCACTTGGTTCCGGTCTAAATTGGGTGAATAAAAAGAAAGTTATGAAGAATATCGCGGAGGGTGAAGTACCCCAGTGGTTAGTGCGCGGGATTTGCACTTGGTAGGCCCGGGTTCGATTCCCAAAATTGCCGAATAAAAATAAAGTTATGGAGATTGTCGCGGATGGCACGGTAGCCCAGTGGTTAGCGCGCGGGAATTTCACTCGGTAGGCCCGGGTTCGATTCCCGCCATTGCCAAAACTGCAGCCGTGTTCACGCGGAGTACGATCACGTTAAACGTGTGGGACTGCAAGTCCTTCCGAGAGGTTTGTGGTAGGGGAAGGAGGGTACGGTCTCTTTGGATGCCTCCCCCATTGAGTTCCGGTCTAAATTGTGTGGCACTTCCTGGCCTTCCAAGCAGTTACCTTACACCTTTCTGGTAGGTCGCGCCAACGAGTTTGCCACGGTCAGAATTTTCAAGGGTAGCGAACAGGCTGGTCGCCAAAGGCGGCTAGTACACAATAAAATGCCCTTCCTCTACACACACATACGCCCCACTCGAGTTCAAGCCGCCAGTCTGCTGTTTCCATTTTCCGTCCGCGAAAATAAAACGAAGCCACGAATTTTTATTGTTTAGCATCACCTGTTATTTTAATCAGTTTGTAAAACCAGTTTCCGCTTTTCAAGAAATGTTTGTTGCCGTTTGGCGATAATTACGAAAATACCCAACGCTACCTAGAGTATAATCCGGGTTTATTTTCCCTTTTATTTATTAAAATTAACTGCTGCCTTATGCGGCTCAGATATCTATATTTATTACTCTAGATATTATTCATTTATTGTTCATGCCCATTACATACAGCATTTATTATTCATGCCCGTTTATAAACAATTTCTAATATAAAATATACTTTAAAAATATTACCGACACATAATATGTGCCGATAATATACAGCAGTTAAGTCCAAATTTTGTATGTCATCATACTTTGTGGTATATTTGAATTCTTTGGATTTTGAACGTTATCAGACGAGTCTGTTTTGTGGTCGACAGAGTGATGTACTCGTTTTCTGGGAATAACTATAGATCAGGAACAGCTAGAAGAATTCGAATTTAGCATATTGTTGTCTTTGTCATATTTTAATTCTTTGGATTTTGAACCTTATAGAGCAAACCCATTTTGGGTCCACAATTATATTTTGCGGAATAACTTGAACCAGAGCAGCCGGAAAATGTATTTATTAAAAAAGATTTTTTTTAATAAATACATGTTACATACAAATAATAAAAGGGGGATCTTCAAAAACTATTTTTTCGGCGTTTACTTATATGCTTATGAATGAAATTCCTTATTTAAAAAAATCACGTTTAATGGTGGCGAAGTCTTTGTGGTGGAAAAAGTACATAGGTCAGATGGGTTTATAAGATGTTTAAACAAGAAAGATCAGCCATGCATAAAGCATTGATTATGAAGCAGTTTTCAACTTCAATGCAATTTTATTTAAACATCTCTAAAATGCGATACATTCCTCAGTAATATTTTTGAAATTATCATAATACTACAATAATTTATTATATTTGAAAACTTCATCGAAAACAAATGAAATTTATTCAAATGACGTCATCGAAATATAACACGCCTGGCTTTCTATATAAAAACAGTATTTCATTCACAAACTTTACATCACAATAGTAAAATTTATTTTATATAAAAACTTAAAACCATGGAGGTTCGAAAAAATCGTTTGCTTCTCTGTGTCAATGAATGTTTCATTCATATCAGCTATATTGCAAACTCCAGGAGCTAAATAATTTTGCGTTAAAGAAATGCAGCAATTCTTATACAACTCTATCTACATCTTTTGGTATTTGCATTCTCTATAAGTGAAAATTAGGCTTCGTTGTAGAAATAATCGAACTTGGATGATCATTTAAACTCAACTATATTGTAATTGCGTTGTTTCAGTATGTAGATGCACAGAATTTAAGCAAAAATAAAGCGGTTTCAGGACTGATAAAACACTAAATATGAATGTAAAAGAACTTTAAAAATCACGATTTTGACACAAGATGGATGACATATTTTATTTTGAAGTGGGTCACGTGATCTCTTCATGTAATGGTCACGTGATCTCTTCATATAAAGGGTGTAATTATTATTTTAATTTTTATTTAAAAAACTACTGAATATATTTTGCTGAATTTTCTTTTTATATATTTTATGGGATAATTTGAATATGTCCTAAAACTTTAGAAGAAATTTGGGAATTTTAAATCCTCTTAAAAAATGTTTGAAAAATTAAGTCCCATAGGGTTCAATGTATTTCATTTTTCGAACCCGGGTTCAATCCAAAACTAATTGCGTGACACTATTCATTTATATTCCCATAGGTCCCACAGACCGTCTGAACAACATACTAAAATTTCATTTTGACATAGTCAGTTTTACGGCAGTTATCGTGCTAACGGATAGCCAGACACACAGGTAGACAGGCAAACAGATACACAGACAGAATGAGCAAAGCCATAGACACTTTTCAACTATGTTGTAAAATGTTAAAAGGGAAAGCTTTAAACACTTATTAAAATTTGTACGAATATTAATGGGGTAAAAACTATAAATTAAGAAAAAAAAAATATTTAATTAGAAATTATTAGAAAAATTCATTATTGACCGTATAAATACATAACAAACCCAATAAAAATGAATTTGTATTTTGAAAACTGAAAATAAAAATTAAGAAAAAAAAGTTCTCCTGAATGTATCAACAATTTTCATTTTTTGATATTTCTAATTCCTTGTCTCTGACTTAAGTGCTTTTCCCTCTAGCTCTAGATGTAACAACAGCCATTCTTAACGAATGATGAAATTACCCATTTCGATCCGAATAATGGCAATTAATAGAAAGATTTTTGGATTAGTTTCGACTTTTTGATTCGAAAGTCAAGCAACGGAATGACATTTTCATTATCTCTCCCTCCCAAGTACGGGCAGCTTTTTTGTGCCTTAATTTAAATGAAAAGGTAAAGGGATTAGCCACGTTATTCCCAGGGTTATTAAAATTAAAAGAATTCCCGAGGTTGGGAAATGGTGGGAGGTAAAGTGGTACTGTGAAGGTTTTGGTGCGTTTTCTCTCTGCCTCTCTCCCTCTCTCTCTCCCTCTCGCCCTCTCCCCCTCTCCCTGTCTCCCTCTCCCTGTCTCCCTCTCCCCCTCCCTCTCTCCCTCTCTCTCCCTCCCTCTCTCTCCTCTATTAAATAATCTCTGTCCCTCTCTCTCAGTCTACAGACAGATTTAAGCGTCGTACGGTCATGAAATTTACAATAAAGGTACTTCAGGACACAAATAGGTGCATCTTAGGATTATTATTTTTTTTTAAATTTCAAATCAGTTTTTTAGTTTTTTATGTTTTAGAGACCTTGTCGTATCAACCGGGAATCGATATGCATTGGTTATATAATGCAATGCTTTTTTTTCTTACATAATGCAATGAATTTACATCTTTCACGGTGAAAAAACAGTATATAAGATTCATAGTCTCCTATATGTTCCGGTGTAATTTTTATCGCACTTTTGCATGATAAATCCCGAGCAGCGCCGGGTAATCTCTGCTCGTATGAGATAAATTACAAATGTTACACGATAATGTATAAATGCAATTAAAATTCATGCAGAAAGACAAATGGCTATTTTGGTTCCTTGATTTGAGAGTTGGATGCAGAAGGACTATGTAAATATAATAGTTGGAATTATATATATATATATATATATATATAAATATAAATATATATATATATATATATATATATATATATATAATTATGTATTTATATAGGACAAATAGAAAGTTGTCACTCCTAAAGTTTCATTCGCCCCCCCCCCTCCTTCCCTGGCCAAAAAGTTCTGAAAGAAACACTGGTAGCGAGCAATTTTGGTAGTTTTATTGGTCCGACTTTACCGAAATCTAATTAGCATAGCTGCATAAACGTGTAAGTGAAAAATACCAAATTTTACGAAATTTCGCCAGATAGCTCTCTAGCCATAGTAGCTATATGTTTATGTATACATATGTTTCGCAGACACATATTCGGATATAGTACTAAAATTATGTTTTTGTGTTTTAACAGTGCTCAACAAAATCCAAATGTATTGCAAATTCGAATTCTAACTTTCAAACCGATTCCAATATTGTTCGTGCACATTACCACATCTTGTAAGGAAAGGAAAATCTCATTTAATGGTGTTTAATAAGCCCTAATAAGATTTTATTTCTTAAAAACCATACAAACGAATGGAAAATGTTTTGTGGTACGTTTAATTAAACTTTAAGATATCAATCGCTTAATGAAATCGTTTTTCGCATTTTCCAGTGGATAAATTTATAAAAAAAACTCATTATAAAACGATAAATTAAGTAACAACTTTCATTCTCTGAAAGAAATGAGATATGCCACGTGGGTCTATATAATAATAATTAATTGAAAGATTTTTGGAGTAGCTTCGAGTTTTTGATTTGGAAGTCAAGAAGCGGAATGGAATTTTCATTACTTCCAACGCTCCCCCCCCCCCTCGTCTTCATACTTGATCTTTTATCTCTTTTGTCTTACTTTAAATAAAAAGGTATAGGGATTTGCTGAGATGGTCCTAAGCTTATTAAAATTAAAAGCATTCCCAAGGTGGGATAGTGGTTTGAAGTAAAGTGGTATATATTTTCTACGCTTTGAAAAATCTTGCATATTTTCACCAGAAAAATATTGAAAGGAAAATATACAAAAGAAACACAAACAATTTATTGTGAAACATCCTCAGTTCACCATAAGCAGCTGATAAATATATCCTTGGAATGTCCTTATGCATTGAATAACTTTGCAAGGAAATGTAAAACTTTGCAATAAAGTAAGGGACATGAAAAAACGCCAAAAGTGGTAAAACTAGATAATACTCTGATGCGGTGGAATAAATCTTTAAATTGTTACAGGAGATATTTATGTAACACGACATGATCTTTGGCGAATATCTATTCTATTCAGGAATGCTAAAATAAACAGCAGTTTAAAGTTCAATTACAGGAATCTAATGTGCAGCTTTCTTAAAATGCTCTCCTAAAGAGCCCAAGAACAAGACTCGAGAGTTTTCTACTGCCGCCCCATCATATGTGCAGAGTCATGTAAAAAAAAAACTCAGTTATTCCCAGGAAAAGCACCTGACACTTCATAGCGCCAACTTCTGTCATTAAGGCGGCGAATTTGAATATGACTAACAACTCTTTTAGTTGTGCTGTTGTAACTTTTAATGTGTATAAATGCTTTGAATCCAACGTTGAAACCATTTTGCCATTTGCATGTGAACTGATTATTAGAGGGTTTTTGTTCCGAGGCGTGATTGACTTAAGTATTTTGACCTGGCTCTGCGTATACGACGGCATGTTAATTAAGACCGCTCGCAATTTGTTCTTGGGCACTCCAGGGGGACCGAACTTGTTAACAGCGGCAGTCACCTAACCCCAATGACGTCATTAAATTTCCTTAGACTTCATTGGATCCTGCGTGCCGAGCATGATTTGAAATCTTTGCTCAAATTATTTACGACTGGATACTGCCACATAAAATTTTAAAACAATTTTTAACTGTAATAATGCAAACACTTTTTGTGTTTTGGAAACTCCTCCCAAAGTTTACTCTGGACCGTGAGATCACGAATGACAAAACTTAATTCCCATGACGTTAAGCTGACAACTTTTTGATTGTCAGGCTGAGTGCCCAACCTTATATTAAAGAACCTTGCTGAGCCATCTTCATAAGATTGTTCTTGAAAACGGGTAGTTGATTATAATATATTATTTTATTATAATCTATCCTTTCATGAATTATTTCGTATGTGCAGCCTCTTAAATTACTAGGTAATATTTCCGCTCACCCCTCTGTTGTTCTTTTAAATGTTTTCATATGTCATTTAATTGTTCTTTTTGTATCAATTAACACTGGTTTAGGGTTTGTATTTATTTTTTGTATGTGCTGTTTTGCTTAGATTACAAATACAGTCTCCATGGTATAAATTACAGTACAATAAAAATTTTATCAGGAATTAAAACTTCAAGTCAGCAAATTTAAAAGTGAAAAAATCAAGTAGTTAACAATTGAGTCACGTTTTGATTTGCTAATATATTATTTATATATGGCATCACGTCTGACATAGCCGTTAAACTACTATATAGGAATATACCTTCATAGGTAAATTGTGTAATTATGTTTTCCGTTATACCAATTAGATAACGCTATAATTTGTCTGTCAACAGGGCAGGCAGATAAATGCTTGGGGGGCCTTTTAATTTTCGGGGACCCCTCTCCGTGCGCAATGTGCCATGTTTTACTATAAAAGTTTGATTTGGGGTTATAAAATTTAGTTTTGCCTGGAGGTTAAGATGGATCTGTCTGTGAATTGTGACGTTTATCTGGGGTAAGAATAACTTGAATACTCTGGAAGGACGGCTATTTATTCAGTATTGTTTTCATACGCCCATTATGCATACGTTAACTTAATAGTTGCATTAGTAAACGATTTAATTTTAAATTTAAATTTAGAATTGTTTTTATTGAAATATGAAATGCCATGAATATAATTTTGAAGGTTTCTTATAGGAATTAGTTGATTTGAATGCAAAACATCGGTTTAATATACCAGAATTTTTGATTTTATTTATTAATGGAGTTTAACAGAAGAACTGTATAAATTACTGGATGATTTATCTATAGCCTCTCAGTAAAGCCAATCAATTTGATATTACACTTTGCTCCAATATTGGTAAGTCAAAAGTGTTATCTTTCAGATATCATTATGATATAATTAAACAAATATCGACGATGTAATTGATAAAAGTCTGCAAATTTGTCTAAATTGGAACGTCATATCGCTCTTAGTCGCACTGATTATTTACAGAAAGTACTAAGTACAATGTACAAAACTGTGAATTTAGTCAAACGTTACAACATTCGTAATAAGTCTGCCTTTGTTTGCAAACGAATTACCAAAAAGGTCACATTTCAAAATAGTTGTATTTTATGTACAAATTAAAATTATTTTTATTTGCTATTGTGGATAATTTACAATACTTTTTATTGAAATTTGAAAGAGTATTATATAATTTGGATTTTACATATCGGAATTTATTGATCTGAACTCAAACTGTCAGTTTAATGCAGCACAATTTTAGTTTTGAATTATTAATACATTATATAGACGGATTATGTGAAATAGTAGAAATTGGATTTATAGAGTCTGGATAAGGGCAAGCAATATGATAACGAACCTTGCTTCGAAATTGACACATGAAGTCAAAAGTATGATTTTTGAGATGTAATAAAGTTTGGTAAATATTGACTGGTAAATATTTGGTAAATATATACATTTAATGCACTACATTATTTTAAAACATTTTATTAAAGTGAGAATTGCCATAAATATAATTTTTAATTTTTCTTAGGGAAAGCTGCTGATTTAAATTCAAACTATCGGTTTTTAACGCTTTCCAACATAGTTGAAAAGTGTTTATGTCTGTCTTTGTTTATTCTGTCTGTCTGTCTGTCTGCCCGTTCGCGGATAACTGTCGTAAGAATGACTTTATCAAAATAAAACGTTGGTATGTTGCTTATACGGTAATTTTTTATTTAAAGGTGAATAAATATCGAGCTAAATGTGTTGTGTGATCAAACACAAAATCTACAAAACTGTTAGTTCAGTCAGAAGTGTCATGATTTGAACATTTGTTCGGTTTGTGTGCGAGCATGCACTATAGGTTGTTGTTGTTGTTGAAACCCAGACCGTCCGACCTACCAGAAAAGTGTAAGGTAACTTCTTGGACGGTCGGGAAGTGCCACCCAATTTAGACCGGAACCCAGTGGGGGAGGCATCCACAGGGACCGTACCCTCCTTCCCCTACCACCAACCTCTCGGAAGGACTTTCGGACCCACATGTTTAACGTGATCGTACTCCGCATGAACACGGCGGCAGATTTGGCAGCGGCTGGAATCGAACATGCACTATAGGTGTCAAATCTCAAAATAAGTGTCTTAATGCACACAGGAAATATTAAAACATTCGCAGCATGTTATTTTGTGTTTATTTTGTGATGTTATTTTGTGTTTTGTAAAAGTTGTGAGATAACACTGACCGGAAGAAAACTATTGCATAATGTAACTTAGCTTTTTCTTATAGTTGTATATATAAATTAATGGTAAAAAAAATCTTCCCAATTTAGAAACTTTGCAATTAAAATAAATAATCGTACTTTTGAAACAGTTATTTATGCTTTCAGATGCGAGTAGCATAATTTTTCAAACGATAACATGCCCCTTTTCTAACTCTTTTTGTATCAATCTAAAATGAAAAAAAAATATGTTCCATGTTATCAAATGAGTAAGAGCTTTTAGGCAGAGAAATGGGCACGCCAGTGTTTATTAAATATTACGATCTTTTCTGGAGATATTAGAAATTTGAAATTTCTACATCGACAGTAAATTTGATAAGTTTAATTTAATCGGAAAAACAGTCTAATTTTAGTAACATCGATCGTAAGCCTCAATATGTGTTATTTCGTCTTCCTTCTCCACATTATTAAAAATTGTTTATATAACGGGAGAAATTTGTGTTGAAAGTATATGTCTTGAATGAACTGTTAAAAATTATATACACGGTCGTATTTTTCAAACTCGTTATATAAACTTTTATAACAGTTTTATAAACTTTTCACTCCGAAATCCTTTAAAAAATTAGAAACATTTTTAAAAGTTTTATAACCTTTTCACTCTGAAATCCTTTAAAAAATTAGAAACATTTTAAAAAGTTTTTATAAACTTTTCACTCTGAAATTCTTTGAAAAGTTATATAAACTTTCACTTTGAGTTTCTTTAAAAAGTTAGAACATTTTTAAAAAGTTTTATAAACTTCTCACTCTGAAATTCTTCAAATCCAATGTCCAAGCAATTGTGCGACATTGAGATTAGTTTCACAGGTCATATGCAGGATCACAAGGAAAATCCTTCCTCAGGCCAATATCTCATGAACTATGTCAGTTAGCTATGTACTTCTTCTGCCGTTGTATGGGAAATCCCTATGACTCACACAATGAGAGCAGGAGAAAACCCTGTGCCTCCCCCTATTTTTGGGGGGTGGGTGATGTGGAGAAAAGCCCATCTCGGTCTCTTTTACAGATAGGATAAAATGTCAATTAGAAAGTTGTAGAGAGAGACAAGTTTCAGTTCCATAACAAAATATGGAAAGGGACCGGCCTGCCAGACACCTCCAGAAAATCAAGACATTGGGAAGTGGCAGCCGAGTATTTAGATAAGGCAACAATATGTGAATAAGATAATTTCTAGCATTGCATGCAATTTTCCTTCCTTATACAGGGTGTCCCGTCAAAACCGCATAAACTCTGCAGGGCAAGAATCCTCGCCCAGGGTACATAAAGATGATCCAATAACCATACTTCCAAGACCCATAGTTTTACAGGAAAGTGCGAAAGAAAATGTATGCCGTCACATCCAGTGCACGGAAAATAAGCTTTAGTGAAAACATGAACATCGGTAGTTAAATATGATATTATGTTTGCATAGGAAGATGCTCAAAATGACCACTGCGCATATCGAGGCATGCATACGCGCTGGTCGCAAGCTATTTCATGCCAAACTAAAGTATAAATCCATAAAAGATTTATGTCTTAGTGTTACCCTATTGTTTCTCTATAATGTATCAAATTTCATATTTCTGTATGCTATAGTTTTTGCGGTACGAGTTAGAGAAATAGCCAGACGTGCCGATACGAAAAAATAAATTTTCGCTTCAAAAGTGCATAAAAAGTAAAATATCTCAAAATCTACATCGAAATTAAAAAAAGTGTCTCCATCCTGCAAAAATTCACCCATGTAGGTAGGTACCTGCCTGTAAAAATTCGTGGTCTTGCTATTGTTAGTCTATCCAAGACGCGAACTCTCAGCTGAAATATTTTGTCTTTGATTTTGACATTAAATATTTCTTCAACTGCAATATATATCAAAAATTGTTTTCATTTTAGCGTATTCCGCAAAGCCTTTTCTACAAGTGTACCAAATTTCATATTTTATATACACTAGGTTTTGCGGTACGAAGTTAAGAATCTCGAGAAACGAGAAATTTGTGAAATAGCATCGGCAGCTGCTTTTTTTAAATACATCTTCAAACTTCAATTGTGATATAACCGGGACATGTATCATTGTTATATATGGCCACGCCTACATTTGTACACGCCCATTTTTAGCATTCAGCGTTTTATCAGAGGCTTGTGTCACTGCAATAATATGAAAGCCGGAGGAGTAAATTTGAAAGCCGATGAATTAATTTCAGATCACTATTCAAGCAGATGCTAAAAGGATTAAGCTAAATACTCAATTTGATATAAGTTTTAGTAAGTTTTTTCATTTTCAAATAAGTTTTTTGAAATAAGTGCGGATTTCATATCGGCGCTAATTCTGCCATTTCAAATCTCAATTTCATTGCATTGTATTTATAGTCTCTAAACGATGGTAGGTAACTATTTTCAACGGCTGTCATTGGGAAAGCCCTGGTTTAGCTCAAAACTGAAAACATTATTTTATATGTCCTACAGAACATGAGATTACTTAAATTGAAGTTAAATATCTTCGATTTGTTTACCATCCATAAGTGCCGATAAAATTTTAAGAGTATATTTTATATGAAAAATATATTCATTTAATCACATGTCAACAAACTCTTCATATAAATCTAGGAAGCTGCGCTGTATAAAACCGCAGTTAATTGAAATAATAGAACAAATAAACGCGGATTATGCTCCAGGTAGAGTTATTTTTTTGTGTATTGTGCAGCTAATAATTACTGATGGGTAATTACAATTATTTTACTTTAGCAGTGCTAATTGCTTGCTCATGCTAAATGTGATTAGCTGCTAATTTTTAACAAGTGCTATTTTTTGTAAATTGCTTTACTCACTAGTTCTAACAATCTAAACCATAGGTTCACAACCTGTTTTTGCCCACCGCCCACTTTGAGAATATTTTTTTCCTAATGCCCCCCCCCCCCCCCAATATTTTTATTACTTGCGAATTTGAAACAGCTATTGCTACGATTATATTTAAACGTGTAATATTATATACTATAGAGTCGTAAGATAGGATATGGCCCTATCCTATTTCTGAGTTTAAAGAAGACTGTTTCAAAGAGAACAATTAAAACGCATACTTAAGTGAACGCCTCCATACATCACTGCAAAATGTCATCAAAGAGCGATATTGGGTATTTGACAGACCTGTACAATTTATACAGGTCTGTCAAGTACGCAATATCGTTTTTTGATGAGATAAGGTTGTCGCGCAATTCTGTGTCTTTGTTTCCTAGGAACTCTATCACAGGCCCAAACAGATTGTAAAATCGAGTCAAACAAGTACATTTTGACAGCCAGCTCACCTCTGTGTGTATTTTTATTAACATTCAAAAGACATTGAACTTATAACGTATCTAATGAGAAGGTTGCATTTGATGCATTGTAAGGAGTTTGTTAATATCAGGCTCGATTTTACTTAAAAACAACCGTAAGTCGCCGTGTTCAGTAACATGGAGCCGATTTGTCTTTTTAGTTACCAACGTTGCTACAGCACTAAATCCACGTTCAGCTAAATAGGAAGATGGGAATGCTATCAGAAATCGTTGAACAATTGACCATAATCCTGGGTACAGTTGCAAAATCGGCTTCTGCAGCCAAAATTCTTGGTAGCCATTCTTGAATTTAATTTTTAATTCCTCATTTGTCGTCAGTTCTATTAGTTCTTCTTCTAACTGGGATGATTCTGCTGTGTTGACCTTTGAAAAAGGATCCAAAACCCAGTCTGGTATGTCCATGTTTAAAATGTCCTGGAATCGTTCCTTGAAATCACTGTGGAGGTTTTCCAAGTGTTGACAGTAAACAAGCAAGTCGTCGTGCTTGAATGATACTGCTGATAAATTTGGGAAGTTATTGAATTCGCGTCTGCCGATATTTCTTTTGTATAATAGCAGTTTGGACACGAAAGCAGCAACGCTACTTTTTGTCTTAATCTAGTTTAAGTCGTCGCCTTGAAGTTGGAGATTGACATCATTAAACAATTTATACGGGTCTGTCAAGTACGCAATATCATTCTTTGATGAGATAAGGTTGTCGCGCAATTCCGTGTCTTTGTTTTCCAGGAACTCTATCACAGACCCAAACAGATAGTAAAATCGAGTCAAACAAGTGCATTTTGACAGCCAGCGCACCTCTGTGTGAAGCAGCAATCGGTTGAAATCTTCATCATTGGCAATGCAAAGCTGACTAAATAATCTGTCATTCAACGAGTTACTTCTGATTTTATTAACTGCTCTGATAACAGATTGCAGTGACGTATGGAGGCGTTCACTTAAATTTTTCGCAACCAAATGCTGGCGATGAATTATGCAATGCATAGCAAGCACGCCAGGAACTTTATTTTTTAAACACGCTATAAAGCCTTTGTGACGCCCTGTCATAGCCGGTGCGCCATCCGTAGCAACTGACAAAATATTATTAGAAGGAATTTCCTTTTCGTCACAAAACTTTTCCAGGGTATTAAATATGGTTTCTCCTTTTGTATCTGTTTCTAAATACGTAGCAAACAATAGTTCTAGACATATTTTCTCATCTTTGATAAACCTCACGTATGACAATAACAATGCCTCATTGGTTGGTAAAGTGGACTCATCCATCTGAATTGAAAATTGACAAGTCTGCAGATGATTGCACAATGATTCTGCAATGTTTTCAGCCATCTCATCAATTCGTCTTTGCACAGAACTATTGCTCAAAGGAATTTTTCGGATAATATATGTAGCTGGTTTATGGAGCACAGTGGTTATTACTTCATTTACTGCTGGTAAAATTAAATCTTCCCCAATAGTATGTGGTTCGCATGTTTTAGCAATCAACAATGAGATATTGTACGAAGGTCGAAGTCCGTCATCGTCTTGCTTAGAAGCTGATGAAAAAATTTTGATACAGTTGGCTGAATTTCGTACTTCTTTTTCATGTCATGAAAATAGGTCACATCTTTGTCTTTCTTATCCGGGTGTATTTTATTAAAATGATCTTGAAGCCTAGAAGGCTTTATCGCTTCATTTGAAAATGTTTTTTTGACAAATAAGGCACATTGGCGATGATGGATTTGTGGGATTTTCGATAAAATCCGTACTTAATATAATCCACACAATACTGCCGTCCGGCCACACAGAAAGCTACCATTAGCCTTTGGGTTGGTTGTGTGGTCTGGGTTTTCTACACAATACTGCCGCCTCTTCTTTTTTGCTACCGACATGGTTTTTACTTTACAGATATGTGAGTAGTATTAGTGTACTTTTAAAACCCTGTCATCAATTGCGCGCGATAATGCTAATGAAAATAAAATGAACAATCACTGCATTTATATAGGTTGGAGATATACAACACGCATCGACAGGTATAAGATAAACATGCAGTGACTCGTTTATAATACTCGGCGCCGAAGTAAAGCGCGGGGGCAAAGGTGATGAGGGAGCAGAGTGCGGGTTAGAACAAGCACAGATAATACTGTCAATTCCTGCAGGATTTCAAAAATCACGTTATGTAACAAAAACTTGTTATAACTGAATTGCTACAAGCATTTTTTTTGCTATTTTTTTATTAAAAAGCTTTTGTTAACTTTACCTGTATTTATATATGAGATATTTCACGTGAAATTGGAAGATGAATTGAAAATGATTGAAAATTTTTAATTCAAATCTAAAATTAAAATTTTTTATATCATCCAATTTAATGTAGATCTGAATGTAATGGAATCTTTAAGTTCAATTTTCATCCACTTCCCGAACTACCGAAATATGTGAATTTTCGCACACGTGATAAAAATGATTAAAATACATACAATAACAAAAATTAACCAATATTAAAGTTTACTTTAGTTAGTACGTGATTAGCGTGTTTTTTTGTCTTTTTTAAACTATATTTTTTTAATCTGCCCACCGCCCCTCCGTACCATTTCAACGTCCCCTAATTTTCTCTGGGTCTTCTACTGCCCCCCTGAAAGTCTCAAACGCCCACAAGGGGGCGTTATCGTCCACGTTGAGAACCTATGATCTAAATTATTCAAGACTACTGAGCTGTATACAGTATGGAGTAATTGCTCCGTATTGGCTAAAAATTTATTTACATTTAAGTTTACACCAGGGAAGTAAGAAAAGCTCAGAGCATACGCGCAAATCAATAAAAGTGTTTCTCAATGATAACGAAGCCATTGAGAGTGGCAATCTCATGGTCCATACCTCTTTTTCCTGCCTATAAGCTCTCTGAAGGACTTTCAGTGAAAGTGAAATTCTCTAGAAATTAAAAAAGAATTATCTCCTATGATAAAATAAGCGCTATATACGTTATGAACATAATAGAGTTATGAACATTAGTAAAGAAGCGTTATGAATGTTAGAAAATAAGACTTATGAACATTATTAAATAAACGTTATGAACTTTAGTAAATAAGTGTTATGAACGATTGTAAATAAGCGTTATGAACTTAATAGCGTTATGGACGTTAGTAAGTAAGCGTTATGAATATTAGTAAATAAGCATTATGAACGTCAGTAAATAAGCGTTATGAACGTTAGTAAATAAGCGTTATGAACGTTAGTAAATAAGCGCTAAGAACGTTAGTAAGTTAGCATTATAAACGTTAGTAAATACGCGTTATGAACATAATAACTTTATGAATGGTAGTAAATAAGCGTTTTGGACGTCAGTCATTAAATTGTTAGGTATTGGAAGCAAGAGAATTTATCCGAACTTGAGAGATCGTTATCAATCGTCAACACATACTTAACATTAAGGCAGAATGGAAATCAAAAATGTTTATATTTAGCGCTATATGATAGTAAATAAATCAGCTTATTCAACATAAAGAATCAGCTACGATTTATTAATTTTGGATGTGAATAATAGCATTTAGGGTACATCTGGCTGAAATGGGAGCGTTACGAAATATTAAAACAATTTGGTCACTTATATCTCCGAACAGAATCGATAAAATGCTAAATAATGTTTACTTCTTTTGTCGGGAATATGGTTGTATTTATGAACATATAAAATAATTTCAATATTTAAATGATTGTAATTTTTTTTTCGAAAAAGCTAAAGTTTATGTCTGAGCGAGTTTTACCTCATTTTGCTTACTTTCACTCGAAATATATTTTCTAAATTATAAAAGATAGATATAAACAATAAGCAACAAGAATGTTCAGTAGCAAATTCAGTATCTAGATTAATAATTTATTGTTACAAAGCTATTCTAGTTTTTAGGCATCGTCTTGCCAAGTTCAAGGAGATTGAAATTAGTGAAAGCGGTTAATTTTATATACAACAATTGAAAAGTATGCTCGTTTAAAGATTTCGAATCTCTTTCATAGTGTATATAATTTAAACCCTTATTTTGATGAAAAGTAAGCATTAAAATGCTTTTTCTGAATTAGTATCATAGCAATGCTAATTTACTTTATCTCCACTGCCGCTCTTTTCCCTCCCAAGTTAATGAAGCAAAAAATCCCCAACCAAAGGCATTTTTACTCCTTTTGAAATATTTTCATCACACAATGATACTAATGAGAATATTAAAAGAATAATTTCTGGGTCAGAAGACAGTCACTGGGTATACAAAATTAACAGATGCAGATTTAAAAAGAAAGTAAGTAGGGAGAAATTCTCGTTCAAATGTGAAGAGAGGGAGCAAAAAATAAAACTTCACAGAAGGCGCAGGGGAGAAAAAGGGGAGAGATAAATAAGCTGAGTATATCATAGGGAAAAGTAAATGAGGGTCTGATTTCAATGGAGAGATGGTGATATTTATTTATTATTAAAATATAAATCCTATTGAAAAAAAAATCTGATGAGGACAGACAGCACATGACTTTCCCTGCAGACTCAAATTCATTGTGTCTTTATTTCTTTAATATTTTATTAAATTTAGTTTAATTGCACAAAATAACACTTATAATTAATTGAAAACACACTGAATTTACGCTTTTAATTCAGTTTTCATTTTCATTTGGTAACTGGACTTATATTCTCAAAAACCTGCTTAGCAAAAATGTGAAAAAACTATATCTGAAGAAAGGTTTGACCTAGAGCTATGGGGTTTGTCTTATTCCTTTTGTCGTCAAAAATTGTATATAAAACAACCCTCTAATTGGTACATTTGAGTATACGTAGTCTTTTATTTTAGATTTTAACGATTTTTTGCGAGCCATTTCACAAAAAAAGACTGTTATTTTGTTTCCAGTACCTTACAAAAATATAATGAGCACCAGGGTAATCTACAAGTTACTTATATACAAAGTTTAGTGAAATTTGGTCAATTAGAGTTTTAGCAAGAGTGGATGCATACGATTTTTGAGTTAGAGTGGGCACACACATTGGAGATCAAGCTGAGGCTAAATATCGCCAACTTGGTGATATTTAGCATTAGATTGACGAAAATGTCGTTAAATTTGCAAAAATGATGCCAAGTTAATAACAATTACTTCTAATTGATGAATTCATTATTAAAATATATTAATTTATTGACTATATTACTTATTGAGGATGCTATCAATATTGATAATTGTTAATTTATCGTTGCATGAAATATAAGTTAATTGGATGTGAAATAGTTTTACATGTTGTCATCCGGAAAAGCGCTAAATGTACACTCAACGTTAAAACACTGTCGTGAATATTATACAAGTACATCATTTTTTCATTGTGAAGGAAGTAAATTCATTGATTGCATTGAACTCGTATATGGAAAGTCATGTGTTGCCCACGTCAGATTGTTTTTCATTATTCTCAATTATTTTAGTATAGTTTTGTTTAGTTATTGTATTGCACCTGTTGCCGACTTCTACTTATTATAGTTTAATTTAGCCACCTGGATGGATTTGCTAGTCTCTAGGCCACTTTGTAACAGAATTTTGCGCTCATTTTGTGTTTTGTCTGTGTTGTATTTTTTATTGTTTTAATAATTTTGATTTTATTTAATTTTAAAATAGTTAAAATGATCTCATTTAAAATTTAGGAAATCCTTTCATGGTTAATAAAATTTGAAACTGGCATTAAAAAACTGTTTCTAAATAAGAACCAGTAATAATACTAAGTTATTTTATATTTTAAATTAGCATTCATTTCACCACATTAGCACAAATTAGTGAAGCAAAAAACTCAAATGAAATGGATCTTAACCTTATATCTGCATTCTTTTCTCATATCGCTATCACATAATCGTACTAAAGAGAAAAAAAAAAAAATATTTTTGTCAGAATATAGACACCGAATAATACAAGAATAAAAGATGGAGATTTAAGAAGAAAGTAAGCAGCATGAAAATGTCTCTCTTAAATAAGAGATGACAAATGTGGAAATAGTGAGCAAAAAGTATGGTATCACAGTAGGGAGCAGGGACAAAAGGGATGGGGGAATAAAACGCTGAGTATATCTTAAGAAAAGATTAATGAGAGTTTAACTTCAATGAGGAGGAAGTGATATCAATTTATAATTAAAATATGAAATCCAATTGAAATTAAAGTAATGGGCCACCAATAACTCAATATAAATGTCATTAATTTTATACACTATGCTGAGAGGCAGTTTTACTTTTATTTTGCCCAGAATCACTGAAATGTTAAATAAATTGTATGTTTAGAATATCTAAAAAAAGATGCAAAGAAGAATTAAGAGATTAAAACTGACGGAATTCCTAAACTGGCCTTTGCTTTCGAAGCGTTCAGCAAAAACGGACAAAAATGAAAGAAAGGGATTGTTTAAACATGTTAATTAAATGCGTGCGAAAAATTTGACAACATGAATATTCACTCTGGTGATGTTACGATAAGCTGTTTAAAAGATATTTCAGTTCTTTTTAATTTTAATTTTATAAACAAGGTGCAGAGCCCATTTCGACATTAAAATGTTGCAATTACGTCCCAGTAGCTCAGAGTCAGAACGTTTAGTGGGCCATTTCGCAAAAATAAAGTGAAAAAAATGCAAGTTCTTTCTTCACGAATCGTACCTAAATCTAATCAGCACTATGGTAACCCACATGTGACTTATCTACCAAATTTTGTAAAATTTGGTCCATTAGTTTTTGAATTAGAGTAGATACAAACATTGCACAGAAAGACAAAGAAGCAGACACAAGCAAAGACATATACACATTTGCCACGCTAAAAATAGCTTTTCCATATTCTAGAGGTTCCTACGTGTAGTGATTGAAGATCAATGTGATTGAATATCAGTAGTGATTTTACGTACAGTGATTGAAGATCAGTGATTATTTTTACATATAGCATTGTCCATGTTGACAAAAATACAAAAAGTGCGATGTTTTTATGCATTTATTTAAATGGTTTCTAGAATTCAGAATTTCTATTACGAGTGTAAGTGTCGCATTGCCTTACAACTACCCATTTCATCCGTGCAAAGTGTGGGTGAAATGGCTAATCCTGTTAAATAAAGGAAAATATCTGTCTGTGTGTATGTGCAGTCTGTAGCGGGCAATCTAAGCGTCGTTTGATCATGTAATTTTGTATATAGGTACTTCATGGGGACCGAGTATTAATAATATAAACACCTTGATTTATCTGTCTATCCTGGGTAACGTGCTACAAAAGGTTGCCAAATGTATTTCAATCACTGATAAACATTTCAATTTTTATGATATAAACATGAAGCCATACGTAGTGTATGACATCATATACTGAAAGGGAGGGTATTATGTGGGCGACCTGTTTCTTACGTAATACAGTGACTATGCTTCTTTTACACCAAAATCATGATATAACCATAGAGCTTAGCATAGCGTATGACATCAGATACTGAAAGGGAGGGTATTATGTGGGCGACCTGTTTCTTACGTAATACAGTGACTATGCTTCTTTTACACCAAAATTATGATATAACCATAGAGCTTAGCATAGCGTATGACATCAGATACTGAAAGGGAGGGTATTATGTGGGCGACCTGTTTCTTACGTAATACAGTGCTTCGTTCACACCAAAATTATGATATAACCATAGAGCTTAGCATAGCGTATGACATCAGATACTGAAAGTGAGGTCATGATATGGGCCGCACGTTCCCTACATAATGAATGATTATGCTTCTTTCACTGCGCAATTATGATGTAACTGCAAAGCTTTATGTAGGGTATGCGTTTAGATACTGAATGTGAGACCCTGATATTTTATTTCTTAACATTTTATATAGTTTTATTTGAGATACCATGCAACTCAGAATGTCACCCTCTTTTCGTTCACATGTTTAACCAAGGCATAACTGTATTCCGCATCCCGCATTCGCTTATTAACGGTACGCGGGAAACAGTGAAGCTTTGGTTTGGCATTCAAAATAATTGGAAGCTTCTTCCAACAAAAGTAGGAAATATTATTCTTGCTTGTTTTTAGTTTATTACTTTTAGTGCAGAATACCCGCGGATCTGACTAGACAAAAATGTCCCCGAATACATAAAAATCTCGCCGAATTAATAAAAATTTCGCCAAATTGGTAAAAATATCCTAAATTGGTAGAAATAATACTAACACAATGAAAATGCCGACAAATTGGTAAAAATTTAATATCTTGGAAATGATGTAAGAATCTACTATAAGAATAACCTATTTCTCCGGTCGTAAAGCCTGGCGACATATCGCCAACTTGGCGAGCTTTTTAAATGTTGCAAAATTGATGAAAATTTCGTCCAATTGATAAAAATGCCACTAAATAAAAGGAAATGACGCCTAATTTATGAAAATTCAAAATCTTGGAAAAAACATCGTAAACGACCACAAGAATAACCCATTTCTTTGTCCGTACGTAATGCTTGGCGATAAATTTGGCGGCATGTAGCAAACTTAGAAACTTTTTAAATATTGCCATATTGACGAAAATGTCGCCCAATTGATAAAAATATCACCAAATTGATAAAAATGACGTTAAATAAGAGGCAATGCTTTGCAAATTTTTAATTCTGTCATATGACGGGCATACCTTCTAGTATGCAATACTTTTCTTATACACTCTAAGACAAAAAAAATCGACGCACCAAGAAGGATTTATCCAAATGACACAAAATTTGGTTCATGTAATGTAGATGTATAGAAAAAGAAATGATTAGAATTTCAGAATAATTGGATGATTTATTGCACTGAAAGATCTACACAAAGTAAGCACGTTAATATGGCGTTGGTCCACCTCTGGCCATGATACAAGCTGTTACCCGACGTGGCATTAATGCACAAATTTCCGGATGGTGTTCTGAGGGATGTCGTTCCAAATGGCTTCCAATTGACGAGCTAATTCATTTACATTCTGGGATGGTCGCAGGCGACTCTCCACCGCAGGCCCAATGTGATCAATAGGTGAAAGCTCTGGGGATCTGGCTGGCCAAGGAAGTGTGTCGTAAGCACTCAGACAATAAATAGAGAGACGTGCCGTGTGTGGTCTGCATTATCTTGTTGAACAGTTAGTCCGGGGTGTCGCGAAAGGAATGGCAATACAGCGGGTCGTGGAATGTCGGCAAAGTATCGCTGTGCTGTGATGTTGCCACGAAGGACTATCAAAGTTGTCCGGATATCAAATGAAACGGCATCTCAGACAATAACTCCCTGTTGTCGGGCCATGTGGCGTGTGACAGCAAGAGCAGGATTCTGACGATGTTCGTGCTGTATCTAGACACGTCTGCGCTGGTCGTCAGGACTCAGTTCGAAAAGGGACTCATCACTGAACACGCTGCGTTCCCAATCCGAACAATTCCACGTTGATAGGGGCCGACACCATAGCAATTGCTGTTGACGTTGCATACTGGTCAGTGGTAGGCAGCGTAATGGACGCCGCGAGTATTGATTCCGCTTCTGTAGTCTTCTATTAATGGTCCGGGTGGTCACTTCCGTGTTTGTCACACGTTGGATGGTTGATAACGACGAATCTCGTGCTGTCACAGCTGCTTCGACAATCGCTCTATCTTCCAGTTTTGTCGTCGCTATAGGCCGTCCGCTACCATCTTGCGCTGAAATCTACCATCCCGTACCCATTCCTGACAACACGGTGTAAATGCAGCATCGCTCTTACCCTAATACCGTGCGATTCATCTGTATGCCCGTACAGGTTCCTGTTGTCCGACCGTACACCCTCTTTCAAATTACTTGTATGCTCGTAGTGGCCGGGAAGTTGCCTGCGAGGCATTGTTACAATCAAGGTACGTAAACGCAATAGAAATCCACAGCACGTTTTGTTCCTACAAGCGAGGTTGACTCCTTATATATGCCACCATTGTGCTCAGTTCAATGTGCAATAGTTCCGACTATTCATTCATTGGCGAATTTTTGATCATTTGCATATTCGGGTGAAAGTTGTTTGCATAAAGTAAAGTTTCAATACTATCGGATTATTTTGCGGGGTGCGTCGATTTTTTGTCTTAGATTGTATATTATACTATGAATATAAGGAAAATAACAACCGATTTTCGATCCTATCATAATGCTTTGCCTATAAATTCCAATATGCATGTAGGGAAAGAAACAACTCAAAAGTTGTGCTCATTTAAATATTTTGTCCTTCTTCCATGGTGTATATAAAAATTGATATTTATAAACACTAAGATTGCATTGCCATTTCAAAATATGTACCTTAATACTAATTTATTTTACTTTCTTAATTGGCGTTCTTTCCATCAAATTAATGAAGCAAAAACTCCAAACTAAATGCATTATTACTATCTTTATTCTTTCAAATATCTTCATCACATAACGATGCTAAAGAGAATGATAAAAAAAAATTGGGTTGGAATAGAGGCACAGGATAATACAAGAATAAAAGACGGGGACTTAAAAAGAAAGTAAGGAGGAAGAAACTCACATTCAAATAGAAGGTAACAAATGTGAAGAGAGTGAACAAAGAATATGGCATCACAGCAGGGTGTAGAGGGTAGATGTAGGGGGGAGAGATAAAATCGGAGTATATCGCAAGGATAAATCAATGATGATCTGATTCCAACGATGAGGGATGATGTCAATTTTTAAATTAAAATATGAAATTCAATAGAAATGAAAATTATCAACCACTAATATCTCAATAAACATTTTATTAATTTTATGCACTATGCTTAGTAAGGAAAACCCAAGTAAAGCAGTTAAACACCAATAAATTACTACTGAAACCTGCAGTTGTTTCGAGAATATGCTGGATCTACTTCGCTAGTGCAAGGGAACCAATAAACCTAAAATAAGAAGAGGCGCGCATATAGAATGTCACATTGTGTTTGATACGGTTCTGGAGCGCATAGCCCCTATGGGCTATATCTCCAAGTGGATACGAATAATCATACTATTACTGCAAGTGCTCCCAAAGGGTAGATGAATTTGATTGGGCAGGCAAATGCCTGTCCGGACTTCCCTATTGGCTCCTAGGAACCGAGAGTAAGTATATGTAGTTTTGGCCTTTTCCTCTCCCAGTAAAGGGAGGGGCAGCTAAATAAATATTTATTTATCATTATTATTATTATTATTATTATTACTTATTATTTTTTATGAGCTAAGACATAATGTAAGTAGAGTTCTAGGCTGGGAAGCTGGATTTTGAAGATGGAAATAATTTGTTAGGGATTAATTTGTTTGAAGGAGAGATTAGTTAGAAGTTATCCCAGATATTCACAGGTTCTGATTGTCTTTTGAAGTTCCACTGATATGGGTGGTAAACGGGCAGTTTTCTTAGCTCTTCATTTGGGATGAGGGGGATTTTACTGTAAAAACTGTTTTTCTGGTTTACGATTATAAGGTACAGAGGGTTTAAATACCCAGGACCTGGTTTAGGAATCAATCTAAGAGAGTACCCAATCAGAAAGCAAAATGCGGAACAGTCCATACAATCCGAAACCAGAAGTAACATACAAGATTGGCGTACACCAAAACACACTAAAAATATCCCGACTAAACTAATCAGACCTGACTAAGAATACGTGAAACCCACTAAGACGAAAAATAAGTTAAAACTACACATAAGATCCCAAAGGCTAAGATGTGGAAGAAAAATTACAGGAAACTACACCTGCCTTACTTAACATACACGAGAATTCCATCGTCGCGTCGAGTTACATCACGTGACGCAGCAGAGAACTGTGTGTGTTGGCAGAACTCAAATAGCTTTCTAATGACGAGGTTGTATCCTCAAGCGGGAACCTTTCCTCATATTATTGTTAGAGGGATTTATTCCCCAAATTGCAAAATACATTCTTCAATGTATATCTTCCTTGTTATATTTTTAAATAAAACGTAAACAGACTAGGTGGTCCGTCATTTTCTATTATACAAAATTTGCTAACATCCTCAACACCGTCAGACCGCGGACAAAAATGGAGTACTGGACAAGTAATTAACTAAATGACTAGAACTTTTTCTGGATATGGAAGGTTTCAATGAAATCAATATCATAAATTGACGTATATTTTTGTATGATCTTTGCTGAATAAGACTCAAAATAATAGCAATATTGAACAGTTGTACATTTGTTAAATTTCTGTTTTGAGATATAGTTTTCATGCTCCTTAATATGGAATTTTAAGGCACGTTTTGTTTGACCAATATAAAAAAGACCACAAGAAATACTCTAAATGCCACAAATATTTGAAATTTCTAAAGGATCTTTAAGATTAGAAAATTTGAATTTATTTGGAGAATTAAACACAATATTAAATTTTAATCTTTTAAAGATAATAGTAATCTGATGAGTAATTTTGAAGAAAAAGGTGAAACGTGATGTTGTTGAAATCCTTTGCAGAAGCAAGTGTAGATGAAAGTTTAAGGCATTTTTAATAGCACTGATACAGAAACCATAATCGACAGTAACACTTTTTAAATAATTGATCTCAGAATTTAGAAAATATAGTAGCAAGTAACGTTCTCAGAATTTAGAAAATATAGTAGCAAGTAACGTTCTCAGAATTTAGCAAAGATAGTAGAACAAACGTTTAAAGTACGATAGACAAACATATCGAAAGCAGTATTCACCGGTTACACGGATGGTGGGAACTATTATGTGGATGTAGAGCGAAAGAGAAAAGTTTACAAAAACACAGTGAGATATTGATCATCGTTGAAGATGACTGTGATATTCAAAAACGATTTTTGTTTTCTATTTCATAGGTAAACTGAATGCAACGATCAATGGAATTCAAAATATCAAAAACATCATCAACATCATTAGAAGAGTGATCCAGTAGATCAAAACTGTCATCGACATCGTTGGAAGCGTGATACCGAAGAGCAAAACTGCCATCAACATCATTAGAAGAGTGATCCAGAAGAACAAACCTGTCATCAACATCATTAGAAGATTGATACAAAATAGCAAACTGTCATTAAGGTTGTTAGAAAAATGATCCAGAAAAGCAAAACTCATATATAGCAAAACTTTCTATTTCATAGGTAAACTGAATGCGACTATCAATGAAATTCGAAATATCGAAAACATCATTAGAGGAGTGATTCAGCAGAAAAAACTATCATCAACATCTTTGGAAGAGGGTTCTGGAAGAGCAAAACTGTCCTCATCATTGGAAGAATGATCCAGAAGAGAAAAACTTTCATCAACATTATTTGAAGAGTGATACAAAATAGCAAACTGTCATTAATGTTGTTAGAAGAGTGATCCAGGAAAACAAAACTCATCAAAATCATTGGAAGAGTGATAAAGAGCAAAACTATCATCAACAACATTAGAAGAGGGATCCAGAAGAGCCAAACTTTCATCAACACTATTTGAAGAGTGAACCAGACGAGCAAAAGTGTTATCAACATAAAAAGTATAAAAAAGAAACTGGGTAATTTTAAAAAGCTTACACTTTCTATGCACAGGGGAATTACTTGAATCGGGGGCTGCAGCATTACATTCTGCAGCGCTTTGTGCTCGAAATTTAAAAAAGGCGTATATGGATCTGAAGATCAGAAAACCTTAATTATTTTTTATATATATACATATATTGGATTGTTTGGATTTTAAAATTAAGCATTTAAGATAAGAATTTTAGGTTAAGAAAAACGATGACTTGGTGACTTTAAATCAATGCCGACTCATTGATTAAATTTATCTCCAATTTAATTATTCCTCATCATGAAGTTAGTATTTCAATATGGACGAGCGAAGCAAACTCCATTTTCCATTTCTAATGAAGCAAAATCAACATTTACCCTGAATATTGTGATCCGTTTTATTCAACAACTACAATTGGTAGGAAGATGGAAATTTTGTATACATACTTGAAATTCCACACACATTGGCAAATTCCAATGTCAATTATTAAAACGAACTGTAATAGGGCGAAACGCTCATTTTTAAACTGCGCATGCTCAGTATGTTTCCTACAAATAACAAGCAAATAACAACTTTTAAACAGCTGATCAAAATGTCGGCATTTACATGCTTTAGGAGTTGAACGAGCTGCAGTATACTAAATACGTTTCTGCCATTGCAATGTGTTAATTTGATTTCATGTTTTTCTGTATTCTAATTTGCTTTATTTAATATTCAAATTCTAAAAACTTATATGCTTTTTACTTTCCCTGCAATACATAGTAATGTATAGGGAAAGTATTGGAATCATGCCGAAAATCACAACTCGAGTTTTCGACGGATCTACACGTTTCGAGACCTCTAGAATACGAATAAACCATTTTTAGCGTGACGTCTGTGTGTGTGTCTGTGTGTCTGTGTGTCTGTCTGTGTGTCTGTGTGTCTGACTGTCTGTGCAGATTTTGTATCCGCTCTAACTAAAAAACTAATCGACCGAATTTCACAAAATTTGGTAGGTAAGTCACTTGTGGGCGAGTCTGGTGCTGATTAGTTTTGGGTACGATTTGGAATAAAAGAACCCGCCTTTTTTTGCGAAATGACCCGCAAAAGCGTGTATCCACTCTAACTAAAAAACTACTAGACCGAATTTCACAAAATTCGGTAGATCAGTCACTTGTAGGTTACCCTGGTGCTGATTAGATTTTGGTACGATTCGAAAAAAAAATAACCTGCCTTTTTTTGCAAAATGGCCCGCAAAAATCGTCAAAATCTAAACTAAAGAACTAGCTGTACTCAAATATATCCATTAAATGCTCGTTTAATACGTAATTTTTAACGACGAAATTAATAAGACCAACCCCATTACACTAGGACGAGCCGTTCTCGAGATATTTTAGTTTTCCGTATTTTCTCTACGCCACCTTTGAAAAGAAATCCGGTTACCGAATGAGAACGGAAATTGAATTAAAAGTGAAATAAATTTAATTGAAATAAAGAGAACGTGGATATAAGTCTGCAGGGAAAGTCATGTGCTGCCCACATCAGATTTTTACTTTCCCTGCAATACATGGTAATGTATAGGGAAAGTATTTGAATCATGTCGAAAATCGCAACTCGAGTTTTCGACGGATCTACACGTTTCGAGACCTCTAGAATACGAAAAAACCATTTTTAGCGTGACGTCTGTGTGTGTGTCTGTGTGTCTGTCTGTCTGTGTGTCTGTCTGTCTGTCTGTGCAGATTTTGTATCCACTCTAACTAAAAAACTAATTGACCGAATTTCATAAAATTTGGTAGATAAGTCACTTGTGCACGAATCTGGTGCTGATTATTTTTGGGTATGACTCGGGTTAAAAGACCCCCCTTTTTTGCGATATGGCCCGCAAAAGCTTGTATCCACTCTAACTGAAAAACTAATGGACTGAATTTCACAAAATTTGGTAGATAAGTCGCTTGTAGGCCACCCTGGTGCTGATTAGATTTTGGTATATTTCGAAAAAAAATAACCTGCCTTTTTTGCAAAATGGCCCGTAAAAATCATCAAAATCTAAACTTAAGAACTACGTATGCTCAAATAAAGCCATTAAATGCTTGTTTAATACGTCATTTTTAGCGAAGAAAAGAATAAGACCAACCCCATTACACTAGGACTAGTCGTTCTCGAGATATTTTAGTTTTTCGTATTTTTCCTACACCATTTTTGAAAATAAGTCCAGTTTTCAAATGAGAACGAAAATTGAATTAAAAATTAATTAAATTTAATTTAAGTAAATAGAACGTGAATATAAGTCTGCAGGGAAAGTCATGTGCTGCACACATCAGATTTTTTGCATTAGGATTATACAAATATTGAAATCAATTTTTTATTCTTCTAATTGCATAATTATTTGTTAAACTAGATTTTAATTTTAAACTTTCACAGTTCGCATATTTCATATGCGTGTGTCCATTCTAAGCCCGGATTTTTACGACTATAGTTTTCTTTTCACATAGAATATTCTAAACAACTTTCTTACAATTTAAGTCTCTTATTAAGGAGCTTTTTTTATTACCGATATCTCCACGGGGCGAAGGTAGAGTGCAAAGGGAAAAACAGGGGAAAATAAATAAGGCGAGTATCTTATACCGGGAAAATTAATGAGGATTTGAATGCAAAAAGATGGATGTCTTTTCATAATTCCAATATGAAACCCCAGAGAGGAAAATAATGAACAATATTCATATTTCATTGATAATCTAATTAATATTTCATGCATCGTGATGACTGGTAGCATTTTTTGTCCTCTTAAACCCACTCGTATATTGGATAAAGGCATTTAGAAAAAATAAATATTTTAGAGAGAGAGGACTTAAGATTTTAAAACTGACGCACGTAATACCTTAACAAAAATATAATAAAAGTTTTGATAAATATATTTATCGCGGGGGAATAAGTAAGTATAAAACACTTTCTGCGAAGGATGAGGAAAACTTGATCAACGTAATTACCCTAACAGCATTTTTTTTCACAGTGACGTAAGATTCACGTCACATTGTGACTTTGGGACGTCACAGGACGTCGCAGTACGTCTCGGCAAAGTCATATTGAGGTTACAGCGAAGTCATTTTCATGGTCGTTTGTGACGTCGTATATTAACTTGTTTGTGACGGCTCATTGTAATTGCCATTGTAATGTCGTCACATTGCTACGTGTTAATTAGCTTGTGGGAACGTCACAGAATATAGTCACAATGAAGTTACAAAGTTACTAATACGTAACGTCGCATAGAGGTCACAAATATGATGTCACATTGTGACCCAGGTGTCACATGACTACAACGTCGCTGTCACACATGTGGCGATCTTTGCTGTGAGGGTAAGCACAAATAAAATAATAATGCAGCATACAGCTCTTTCGAGGATAGGCTGGTTTTACATCGTCAGTGAAAGAGAATTAACAAACCCGAAGTTCAAAAGATGAAATTGGTCGCTTTTGTCGTTTTTGTTGGTTCTCTTGCACCGATGAAGAGGATACAGCGGATCCTCGAAACAGTTGTATGTTGCATCATTATATTATTTGTGTTTAAATAGGTGTTGCTCAATTTTTCCTTTACTGATATACAGATACCATAATAAAGTACCACAATGATTTTATATGGAAATGTCCATGTTATTGGGATATTACACATTACGTTTATCTGCAGTAAAGTGAACATGTCCGATCGAATAACAGTCATTGCAGCTTCCCTATCGGAGAATTTTGAAAGTTAGGATAATGAACGTAGCAACAAAGCGAGGAAGACGATAAAATTTATTTACAAAGCTGTGGAAGATTGTCTAATGAAGATTAATCGGCACATGGAACGAACGAAACGGATATATGGAAGACAATAAACACCAGCCAAAATTATGTATTATCAGGACTATTAAGACGGTGACACCTAAAATGTGCAGAGCCCACTTCGACGATAAAAGCTTGCAATTTCGCTCCAGTAGTTCAACGGTAGAGAGTCGGCTGGTCAGTTCGGAGATCCAGGGTTCGATACCCGGTTGGGGCAGCAAGGTTCTTTTCAATGGCGTCCGAACATCAGAAGAACCGATAACACAGGAATAAATTTGTTTTAGAACTCGTTTTCATTTAATCATTATCACTATACCACGAAAAGTGTAGTTTTTGATATATTTACATTATCATTCTGGACATGATAAATACGTGTGGTTAGTAACGTATCTAGTTTAGGAATACAGCAGATGTTTTAGAAAGAATTGAAATTGAAAAGTATTTGTGTTCATGATTGGAATTGATAGTGCATATATAGTATATTAGTGTAGTAAGAAAGTTATGTTCAAGAAGGAGCCAATATAGTACCTTACAATGGCGCCTAAACATATCAAACTTGTAGGTTAGTTTAAAGGTCTGAAAGCGATCCTAGTGCGACTAGTACGGATGCAGTGGCCCCTGGGAGATTGAGCTCCGATTTCAAATTGAAAGGATAATGACCACGCAGGATAATAACCTAGGTAAAAATAGTAGTAGCATTAAGCTAACCTGAGATAAAAATAGCAGGAAGTGGTCAGTCAGATTGCCAGTTTTCGCCAATCTTACATTAGAGGGCAGAGAATGCAGTGTACACTTCGACGACAAGGGCTTGCAATTTCGTTCCAGTATCTCAACGGTAGAGCTTCGGCTGAATAGTTCGGAGATCCAGGGTTCGATTCCCGGTTGGGGTCAGCAAGGCCCTTTGCAAATGGTTGTCCAAAGACGTTTTAATATTTCTCCTCTAATTGAAATGTGCATTGTTGATGACAGATGGTATTTTGAGCAAATAATATAATGTACAATATCTATTGTACATTAGATTTCTTGTTTACCTGTTGTATACAAGTGGCGGCGTATACATATATTATAAAGTAGAGTGTATAAAAATCCCCCTAAGACTGTTTATAGTATTCAGAATACAATATATTAACCTAGAAATGACTTAAAGAGATATATGTCGACATATTTAGCATTGGTAAAATACCTAAAAATAAATTTCACATTGTTTTGTTATTTTTATAAAGATAATTGAGTTGGAAATTCGCACGGTATCAGTATATGGTATTATAATAACGCTACGCCTACAAAAACAAAATAAATGAAGTAATTAATTATCTAGAGAAAAAAAAATTCTGTACTTAACTACAATTCGTTTTATTTTAGCATTTCGGACGACTTTTTGTGCTGGATATTTGACTGCATGAAATTTAAATTAGTCTTAATTAGTCTTAAATTAAAGTCTTAATTAAAAGCCCTTTCTTTCTTCGGATAATATCTATACATTTTATATCGGTAGTACTAAACGTACGGTTGGTATCCGTTTTTTCGAACATGCAAAAGACATAAAAAGTGGTAAATTAACGACTGCCCTTGCCCAATTCGTGAATAAAGATAATTTTTGTCCCCCTTTTTGAAAAATTTTCTTTTAATTAGCTGTAATAACCCCCCGTTTTATCTTACTATATGAATCCCTTTTTAACACTTTACAACAAAGTTGAAAAGTGTTTATAACTTTGTTCATTCTGTCTGTCTGTCTGTCAGTTAGCATGATAACTGCCGTAAAAATGACTTTATCAAAATGAAATTTTAGTATGTTTTTCAGACGATCTGTAGAACCTATGGGAATATAAATAAATACTATCACCCAATTAGTTTTGGATTGAACCTGGATTGAAAAAATTAAATAAATTGAACCCTATGGGATCTAATTTTTCAAACATTCTTTTAGCGGATTTAAAATTCACAAATTGCTTCGAAAATTTTAGGTAATATTCAAATTATTCCATAAAATATATAAATAAAAATTCAGCAGAATATACTCAGTAGTTTTTTAAATAAAAATTAAAATAATATTTACACCTCTTATACGAGGCGATCACGTGACCATGATATGAAAAAATCATGTGACCCACTTCAAAATGAAATATGGCATCCATCTTGTCTCAAAATCATCTTTTTAATTCATATTGAGTGTTGTATCCGTCCTAAAACCGCCTTATTTTTGCTTAAATTTTGCGCATCTACATACTGAAACAATGCAATTACAATATATTTGAGTTTAAATGATCATCCAAATTTGATTATTTCTACAACGAAGCCTATTTTTCACTTATGTAAAATGTGAACAGCAAAATATGTAAAATGCGTTGTATAAGAATTGCTGTATTTCTATAACGCAAAATTATTTAGCTCATGGAGTCTGCATAGCTGATGTGAATAAAATTTTTATTGATTTTACAGAGAGAAGGACGATTTTTTCGATGAAGTTTTAATCATAGAGTTTAATTACTTGTAGCTCAATGGTCTTAATTTTTTAAATAAAATAAATTATTTTAGTATTGTGATGAATGAAATAATTGGGAAACGTTTATGAATGAAATGCGGCGGTTATAGAGAGAGCTAGGCGTGTTATTTTTTCTATGACGTCATTTGAATGAATTTAAGTTGTTTTCGATGAAGTTTTCAAATATAATAAATTAATGTAGTATTGTGATAAGTTTTAAAATATTCCCGAGGAATGTATTGCATTTTAGAAATGTTTAAATCAGGCAATTTATATTTCAATTCCGTCATTTGAATGAAGTTCATTTTTCTCGATGAAGGTTTAAGTTTTCAAATATAATAAATTAATGTAGTATTGTGATAAGTTGTAAAATATTACCGAGGAATATATTGCATTTTAGAGATGTTTAAATAAAATTTCATTGAAGTTGGAAAGTGTTTCATAATCAATGCTTTAAGCATGAATGATCTTTCTTGTTATTTACTTATATCGTTCTTCTATTTGTAATTCTAACCCTGTTCAGGTCTTAAGTTATGCTTGGTGACTCGTTCTCGTTTCCCTGCATGTTAAACCATAGTTACATTTATTTATAATTATTTTCTAAAATACGTATTACATTTTTTAAACTGTTTTTTGAAGTATTTGTCTTTGAACTTTGTATAAATTGTAATTTAAAATCTGATTTATAATCTGCTATTTTATGTGGCTGACATTTTCATGATATGCAAATTTTATTTAACAGTACTGAAGTGTATTTAAGCACGTTGGCATTTCCTTATTGTATTGCCACTGAGGATGAACATGGAAGATGTTCGAAAGCGCTTTGTCTGTATTTACGTGTGTAGGATGATTTGTATAATAAAATGACTTTTGCATCTGTTTGAGATTTGTCATTTGCTAGTATTTAGTATTCTTAATTAAAGTCTTAAATTAAAGTCTTTAAAAAAGTCTTAAATTAAAAACTGCATGGGTCATTCGATTTAAAATTTCTGGAAGCCCAATAATTTTTCAAGTCGGTGTCTGTTCTGTGTAGCAGTTTTATGGTCAATTCATACTCATTAGGCAGTGTCCTGCAATTTCGCGTTTGATTTTTTCCGTTTATTTGCCTTAATTGGCAAGTTCATTATCCTAGCTTAACATTCACCGCTGGGATACCGCAATTATTTTCATTCAATCGGGAATGGTCACTTTACTATAGATATAGCCTTAACATGTACACTCATGGACCTTACGAAGTTATCAGGGTGTTTAAGGACTTTCAGAGGAACCTTGTACATGACATCGTTGATTAGCATACTTATCACAAGCCGTTTGTGAGATGTTAGAAATTAAAATTTTCCCACTGCTTAATTTCTTTTATTTTATTTTGCCATATCTCTCAAAATAATCAAGCGCATTACATGGATTTTAGCATATCTTATTTTATAATAAGTATAAAAATCTGATGTCAGCAGCACATGACTTTCCTTATACAATGCAATTAATTTACTATTTTTACAGTAAAAACATAGATTATTTTTATAGTATATACTCATATTCTTTCCAAGATATTGAATTTTCGTCAATGAGTCGTCATTTTCATTGATTTAGCATCATTTTTATCCATTTGACGAGTTTTTCATTTATTTAGCAACATTTAAAAAAGTCGCCAAGTTGGCGACATTCTACCAAATTCGTCGCCAAAATCTCGCCAAACGTTATGGACGAAGATATAAGTTATTCTTACAGCAGATAAATGACTATTGGAGTTCAAATACAAAAGTATTACTCAAAGTATCTTTTTTCATGAATGGAAGGCGCTAGATCCACGAGAATGATGTCATCAAATTTATCGCAAGGTATTACATATGAAAAATGAACATGTTTCTCAATAGGAAATATTTTTCTTTATTTTATATGACTTTTTGATAATTTTTTTGAAAAATGTGCAATATCTCAAGAACGGTTTATGTTAGCGTTCTAAAATTTATGTCCATTGTTTTCTAATGAAAAATTGCATAAGAAATGTCTATTTGCTTAACTTTATTAGAGGTTTTGATTTTTTGACTAATTTTTCAAAATTTCACTCGAAAATTTAGAGGTGTTCTGAACATTCGATTGCGTATGATAACAATAGGCTTCCAGTGTTTACGGTTCGTAATTTTTGTACCAAATTTCGTTCGAGTCGGTCCATTCGTTCGTCAGTTATCGTCTCCACAGTCTCACTGACACGCAAACACACACACACACATACTTTCACACACACACACACACACACACACATACTTTCACACACACACACACACACACACACACACTTTCTCTCTCTCACACACACACGCACACACACACACAGACATCCCTTAAAAAATGTTCGATTCGTGATCAGGGATGCTTGAAACGTGCTCTCTCGTCGAAAACTCGAATTCGAATTTTCGACCCCCGTCACAATACTTTCCTTATATATTATTGTATATAAGGAAAGTAAAAATTGTGACGATTTTGATTCATAATAAGACAACTGTAATTTGGTTTATTTTTTCCACCTACCAAATTTGTTATTCCGTAAGGAAAGTAATGTATTGGACATATCAGTTCTTTTTTATAATTAGCTTTTTCCTTAAAAAACATCAAACATAAGCCCCAAATACCTGAAACTTCATGAATACTTTTAAAGATTTTCTCCGTTCCAATCACTGCATCTTGCAGTGCATTACTGGAAAGTGCCTCCTCCCCCCCCCTCCCAACTTTCATTGAGAACTTCTTGCACTGTATCATTTCCAGGAGCCACACTTTATTTTGAAACTGATACGAATTCTTCTTCTTCCTCTTTTAATATATAGTATTTTGTGTGACCCGGAATTCTTTTTCGCTATGACGGATAAATAACGGAGTGATTAATTGAGTGACAGAGAGAAAGAATTCATCTCTGGGGGAAAATTCTGTTTCTCGGGTTTATTCTATAACGCACTTTGTAGAAATGCCATACTTTCTAAATAATGTATAATTCAAATTCAAGGGAAACATTCTTTAACAGATTGTCGCCTTCCTACATAGACGTTAAATTTTTACTTTCCTTATATACATAATGTATAAGGAAAGTATTATGACGGAGTCGAAAATTCGAATTCGAGTTTTCGACGGGAGAGCACGTTTCAAGCATCTCTGATCACGAATCGAACATGTTTGAAGTGATGTGTGTGTATGTATGTATGTGTGTGTGTGTGTGTGTGTGTGTGTGTGTGTGTGTGTGTGTGTGTGTGTATGTGTGTGTGTGTGAAAGTATATGTGTGTGTGTGTATGTGTGTATGTGTCAGTGAGTCTGTGGAGACGATAATTGACGAACGAATAGACCGATTCGAATGAAATTTGGTACAAAAATCACAATCCGTAAACACTGGAAGCCTATTGCTTTTATACGCAATCGAATGTTTAGAACCCGTCCTAAATTTTCGAGTGAAATTATGAAAAAATCGTCAAAAAATCAAAACCCCTAATAAAGTTACGCAAATAGACTTTTCTTATGTAAATTTCCATTAGAAAACGATTGACATAAATTTTAGAACGCTAATATGAACCGTTCTCGAGATATTGCACATTTTTCAAAATAATTATCAAAAAGTTAATAAGAAATAATTTTTTATTTTTATTTTATATCAGAAACACGTTCAATTTTCATATGTAATACCATGCGATAAATTTGATGACATCATTCTCTTGGATCTAGCTCGTTCCATTCATGAAAAAAGATACTTTGAGTAATACTTTTTTATTTGAACGCCAATAGTCATTTATCTGCTGTAAGAATAACATATTTCTCCGTCCATAACGCTTGGCGAGATTTTGGTGACGAATTTGGCTGAATGTCGCTAACTTGGCGACATTTTTAATTGTTGCCAAATTAACAAAAATCTCGCCAAATTGATAAAAATGACGCTAAATCAATGAAAATGACGATGTATTGAAGAAAATTCAATATCTTGGAAAGAATATAAGTATCTACTATAAGAATAACATTTTTTTAACTGTAAAAAGTAATAAATTCATTGCATTATATAAGGAAAGGCATGTGTTGCCCACATCAGATTTTCTTATTAACTAGATGCTGTATCTATCATAGGACGCAATATATAAATATGTGTAAAAGATGTTCGCCTTTATACAAATAATTAATTATGTAAATAAAAGTAAATAATTAATTAATTTTACCTGCCCTGGAGCGCTTTATCTTTTAGAATGCGCCCAAATATACTGTTGATCGATATTATTTAGTATTATAGAAAACTCCTAACAAACCATAATCCCAATAAAAAAGTTTGACGTGAGCGGCACATGACTTTCGTCATATAATGCAACGAATTTACTTCTTTCACAGTAAAAAAGTGATGTGTAAGATGAACAGCACATTGTTTTTAATGTTGAATTGCATATTGGGCTTTCTTTCGGGTGGCAATATGTAAAACAATTTTGAAGTGCCCAATTAAATTAATTTATATTTCACGCAACTCTAAATTGACAATTATCAATGTCTGCAATAAGCAATTTTGCCATATATTAAAATATTTTAATTATTAATTCCTCAAGTGGGCTTTATTTTTTTTGACTTAGCGTCATTTCCGTAATTTTAACGATAGTTTCGTCAATCTGGGGGAAAATGTCGCCAAGTTGGCGATATTTCTCTAAATTGGTCTCAAATTGATCGCCAAGAGTTACAGACAAAGAGATTAGATCATTTCGTATATATAAATGACTATTGTAAAACTGTTCTTCGTCACAGTACAAAGTTATTACAGAAAATATATTCTCTCGTGAATGGAACGAACTAGATCCACGAGAATGATGTTAACAAATTTATCATGTAATAATACATATGAAAAGTGAACAACAATTTCCAATAGTTAATATTTTTCTTAATTTAATGTGAATTTTGTTAAATTTATTTTAAAATGTGTAATATCTTACGAACGATTCAAGCTAGCATTTTAAAATTTATTTCAAACGTTTTCTAACAGAAATTACATATGAGAGGATTACTTATATAACATTATTGAAAGTTTTGATTTTTTGATGATTTTTTCAAAACGCCATTCGTAAATTTGGGCTTATTTCGAACGTTTGATTGTGTGTAAAATCAATATGCTTTCAGTACTTAAGGATTATAAGTTTTATACCAAATTTCATTCGAAATGCTCTGTTCGTTATTGAGATATCGTCTCCACATATTCAGGATATACACAGACGTCACTACAGGAACGGTTAATTCGAGTTCAGGGATTCTTGAAACGTTATCGTCTGTCAGAAACATGAATTCGAATTTTCACCCCCGTCATAATACTTACACAACATACTATGCATATAGGGATACATCTCAAAATGTTCAAAAATTGCTACGCTCAAAAACTGCCAATCTCAAAAACTCCTATGCTCGAAAACGGCTGTTAAAATGAAATCCTCATGTAAATACAGCCTACTATATAATTTTGCGTGTTAGCCAGTTTGGAAGGCAAGAAACAGCCTTCTTTTGCAGAACGAGAAAAAATGGCCAGCTCATTTATTTAAGCAAGTTCGGGAACTGCGGTAGGATACCTCAACGTGCCTATTTCACCTGTTTTCAACCGCACGCGCGGTTGAAGGCACGTGAAAAGTTGCCATCGCGAGAAAAGAGGTAAAATTAAGGAGGCAGGAAATGAGTGGCAGAGTACTACGAATGAAAAATAAAAACCACAAAAAAGAAAAAGTAGCAGAAAATAAAGAATTAATGAAAGAAATCAATGGTAAAGACAACAGATAGCAAAACTGGTAGAAACAATTATGATTAGTGAGTAATTCTGCTAAAATAAAACTACTCCCTACAACTAGGAAATATATAGTACGAATTAACGTATCCGAACTATGATATAAACACTCCATTTAGTAGGACATTCGATTTACCAGAGCATATCGATGTATCAGAATAATTACAAAACTTTACCGTTTGTACTATTGTACTGTCTATTGTGCTATCCAGTATTCACTGTATTATTCATTTTATCCATTGTACTCAAACACTTTATTTCTATATATGTAGTGGATTCTTAATTTCCTTATTAATATTCCATATCGAATTGCATCATCTGATTTTCTTATTGCTTTCACATATATGATAGCAAGCTGTTCGTCGTAAATCTTCCTGAATTAAAACTGTGTTGCGATTAAAAAATTTGGGATTTTATTATTATTGAAGTCTCAGGCCTGCACTACATTTTAACATTGGGATAAATGTAGTGCAGGCCTGAGGAAATGTAGTGCAGGCCTGTAAACGCCCTACCTCTTGAGTTATTGAGACGATCGTTCTTTTATTTGAAGAGCACCATTACAAAGTAAACTATTGAAAACCTCTATATACCTATTTTTCGATAATACTTTTCATATCTAATGTGTAAAAGGCAGAATTTTATGTATGTCCAAAAATGTTTACTGAAACTTGAAATTTGTTATTCAGATGGCGTAATGGACTCAAATGCTGTAATAAACTAGAATATTTTAGAAATTTTAAAATATCTTCTGAGGGGAGGAGGTTGGAGGAGGAGGAGGAAGGGGGGAGGAGGAGGGGAGGAGGAGAGGAGGAGGAGGGGAGGATGGGAGGAGGAGGTAGGGGGAGGAGGGGAAGTTGGAGGAAGGGAAGGGGGAGGAGGAGGAGGCATTGGATATGAATAGCCATTGTTGTACGAAAATTAACAAATAGTGCATTATTTAACCTCCTTACTATTTTTTTACTTAATCTTTATCTCTTTCAATTCATTTTCCAGTGAAGGCCAATCGTCCTCTTCTCGAATAAATTTTAAGCATTTCACTAATTCGATAGTAACCCAACTTCTAATTATGTTAGAACTTAGCTTTAGCTACTATACATCTTACCTTCTGCAAAGAAAGGGGGGCCACAATTCACGTAGGCTTGAGGTAACAATAAGACCCGGATCCCAAGCCTCGTGTGATTATTTGGGTCGTATTAGCGCTGGTAGTGGCTGATAGACGAAACATAGAGCAGGGCAAAGAGGGCACTTATCCTTCTTGGATATTTAATGTTCCTCTAGCGGGTATAAAGTTACCCTATGTTGTATATCTTATCCCTGAGCTTCCCCTTGTTTGCTCCTCCATGGAAAAAATTCTATGAATGTCATTAATCCTAATGCTTTTATTGAGAATCTGGCCCGCGTAGCAGCCGAAGGCTTGTTTAGGCACTTATTTTGATATATTATGAATATGTACCGTGTTTTTCATCTTTTGCTGGAAGCGGTAGTATCGTTAAAGCTTTGTTTGAATTCCAATAATTCGTGGTATATTCCGGTGTAATTTTAATCAGAAGTTTGAATCTTAAACCCCGAAAAACGCCGAATTTTTGCTGATGGTCATTAATAAAATCCTGAATGACACGGATCGCTTTCTATATCTAGACGCAAAGAACCGGTTTCGAGAGCATTGACCCTCTTCAGAACCGGTTTCGAGAGCATTGACCCTCTTCAGAACCGGTTTCGAGAGCATTGACCCTCTTCAGAACCGGTTTCGAGAGCATTGACCCTCTTCAGAACCGGTTTCGAGAGCATTGACCCTCTTCAGAACCGGTTTCGAGAGCATTGACCCTCTTCAGAACCGGATAGCCGATATTTGCAACAATATCAAAATATTTGCAACAATATCAAAATAACTTGGTATATGCTAAGGTCTCATTAGATGGATTCTGTAAGCATAATGACTTGTTTCTGTTTTAAGAAATCTCATACACAGAAACTCGCCATTCCTATAGAGTGAGCGATTGGGGGAAAACCCGGTCCTGGATACAATATCGGTCTCCTTTTAAACATTAGCGCTTTTGACAAACGATCTTTCAAGAAATAATGATTCAAAGGGAAATAACAAATCCATTCATTTGAAGATTCGTAGGAATAACTCTTTCCATTTCCCCTTGCCATGCTTTACTTTGTAACTGATATTTCTTCTTTCTCTTCTTTTGTATAGAATTCCGGGGTTCCTCAGTAGTCTTTCACTATGGCGGGCAACTTAACGACGTGATTAATAACGTGAGAGTTGGACAAATTCTTCCATTAAAGAGAAGAGACTCTTTTGCTTTTATAATTAAAAATGAAACATTTTGATTCGTATAATAATTATTGAAAAATTTCGAATAGTAGTGATTTTAGAGTCAAACATGTAAAGCGACGTATGCTGCATGTAAAGAACCTTGCTGCCCCAAGAGAATCGAACTTTAGATCTCCGAAATACTGGGACAAAATTGCAAGCTCTTATCATCAAAGTGGAGACTCTGCATTCTCCACCTTCTAATGTCAGTTTGGCGGGAAATTGACAATTAGACTGACCACCTCTTGCTATTTTTACCTCAGGTTAGTCTCTTGCTATTACTGTTTTTACCCAGGTTAGTATCCTGTGTGATCGTTATTCTCTCAATTTGAAATAGGCGCTCAATATATTAGAGCCCACTGAATCTTAGTAATCATACTAGGATCACTTTAAGGCCTCCAACACCTTTGCACTAACCCACGGGGTTGATTTGTTCGGGCGCAAATGTAAAGAGTCTTGCTGCCCCAACCGGGAATCGAACCCACGATCTCCTAACTGACCAGCCGATGCTCTACCGTTGAACTACCGAGACGAAATTGCAAGCTCATATTGTCGAAGTGGACCTGCAAGCATTTAGGTAAAATTTTGAGCTTTAAAATGATTTGCTTAAAACTGCATTCTCCCATCTTGCCCGCACTCTTTATTTAGTAATGAAGATAGAATCTTAAAAATATCCAAGCGTTATACAATTTACATATCTTACAATTTACAAATGAAGGAAGATAGCTGTGCAATCTGTAGCGGATAATCTAAGCGACGTACGGCCATGAAATTTGGCAAGCAGTTACTTCAGGACCCGAATAGGTGCTCCTAAGCTTTATTATTACTATTATTATTATTATTTAGTTTTTAATTTGGAATTAGTTCTTTACATATTTTAATACTGAGATTTCCTCTGTGACCGTGCAAAACTCTGTAAAAAGCGTGAAGAAAAATGCGGCTCCAATTTCATTCGACTCACAGCAGCAAGATTGTGGATAATCGTCTCACTCACGAAACCAAGAATTTCAGACGTATAGGAGGATTCGGTAGTAGGATTTAAAATTAAGAACTTTAAAATACCTAACTTCACAAATGGAGATTTGCATTTTGAAAAACAAAGATATGTCCATAGCGTGATTTCTTTTCTGTAATTTTTGATTTGTAAACAGTTGGAGTAGTAATTTGTGTTTATCTACAACAGGAGTAATGGCGAGTAATTAGTTTTAGTATACAAGATCTATCTAATTTCTGGTGAAAAACGTGGACACAAAAAATTTATATAAAAATCTATTTGTAAAATTTTGGTAGATACTTCAATTTTTTATAAAATTCAAAACATCATTTTACTTAAATATGTGTAAATTAAGGAATACATTAAAAAAATACTATATTATGTATATGTATGCTATATGTATATGTAAACTATATTATGTATAGTTTGTATATATGTGTAATACTTGTCTGTGGTATGTGTGCAACACATGTTGTTCAGAGCCTTTTGTAGCCTTTTAGGGTTGTCACTTTATCTTTCAGCCTTCAGCTAGTACACTTACATGTAAAATCATATGTTAAAATATAGTTTATTAGTCACATTTGTGTGATATTGCTTAAAATCACATTTTGCGCCACCAAACTTTGAGTAAAGTTTAAAGTTATGTGCGGAGTCTGAGTAAAGTTTACACCAGAGTCTGAGTAAAGTTTAAATATGTTCCGGTTAATTTTTGTATTGTGATAATACAACCACAAATCCAGATGATACGTTGTAACATTATGCATCATGCAGAAGAACTAACGTCACACCGAAAATTATGATACTTTCCTTTGGTGGCCCTGTTGTGCAAATCCATTGAAATATTGAAAATGAATTTTGGACCACATATAAATACACTGCTTTTAATATTTTGTAATGAAGAGTAAAAAACCACAACGGGCAAATTTTTACTTTCGAACATGTATTGTTTATTTTCTAGTTTATAGGAATTTTGGTTGTATAGAACACTTTGAGACAGGTAAATAATGACACGATTAATTCGGTGACATTTGGAAAGAATTCGCCAACAGCGACTTCCCGTTCCTCATGTTCTTTCTAATGTACTTTGAGGAATGTTCTGAATAATGCACACTTGTCTTTAGGCAATATATATATATATATACATATATATATATATATATATATATATATATATATATATATATATAAGGATATAAACAAGAAGAAAAAATAAGCGAGAACAGGAGTGACCATATGATTTGCATAGAATGGCAGGGGTGGATTGCGACACCCCTTTCCCGCTTAAAGCAGCTTTTACGACCCGGGCAACGCTCACGGCACCAATGTAACTCAATGGTCAATCTCCCACATGTGCAAAGACAGAAGCACCCGAACGGACAAAAGAGCAAAGATGGAACCAAGCATGGAAGAGATACACCTTACTATCCAGCATGAAAACACAACATTTTATAAGGGAAAGTCGCACATGCGCGAAAAGACTTCATGATGATAGGATCGCAGATATGAAAATATATATGATTAAGAATTCTCATTTAGAATCAAACAATGTACAATTTCTTTCTTTGAAAAAGGAATAGTAATAATGTTGTAAAAAATATCTAGGGTAATTTCTTTTTAATGCATCATTTATTATTTTATTACATTCATGAATGCAGTCTTTTTTAAAAGTACTGTAGTTTCTGTTTCTTCTGAAGTAACCGACAATAATATTTCTGAATATATTTTTAGTGAGGTTTGAATTCCAATCAATAATATTATTAATTTTGATATTGTATGAATTTCTCTTGTCGTGTATGGTTGTATAAATTCCATACTGTTGGTGTTTTCTTATTGACAAGTCCAGGAAGTCTGTCGATCCATCCTCATTGATCGGGTTTTCAATTAAGTCTAATTCCCTTGGGTAGAATGCAAAATCTATGTCAGGGGTGTTTGCATAACCCCCTAATATCACATCGTCAACATAACGGAAATAAGGTATTTCCGATAATATATGGGTTCCTCTTTCATATTTGGATAGATAAATATCCGCCAATATTGATGAGCATGCACCACCCATGGGTATGCCTTTGACCTGTTTGTAGTAATGCGTACCGTCATATAGTATGTTTTCATTCAATACTAACTCAATCAAATCCAAATATCTTCTGAGAGTTATATATGGTTTTAAATTATATTCCTCGTGTAATTCTTTCAAGATCGTTTGTAGGTTTGTTAAATCGATGTTATTAAACAGATCCCGGAAATCGTAGCTTCTGAAGTTCAAATCTTTATGGCAAAATTTCAGTCGGTCTATCAATTCCTGTCCGTTTTTTAACATTATGGAGTTTTGCTTCTTAATATCAGTTATAACATATTGGAGTAATTTCAGAAGTAATTTCACCAATAATAACTTAGAAATACGGCATTTTCAAGTACACCCCTTCAGCAATATTATGGTAACTATTATTGATATAGTACCAGAACTTTCTGAACGCTTGTGGTGGGAAAACACCCATATAAAGCAATATAATTCTGCATATCCATATGGTCTGAATACTTTATTATTCAAGGAAAATTGCAATAAAGAAAGATGCAGGAATAGTCAAACATACCCTCTCTTTGAAAATTCAATACCTAAGAAAACTTATAGACACCAAAGAGGAAATAAAAAGCAACAATTTAATTACATTAAAACAGAAGAAAAAATCTCAGACTTCATAAAAACAGAAATAACGGTGAAATTCGGATGGATCAAGAATATAGCCAACAGTATAAAGATCAAATACTTACAACGTATATGGAATTTTATTATCAATTTAAGTGAAAATAACTGCAATACAGAAGATAAAAACACTAATATAGACATCATTCTGGATTTAATTAAACTCAGAGCCGCAAAATATAATGTAGCACTTGAACCAAAATATCAAATTAACAAATCAAAAGAATTTTTTATCACAACATTTAAGAATAAAATGTTCGAAAATATTCCATTCAACCATATATTACATAATATAGAAGAACGTCTTCCTTTGCCTAATCTAAATATTAAGATATCATATCGCTTTGTAAGAACCAACGGAAGAAGATTATTCAACTACAATAAATTATGTAAAACTGTGTCTTCATTTAATATTGAATCCTGTCAATGTCATAAAAATATACATTGTGATCCCTACCACAAGCATATAATTACTGGAAACTTAGATTTTATAAAAGATAATAAACTCAAAAACTTATTACAACTTGGTACTAAGTACCGAATACAAGAATTTAATAATATTTATAATGAATTTAATTACGATCTGGAAACCTTCATATACAAGATGTCAGTCAAACACAGTATACCTGTACAAACTTTTAACGCATGGAAATATGCCTTTTACAGTGCTTTTTGCCAATTCTACCCGAGAAGAAACAAGGATTCAGGAGGTTCTCGATTTCCGTCTTCAATCAAACATTTTAATGAAGAATTCGTAATGACATACACCGACAAAATCGTATCGAATTTTGCATTCACGTGTAAAAAATTCTATGTCGATACTTTAACACAATGCTATAAGGATAGTGCCATGTATACCTTAATTCCTAGCAACGAATCAATCATCACTAATAGAATAAAAGCACTGTATAAAAGAATTGGTATGGATATTAAATCAGTAAAATTTCCATACTTGATCCTTATTCCCAAGTTACACAAAAAACCAGTCAAGTTCCGTACTGTAACAGTGGGATGCGGATCGTACCTGGAACAAGCAAATAAAAAACTTCTGAAATTACTCCAATATGTTATAACTGATATTAAGAAGCAAAACTCCATAATGTTAAAAAACGGACAGGAATTGATAGACCGACTGAAATTTTGCCATAAAGATTTGAACTTCAGAAGCTACGATTTCCGGGATCTGTTTAATAACATCGATTTAACAAACCTACAAACGATCTTGAAAGAATTACACGAGGAATATAATTTAAAACCATATATAACTCTCAGAAGATATTTGGATTTGATTGAGTTAGTATTGAATGAAAACATACTATATGACGGTACGCATTACTACAAACAGGTCAAAGGCATACCCATGGGTGGTGCATGCTCATCAATATTGGCGGATATTTATCTATCCAAATATGAAAGAGGAACCCATATATTATCGGAAATACCTTATTTCCGTTATGTTGACGATGTGATATTAGGGGGTTATGCAAACACCCCTGACATAGATTTTGCATTCTACCCAAGGGAATTAGACTTAATTGAAAACCCGATCAATGAGGATGGATCGACAGACTTCCTGGACTTGTCAATAAGAAAACACCAACAGTATGGAATTTATACAACCATACACGACAAGAGAAATTCATACAATATCAAAATTAATAATATTATTGATTGGAATTCAAACCTCACTAAAAATATATTCAGAAATATTATTGTCGGTTACTTCAGAAGAAACAGAAACTACAGTACTTTTAAAAAAGACTGCATTCATGAATGTAATAAAATAATAAATGATGCATTAAAAAGAAATTACCCTAGATATTTTTTACAACATTATTACTATTCCTTTTTCAAAGAAAGAAATTGTACATTGTTTGATTCTAAATGAGAATTCTTAATCATATATATTTTCATATCTGCGATCCTATCATCATGAAGTCTTTTCGCGCATGTGCGACTTTCCCTTATAAAATGTTGTGTTTTCATGCTGGATAGTAAGGTGTATCTCTTCCATGCTTGGTTCCATCTTTGCTCTTTTGTCCGTTCGGGTGCTTCTGTCTTTGCACATGTGGGAGATTGACCATTGAGTTACATTGGTGCCGTGAGCGTTGCCCGGGTCGTAAAAGCTGCTTTAAGCGGGAAAGGGGTGTCGCAATCCACCCCTGCCATTCTATGCAAATCATATGGTCACTCCTGTTCTCGCTTATTTTTTCTTCTTGTTTATATCCTTATATGCCACTCTGGATGCAGAGCTGCTAAGCGCCACATCCTATGTAAGGTTTCTGTTTTCTCCTTTACTTAAATAGGAGTTCCGTTCGTGATATACTTATTTTTATATGTATTTATCAATATGTCTACATCCAGCTGCATTGCGCGGACATAGTGCATATTTTACCACATCCAATTCAGCTTTCTACGTAAAGGCCACTTCTCGGACCACACTGGCGAAGTGTAGGTCTTCCGTGTGTCGTGGGATGGGAGTCATCCGGTGGATATTGGAGCAGTGTAATCAGGACGGTAAGAGTCATTTTACGAATGTTTTGATATTAGTTCTGTACCTAGGGAGAAAATGTATGGTGGTATATTATAGTGTGGTATGCATTTGTGTAATCACTGTACTTTAGTCATTTATTTTTAATTATGTGTTTTTAAGTATTTTTATCCCTTTTATTGAATCTGGTATTTTTCAATACCTATTTTAGAACGAATTCTATGAATGAATCAAAATAACTACAAAAAAAGTACAAAAAAAGTATAAAATAGTGCTTTAAGTATTTTTATCGCTTTTATTGAATCTGGTATTTTTCAATACCTATTTTAGAACGAATTCTATGAATGAATCAAAATAACTACAAAAAAAGTATAAAATAGTGCTTAAATTTGTCATACAGCATAAAATAGGCAAGAGTGAAGGTAGTATACCTGAATGTTCTATGAGGCTTTTACTGTATTTGAAAGTACACTTGAAAAAACATTTCGTTTGTTTTTACTTTAAAGTTCTTACTCCTCAACATGAGTTAAAAAACTGTTGATATATAATATGAATGAAGGCTATATATAAATTTAGCGACTGGCAAATTTATTCCATGTTGAATATATGCCCGGTGACACATTATCAGGGTATATGTGTTATCGAAATACAGTTACCCTAATCTTTATATTGAAGCAAGTGATGAGCAGTGTTCATAAGCCTTGTACAATTGTCCTTGATAATGCTGTGACAAACATAAAAAATGTAAATTCCTTCGTAATGAATGACACGATCTATAACCGATCATCTTTTTTTAACGACTTTTATCAACACTACCACCATATGAAGAACTTCAAATTCAAGAAATGCAATTCTAAGCGATGTAAGCTTTGTCCCGTAGCCAATCCACACCAAATTTCTACAAAAAAGGACAATATAAAAATCTTTTGCAAGACTTTTAATGTGGTATATTGCATATCATGCCTTGCTTGTCAGGCGAAATATATAGGACAGACGCAGAATTCCCTGAATATCCGTATAAATTTGCACCGAAGTCAAGTAGGCAAAATCCAACAGCTATCCACCAATAATAACTTAGAAATACGGCATTTTCAAGTACACCCCTTCAGCAATATTATGGTAACTATTATTGATATAGTACCAGAACTTTCTGAACGCTTGTGGTGGGAAAACACCCATATAAAGCAATATAATTCTGCATATCCATATGGTCTGAATACTTTATTATTCAAGGAAAATTGCAATAAAGAAAGATGCAGGAATAGTCAAACATACCCTCTCTTTGAAAATTCAATACCTAAGAAAACTTATAGACACCAAAGAGGAAATAAAAAGCAACAATTTAATTACATTAAAACAGAAGAAAAAATCTCAGACTTCATAAAAACAGAAATAACGGTGAAATTCGGATGGATCAAGAATATAGCCAACAGTATAAAGATCAAATACTTACAACGTATATGGAATTTTATTATCAATTTAAGTGAAAATAACTGCAATACAGAAGATAAAAACACTAATATAGACATCATTCTGGATTTAATTAAACTCAGAGCCGCAAAATATAATGTAGCACTTGAACCAAAATATCAAATTAACAAATCAAAAGAATTTTTTATCACAACATTTAAGAATAAAATGTTCGAAAATATTCCATTCAACCATATATTACATAATATAGAAGAACGTCTTCCTTTGCCTAATCTAAATATTAAGATATCATATCGCTTTGTAAGAACCAACGGAAGAAGATTATTCAACTACAATAAATTATGTAAAACTGTGTCTTCATTTAATATTGAATCCTGTCAATGTCATAAAAATATACATTGTGATCCCTACCACAAGCATATAATTACTGGAAACTTAGATTTTATAAAAGATAATAAACTCAAAAACTTATTACAACTTGGTACTAAGTACCGAATACAAGAATTTAATAATATTTATAATGAATTTAATTACGATCTGGAAACCTTCATATACAAGATGGCAGTCAAACACAGTATACCTGTACAAACTTTTAACGCATGGAAATATGCCTTTTACAGTGCTTTTTGCCAATTCTACCCGAGAAGAAACAAGGATTCAGGAGGTTCTCGATTTCCGTCTTCAATCAAACATTTTAATGAAGAATTCGTAATGACATACACCGACAAAATCGTATCGAATTTTGCATTCACGTGTAAAAAATTCTATGTCGATACTTTAACACAATGCTATAAGGATAGTGCCATGTATACCTTAATTCCTAGCAACGAATCAATCATCACTAATAGAATAAAAGCACTGTATAAAAGAATTGGTATGGATATTAAATCAGTAAAATTTCCATACTTGATCCTTATTCCCAAGTTACACAAAAAACCAGTCAAGTTCCGTACTGTAACAGTGGGATGCGGATCGTACCTGGAACAAGCAAATAAAAAACTTCTGAAATTACTCCAATATGTTATAACTGATATTAAGAAGCAAAACTCCATAATGTTAAAAAACGGACAGGAATTGATAGACCGACTGAAATTTTGCCATAAAGATTTGAACTTCAGAAGCTACGATTTCCGGGATCTGTTTAATAACATCGATTTAACAAATCTACAAACGATCTTGAAAGAATTACACGAGGAATATAATTTAAAACCATATATAACTCTCAGAAGATATTTGGATTTGATTGAGTTAGTATTGAATGAAAACATACTATATGACGGTACGCATTACTACAAACAGGTCAAAGGCATACCCATGGGTGGTGCATGCTCATCAATATTGGCGGATATTTATCTATCCAAATATGAAAGAGGAACCCATATATTATCGGAAATACCTTATTTCCGTTATGTTGACGATGTGATATTAGGGGGTTATGCAAACACCCCTGACATAGATTTTGCATTCTACCCAAGGGAATTAGACTTAATTGAAAACCCGATCAATGAGGATGGATCGACAGATTTCCTGGACTTGTCAATAAGAAAACACCAACAGTATGGAATTTATACAACCATACACGACAAGAGAAATTCATACAATATCAAAATTAATAATATTATTGATTGGAATTCAAACCTCACTAAAAATATATTCAGAAATATTATTGTCGGTTACTTCAGAAGAAACAGAAACTACAGTACTTTTAAAAAAGACTGCATTCATGAATGTAATAAAATAATAAATGATGCATTAAAAAGAAATTACCCTAGATATTTTTTACAACATTATTACTATTCCTTTTTCAAAGAAAGAAATTGTACATTGTTTGATTCTAAATGAGAATTCTTAATCATATATATTTTCATATCTGCGATCCTATCATCATGAAGTCTTTTCGCGCATGTGCGACTTTCCCTTATAAAATGTTGTGTTTTCATGCTGGATAGTAAGGTGTATCTCTTCCATGCTTGGTTCCATCTTTGCTCTTTTGTCCGTTCGGGTGCTTCTGTCTTTGCACATGTGGGAGATTGACCATTGAGTTACATTGGTGCCGTGAGCGTTGCCCGGGTCGTAAAAGCTGCTTTAAGCGGGAAAGGGGTGTCGCAATCCACCCCTGCCATTCTATGCAAATCATATGGTCACTCCTGTTCTCGCTTATTTTTTCTTCTTGTTTATATCCTTATATGCCACTCTGGATGCAGAGCTGCTAAGCGCCACATCCTATGTAAGGTTTCTGTTTTCTCCTTTACTTAAATAGGAGTTCCGTTCGTGATATACTTATTTTTATATGTATATATATATATATATATATGTGTGTGTGTGTATATATATATATATATATATATATATATATATATACTACATAAGAAATAGCATAATAATAATGGAACATTATTATAAATTTTTTAACAAGAAGCAAACGTTTAAATAGCAGTGCAGAAAATCGTTTTGTAAGTGATCTGGGCTATCTAAATGAAGCAATTGCAAAGGGTTACCCTCTACGTTTTCTTAGTGACATTTTATGTAAATTTTTCAGCATAACCGTAACTGAAAGTTACAACTTGTATTTAAATCGGAGTGCACTTTCAGTCTGATCTGAAGATACGGAGCATTGCGGATGTCATTATTTAACTGTCTGATGGAGTTCAATTTGTACAAAGTAAGAGTCTATTACTTTTTGAAGGTTTGAGTGGTGAAGTGTATGCGGGGCTTGTTTATCTTGATATATTGGTGTTGGATATTTGATATTTACAATATATTTTGTGTTTCTGTTTGGATGTAGTAAATCTCGTTGTTTATGTTTAGGTGTAAAGTCAGTATTGGTCTTTCAACTTTATACATTTTTAGTTTTAGTATATGTACTAGGTTTGCGGCATTGTATCCGCTTCCGGGAGTGTCGTCATGACATGAAGCTGGCTAAACCGGGAAGTGAGGGTCACAATCCCCTACGGCGAAATTTTGATACATTGCCATTCTTCAATTTTCTATTTCTTATGTAGTATATAAACGTACTTGTTTGAGCAGCTTCGCGCCTTCGCGTATATTTTCAGTAGATTGTTTTAGATGAGGTTAATAGTTATATTTATATGTATATATATATATATATATATATATATATATATATATATATATATATATATATATATATATATATATATATATATATATATATATATATATATATATATATATATATATATATATATATATATATTGTGATTTTTGTATACTGATATTCATCTCATCAACCTATCCATTTTAGTGATAACTTACCTTCTATTTTTATCCCTAGTCTTGGTCTATAGTTACTTATTTGTAACAAATATGCTAGAGATGGATTTATTTTATACATACCGTAGTTTATGCATAATTTTCGATTAAAATTTTCTACTTTTATTTATATATATTTATATATATATATATATATATATATATATATATATATATATATATATATATATATATATATATATATATATATATATATATATATATATATATATATATATATATATATATATATACATATATATATATATATATATATATATATATATATATATATCTTTGCATAACTATAGTAGTATATCTTGTTCTTTTTGTCGCATGCGCTGTTGCAAGTAGAGAGTTTGGATTGAAACTGAAAGTGGAAATGATTTTGATTTAAAAAAATTTGGAAATTGAATGGTTTTTCTGTATTATTTAAGTAGCGGACTCTTAGGATCCTACTTGTTCTAGTAATATTGAAGTCAAAGCACTCCGAATTTATTATCCCTTAACCGATCTCAAAACACGGCGTGACAACCATTTACTATCAGTCGTGCTCACAAACCTGTTGTCGAACGATGTATATATATATATATATATATATATATATATATATATATATATATATATATATATATATACAGGGTGCCGATAAAGATTGAAACGTGCTTTAATTTTTTACCTGTTGGAGATAAGTGGGCAGTGTAAATTGCAAAAATGTTGAAAGTAAGGTAGGAATTAAAACTACGTTAATGAAATAGCCCTCCCATTAATTTTAAAAAAGTTACGCTTTTTTGAATTTTCATACGGCACTATTAGACAAATGTGTCAATCAGAAAATGTTTATTTTTAATGAACAAAATCATTAAAAAGAACCGCATATCTGTATCTTTTAAATCAACTGAATTATGATCAAGGAAATAATCTGACTTACGCCACTTTTCCGTACCATATGAAAGGCTGTTTTAACATTGAAAATAGGGATCATATACAAAGTGATGATGGAAATTGTTTAGATCAAAAATACGTTAATATGTGTCAAAAATTTTTATCACAAGTGCATCCAAATAAAGCATTACACAGACAGAGATCATATAAAGCAGTGGTGCTCACGCCATGGTTGGGTATTATCATCCAGTTTTATATTTTTTGTGATATGTCACAAATTTACATTTCTAATTTGATATATGGTCTCCATTCACAATATTCAATTTTCAATTAAATATAACTCGGTCAATTTTAAAGATACAGATACGCGGTTCTTTTTAATGATCTTGTTGCATTGAAAATAAAAAATTTCCGATTGAACCAATTTGTCTAAGGGGGTCGTATAAAAATGTAAAAAGTGTAACATTGAAAATTACTGGGAGGACTTTTTTATTAACATAGTCTTATTCCCTACCTTACTTTCAACATTTTTGCAGTTTACATTGTTTACTTATCTCCTACAGTTAAAAAATTCAAGCGCGTTTCGATCATTTTGGGACAACCTGTATATATATATATATATATATATATATATATACATTCTTGTATTTCAAAAATGTAAAAAGTGTAACATTGAAAATTAATGGGAGGACTTTTTTATTAACATAGTCTTATTCCCTACCTTACTTTCAACATATTTGAAGTTTACATTGTTTACTTATCTCCTACAGTTAAAAAATTAAAGCGCGTTTCGATCATTTTGGGACAACCTGTATATATATATATATATATATATATATATATATATATATATATATATATATATATATATATATATATATATATATATATATATATATATATATATATATATATATATATATATATATATATATATATATATATATATATATATATATATATATATATATATATACATTCTTGTATTTCAAAAATGTAAAAAGTGTAACATTGAAAAATAATGGGAGGACTTTTTATTAACATAGTCTTATTCCCTACCTTACTTTCAACATATTTGCAGTTTACATTGTTTACTTATCTCCTACAGTTAAAAAATTAAAGCGCGTTTCGATCATTTTGGGACAACCTGTATATATATATATATATATATATATATATATATGTATATATATATATATATATATATATATATATATATATATATATATATATATATATATATATATATATATATATATATATATACATTCTTGTATGAATAAATACATCTATTCATATTTCGAATTCGGATTATGTAAATATGTTTATAAATGAAGATGAATCGAAAAATATATATGTCATTATTTACTAGCATAACATTAAATAAAGAATAAAACTTAACTAACTGAAATAAAATTTACGAATCCTGCTCATTATAAATTGGGTCACTAGTGGACCGGGTCTACTAATGAAATATTTTTAATTTTTCGTCCTTTCCCCCGTCGATATGCAATAGGTTAGGCGTTGCTATGGGGAGAAGTGTTTGTGCGCATGCTCGGTGGAAAATAGATGAACAGGATTGAAACAAAGAGAGGAAATAAATTTGCTTCAAAAATGTCGATTTAAAAATTTAGTGTTGTTATTCGCATTAATTTAAGTAGCGAGCGCTTATTTGGGACCTGGTTAACGTTATGTAATTCAGTCTTGACAATAAAATATTCTTTAAAAATATTTATTATTACAAATATATATGGGTGTGGATTTCAAATTGGCACGAATTCTGCTATTCCAAGTTAAAATTTCTTTTATTTTATTTATAGATCGACAGGTCATAGTTAATATTTTGGTCTGAAGCCATCTTTACAAACCTTAGTTGAAACTAAAATGAGTAACATCATTTTTTCTCTCCTCAAAAATTTTAAAGTAAAATATTTCGAGTACTTCTCGAGTATACCGATAATATTTTTAAAATATATTTTATATAATTTATGATTTGGTTGGTGTTGAAGTATTTGGAGTATGTAGTCATTTACATCAAGAACGCTGCGTCAACTAAGGCCGCAGTTAAATGAAATAGATATAAGATGTAACAGCGGATGCTCCTCTTTGGTACATATTACTTGTACATACACATATTAGTCTTGTCAATAAAGGTAAACAATAAATATTAATCATTGATTATGAAACGTTTTCCAACAGACTTGCAATTTTGTTGGAAAATTATATGCTAAAATTAGATGCTTTAACAATTAGTAATTTAATTAGTTGCTAAAATTAGATGCTTTAATAGAACAAATTTCCATATTGCAAGAAATCAGTACTAATTGGATTAAAAATACAGTTTTTGGCATTCGCAAACGATATGTAAAACATATCTGGGCACAATACAGTGTTAAACATTTTGAAGATCCACAACAATGTAAATCTGACATTATAACCAATAATTATGCTATATTTCTGGATTTGATAAAATTGCGATCATCAAGATTTAACATCAATTTGAATTTGGAAAAGGAAAAACCTGTTAACAAAGAATTCTTTATAGCATCCTTCAGTAATAAGGCTTTTGATGATATACCTTTTAATCGAATATAAAAAAGTCAAGCTCATTGTTTTCCCATTTCTAATACGATGGTCTCTATCACTCATCGATATGTTATTCCTATTGGACATAAAGTTTTTAACTATAATAATATTAGTAAAAATCTGAACCTATATAATAATCTGACATGTCAATGTACTTCTAGCCTCTATGTTGATCACGATCATGGTCATATTATAAAAGGATGTATTGACATTGGGAACGAAATTTCGTATGCAGGATTTTCACAAGATAGACATGAAGTTTTATCATGGATTGTGTGATTTTATATATAAAATGGCAGTAGGATACAGCATGCCTTTATCATCTTTTAATGAATGGCACGATCACATTATGGCGAATTTTCATTATTATTATCATCATTCTTATGGGCAAGATGAGTGTCACAAAATAAATAGACACATCCTGGAAAAAGTTTGGCAAAGGTTCGCAATTACGTATACCGATAAGTTAACATCGAATTTTACCTTTACTTGTAAGAAATACTACATCGAGCTACTCAACATCAGTTATAATAACGAAGACATGTATGTTTTGTTGAAATCAAAACGAAGGGAAATCGAAAATAAAATACGGGCTTTACATAAACGCATTAGTATCAACATCAATCAGATTAGATATCAATACTTGGTCATGATACCAAAACTACACAAAACACCCGTAAAGTTTCGACCGGTAACGGTAGCCTATAAAGCTTATACTACAACAGCAAATACGAAACTTATTACACTGTTAAAACCTACTACGGCTCAAATAATGAAAGGTGGATTTGTAATGATAGTGGTGATGTACTAAAGAATTTGATCAAACACCCCACAAAACTGATTTACAAGTCTTTTGACGTTAAAGTTCTGTTTAATAACATTAATCTGAAAGATCTATATGGCATTATAATCGAAATACATAGTCAATATCACCTGCATAAATATATAGCTTTACACAAATTCAAAGCTCTCTTGGATATTGTGCTTTATGAAAACGTTTTATTCAATGGTACGAATTACTATAGGCAAGTGAAAGGTATCCCTATGGGGGGAGGTTGCTCCTCGTTGTTGGCAGATCTATATCTCTATAACTATGAAGTTTGCACTCATATCTTAAATGAATTGCCGTATTTCCGTTTTGTTGATGATGTACTTTTGGCACATCAAAAAACCACTATCAATTTTAACTTCGACTTTTACCCTGGGAATTTAGATTTAATCGAAACACCTGCACATTCTGCTGAAGAAATTAATTACCTTAATATTAGCATTTACTTTGCTGAAGATGAACCCTTGTATACGATGCTTTACGATAAAAGACGACATTTCAAGATTAAAATTAATTATATTATCAATTGGAGGTCTAATATAAGTCAGAATGTTTTTCGTAATATTGTAATGAATCACTTTATACGTAATGCTCGTTTGCATACGTACAATAAAGATCGTATAAAAGTGATGTAATATTTATCACGGAAGCTTTAAAACAAGACTATCCCCTTGGATTCCTCAGACATTACTATAATGTCTATCACAATAAGTCCGTAAATGCATTTGAAAGCGATTTTGGCAACCGTTTTGATTTGGGTTATAAATGGCAAAGCTTGTGCTAGTCCTATACACTCTACTCCCTTTTCTCTTTTTACTGAAGGATTTTAGTTGAAGTTTTGTTTTTCTTGTGTGTGTTGTCGATTCGGTTTCCGACTTTACATGTATATCCTAACTTTTACTACTTTGCAGCGGTGTCATTCTATTCCCTGTTCATACTGTTGTGTGCGTCTTTTGCTTTGACGTTTGTACGGAGATTGACCTCAGGTATTTTTCGGCTCCGGGAGTATTTCCTAAGGAGTGAAAGTCGACTTTAACCGAGAACTAGGGGTCACCATCCCCCTAGGACTTTTCGAATTTCCATGTTGGTTTTCCCCTTTTTTGATATTTCATATGCAGAACTTTTCTCTTCTATTATACTAGACAATCTAGAGCAGCAATGCGCCTACATATCTTGTTAATTTTAAAATCCTTTATACGAATCTTTTTATCGATTTTTGTGTTTTGTGACATTTATATATATATATATATATATATATATATATATATATATATATATATATATATATATATATATATATATATATATATATATATATATATATATATATATATATATATATATATATATATATATATATATATATATATATATATATATATTGAGATTTTTGTATACTGATATTCTTCTCATCAACCTTTCCATTTTAGTGATAACTTACCTTCTATTTTTATCCTTAGTCTTGGTCTATAGTTACTTATTTGTAACAAATAGTATGCTAGAGATGGTTTTTTTTATACAAACCGTAGTTTATGCATAATTGTCGATTAAAATTTTCTATTTTTATTTATATATATATATATACGCACACACACACACATATATATATATTTTTTTTTTGCATAACTATAGTAGTATATCGTGTTCTCTTTGTCGCATGCGCTGTGGCAAGGAGAGAGTTTGGATTGAAACGAAAAGTGGAAATGATTTTGATTTAAAACAATTTGGAAATTGAATGGTTTTTCTGTATTATTTAAGTAGCGGACTCTTAGAACCCTACTTGTTCTAGTAAAACTGAAGTCAAAGCACTCCCACTAATTACCCCTTAACAGATCTCAAAACACGACATGACAACCATTTACTATCAGTAGTCCTCACAAACCTGTTGTCGAACGATATATATATATATATATATATATATATATATATATACAAGGTGTCCCAAAAAGATTGAAACGTGCTTTAATACTTTACCTGTTGGAGATAAGTGGGCAATGTAAATTGCAAAAATGTTGAAAGTAAGGTAGGAAATAAAACAACGTTAATGACATAGCTCTCCCATTAATTTTCAAAAAGTTACGCTTTTTAAATTTTTATACGACACTATTAGACTAATTTGTCAATCAGAAAATGTTTATTTTTAATGAACAAGATCATTAAAAAACAGCATATCTGTATCTTTAAAATCAACTGAATTATGATCAAGGAAATAATCTGACTTATGCTACTTTTCCGTACCATGTGAAAGGCTGTTTTAACAGTGAAAATAGGGATTATATACAAAGTGAAGATGGAAATTGTTTAGATCAAAAATACGTTAATAAGTGTCAACAAATTTTATCACAAGTGCATCTAAATAAAGCATTACACAGATAGAGATCATATAAAGCAGTGGTACTCACTGCATGGTAGGGTAATATCATCCAGTTTTATATTTTTTGTGATATGTCACAAATTTACATTTCAAATTTGATATATGGTCCCTATTCACAATATTCAATTTTCAGTTAAATATAACTCGCTCAATTTTAAAGATACAGATACGCGGTTCTTTTTAATGATCATGATGCATTAAAAATAAAAAATTTCCGATTGAACCAATTTGTCTAAGGGGGTCGTATAAAAATGTAAAAAGTGTAACATTGAAAATTAATGGGAGGACTTTTTTATTAACATAGTCTTATTCCCTACCTTACTTTCAACATATTTGCAGTTTACATTGTTTACTTATCTCCAACGGTTAAAAAATTAAAGCGGGTTTCGATCATTTTGGGACAACCTGTATATATATATATATATATACATTCTTGTATGAATAAATACAGCTATTTATATTTCGAATTCGGATTATGTAAATATGTTTATAAATGAAGATGAATCGAAAAATATATATGTCATTATTTAGTAGCATAACATTAAATAAGGAATAAAACTTAACTAACTGAAATCAAATTTACGAATCCTGCTCATTATGAATCGGGTCACTAGTGGACCGGGTCTACTAATGAAATATTTTTAATTTTTCGTCCTTTCCCCCGTCGATATGCAATAGGTTAGGCGTTGCTATGGGGAGAAGTGTTTGTGCGCATGCTCGGTGGAAAATAGATGAACAGGATTGAAACAAAGAGAGGAAATGAATTTGCTTCAAAAATGTCGATTTAGAAATTTAGTGTTGTTATTCGCATTAATTTAAGAAGCGAGCTCTTATTTGGGACCTGGTTAACGTTATGTAATTCAGTCTTGACAATTAAATATTCTTTAAAAATATTTGTTATTACAAATATATATGTGAGTGGATTTCATATTGGCACGAATTCTGCTATTCCAAGTTAAAATTTCTTTTTATTTTATTTATAGATCGACAGGTCATAGTTAATATTTTGGACTGAAGCCATCTTTACAATCCTTAGTTGAAACTTAAATGAGTAACATCATTTTTTTTCTCCTCAAAAATGTAAAAGTAAAATATTTCGAGTACTTCTCGTGTATACCGATAATATTTTCAAAACATATTTTATATAATATATGATTTGGTTAGTATTGAATTATGTAGTGTAAGTAATCTCTTTCATCGAGAACGCTGCGTCAACTAAGGCCGCAGTTAAATGAAATAGATATAAGAAGTAACAGCGGATGCTCCTCTTTGGTACACATTACTTGTACATACACATATTAGTCTTGTCATTAAAGTTAAACAATAAATATTAATCATTGATTATGAAACATTTTCCAACAGAATTGCAATTTTATTTAAACATCTATAAAATGCGATAAATTCAGCACTGGTATTATTTACATTATCACAGTACTGCAATAGTTCATTATACTTGTAAACTTCATTAAAATGGTAACGTTATAAAATCGTCTCCTTCTCTTTGTAAAATCAATGGATAATTCATTTATATCATTTATATTCCAGACTCCAGAGCTAAATAACTTTGCATTAAAATAATTTAGCAATTCTTTTACAACTCATCTTATAATCGCTTTATTTGTTTATATTCTGCATATGACAAAATTAAGCTTCGTTATAGAAATAATTAAAATTTATTAGATTTAATTAGATTTTTATAAGATTTTTATGAAATGTTTAATTAGATTTTTATGAAATTTAGGAATAAGCACTATATATATATGAAAGTCTCAAAAATTTATAATTAATAGTTAAATCAATATACATACTGATATATTTATGTTTGATACTAACAATGGAGTGTGAATCCAGTTTAAATAGACTATTGTTATTTAAATAATCTAACAGAAATTGAATATAGAATTTTTTACAGATAATAGCATAATCGGTAGAGGCTTATATAACACAATGAGAATTGGAAGAACGATTGAGTTTCTGAAATTGATTTAAATTTAATTTTATACACCTTGATCTAGTAATGAGCAAAGCATAAAAAATATGAATAAAATGTTCATATGTTAGATTTAATTTTAAGAATATGGCATAAACGTTATTTAAATGTTTTTCTTAACCGCAAATATCCATGATTATATTATTTTCCATTGAAAAGTGTTGTTAAATTGATGATGTAAACATTTAATCTCAGCTTTTTAATCATGATGTTTGGAACTTCCTTTACCTAGTTTTAATCATTTGTGTTTAACAGAGTTTCGTTTTTTTATTTAGGGATTCAAAGAAGGTGATTAAAGATTGAGTATTTACGAAGTGGGTAATTACCTTTTGCTGCTTCCATGAGTAATTTATTGACATTGTTTTGCTGTCCTTCTTTTTCAGTGTTGAGACGTTTATATCGAGTTAGATGATTTATGATAATATTTCTGAAAATACTACTGCTCAAATTAAATTTCCAGTCTGTAATGTAATTAATGTCGAAATCAAAATTATCCCTCTTGTCATAAACTTTAAAGCATATCTTGTCTTTCTCATTGTAGTAAATACTGACATCCAGAAAATCAACAGTTCCTGGATTTGTATATTTAGTTTCCAAAAGTTCCAGGCACTTAGGGTAAAACCCAAACTCAAAATGATCATGTTGATTTTTATATCCAATAATCACATCGTCAACAAAGCGGTAGTATGGCATTTCATTGACTAAATATGTACCTTGTTCATACTTGTTCAAGTAAATATCTGCAAGTGCCGAAGAGCAATTTTATGAGAAGAAGGAAGAAAATTAATATTGAGAATATATTTTTTGACATGATCTCTGTGAACATTTATACGTAGATGAATTGGATTAGTAGTGTATCCTACATAAGATAAATTACAAATGTTACAAGATTATTTATAAATGCAATTAAAATTCTTGCAGAATGACAAATGACTATTTTGGTTCTTTATTTGAGAGTTGGAAGCAGAAGGGGTATGTAAACAAAATAGTTAAAATTATATATATATATATATATATATATATATATATATATATATATATATATATATATATATATATATATATATATATATATATATATATATATATATATGTATGTATATATATATATGTATATATATATATATATATATATATATATATATATATATATATATGTGTATATATATATATATATGTATATATATATATATATATATATATATATATATATATATATATATATAAATATAACTATTAACCTCATCTAAAACAAACTACTGAAAATATACCCAAAGGCGCTAAGCTGCTCAAACAAGTACATTTATATACTACATAAGAAATAGAAAAATAAAGAATGACAATGTATCAAAATTTCGCCGGCGGAGATTGTGACCCCCACTTCCCGGTTTAGCCAGCTTCATGTCATGACGACACTCCCGGAAGCGGATACAATGTCGCAAACCAAGTACATATACTAAAACTAAAAATGTAAAAATGTTGAAAGACCAATACTGACTTTACACCTAAACATAAACATCCAGATTTACTACATCCAAACAGAAACACAAAATACATGTAAATATCAAATATCTAACACTAATATATCAAGACAAACATGCCCCGCATACACTTCACCACTCTATCCTCCAAAAAGTAATAGACTCTTACTTTGTACAAATTGAACTCCATCAGACAGTTTAACATTGACATCCGCAATGCTGCGTATCTTTAGATCAGACTGAAAGTGTACCCCTATTTAAATATAAGTTGTAACTTTCAGTTACGGTTATGCTGAAAAATTTACATAAAATGTCACTAAGAAAACGTAGAGGGTAACCCTTTGCAATTGCTTCATTTAGATAGCCCAGATCACTTACATAACGATTTTCTGCACTGCAATTTAATCGTTTGCTTCTTGTTAAAAAATTTATAATAATGTTCCTGAAAACATTACGATGCAGACAAGAATGCCAATTAATTATGTAATTTATTTTAAGCTTTAATTATAAAATAAATTACATAATTAATTTGCATTCTTGTCTGCATCGTAATGTTTTCAGGAACATTATTATACATTTTTTAACAAGAAGCAAACGATTAAATTGCAGTGCAGAAAATCGTTATGTAAGTGATCTGGGCTATCTAAATGAAGCAATTGCAAAGGGTTACCCACTACGCTTTCTTAGTGACATTTTATGTAAATTTTTCAGCACAACCGTAACTGAAAGTTACAACTTATATGTAAATAGGGGTACACTTTCAGTCTGATCTAAAGATACGCAGCATTGCGGATGTCAATGTTTAACTGTCTGATGGAGTTCAATTTGTACAAAGTAAGAGTCTATTACTTTTTGGAGGATAGAGTGGTGAAGTATATGCGGGGCTTGTTTGTCTTGATATATTGGTGTTAGATATTTGATATTTACATGTATTTTGTGTTTCTGTTTGGATGTAGTAAATCTCGATGTTTATGTTTAGGTATAAAGTCAGTATTGGTCTTTCAACTTTTTTACATTTTTAGTTTTAGTATATATACTTGGTTTGCGACATTATACCCGCTTCCGGGAGTGCCGTCATGACATGAAGCTGGCTAAACCGGAAAGTGGGGGTCACAATCCCCCCGGCGAAATTTTGATACATTGTCATTCTTCATTTTTCTATTTCTTATGTAGTATATATATATTTATATATATATATATACTTATATAGGACAAATAGAAAGTTGCCCCTCCTAAAGTTTCCTTCCCCACCCCCTGGCCGAAAATTCCGGAAAGAAACACTGGTAACGAGCAGTGTTCGAAATTTTTATCGGTCCGACTGTACCGAAATCTAATTAGTAGCTACCTTATAAATGAAAAATACCAAATTTTACGAAATTTCGCCAGCTGGCTCTCTAGCTATAGTATCTATATGTTTATGTACACAAATATTTCGCAGATACATATACGGATATAGCACTAAAGTTAGTTTTTTGTGTTTTAACAGTGCTAAAAAAATGCAAATGTATTGAAAGTTCGAATTCTAACTGTCGAAACGATTACAATACTGTTCGTGTACATCCCCACGTTTTGTAAGGAAAGCAAAAACTCATTTTATGGTATTTAATAAGACTGTATTTCTTAAAAATAATACAAACGAATGAAAATGTTTTGTGACACGTTTAATTAAACTTTAAGATATCAGTCGCATTTTCCGATTGAATAAGTTTAGGGAAAACTCATTATAAGACGATAAATTAAGTAACAATATTCATTCTCTGTAAGAAATTAGATATGTCACGTGGATCTATATAATAATAATTAATTGAAAGATGTTTGGAGTAGCTTCGAGTTTTTGATTTGGAGGTCAAGAAGCGGAATGGAATTTTCATTACCTCTATCCCCCGCCCTCATTTTTATACTTGATCTTTTTTATCTTTTGTCTTACTTTAAATGAAAAGATATAGGGTTTTGTCCTGATAGTCCTAAGCTAATTAAAATTAAAAGCATTCGCAAGGTGGGGGAGTGGTTTGAAGTAAAGTGGTATAAATTTTCTACGCTTTGAAAAATCTTGCATATTGTGACCAGAAAAGAAATAAAATAAAAATATACAAAAGAAAAACAAACAATAGTTTCGGAATCGGTTCCAATTGACAAAAATTATGACCTAGGAAAATCCTTAAGCATCACAATAACTTTAGAAGGAAAGGTCAAACTCTGCAATGAAGTTAGGACTACGCAAAAGTGGTAGAGCTAGACAATTCTCTAATCTTTGAAATATAACTTTAAATTGTTACAGAAAGCATTTATGTAACACTACATGATCTTTGGCGAATAGCTATTTTACTCAGGAATGTTAAAATAAACACCAGTTTCAAGTACAGGAATTTAATGTAAAGCTTGTTTAAAATGCCCTCCTAAAGAGGTCAAGAACAAGATGCGAGCTTTTGCTATTCTCAATCCATGATATGCGCAGACCCATATAAAAATAGTCTCATGTTCGGGATAAGAACATGGCACTACATATCGCCAACTTTTGTCATTAAGGCTTCCATTTCGAATATAACTGACAACTCTTTTAGCTGTGCTGCTGTAACTTTTACTGTGTATAAGTGCTTTGAATCCAACGTGGAATCGTTGAATATCCATTTTGCCATTTGTATCTGAACTGATTAACAGAGGGTTTGTGTTCCGAGGCTTGGTTGACTTAAGTATTTTGACCTGCCTCTGACTATATGACGACATGGGAATTCAGACCTCTCACATTTTGTTTTCGGGCACTCAAAAAAGACCGAACTTATTAACTGCAGCAGCCACTTAACCCCCAGTGACGTCACTAAATTTCCCTGGATTTCATTGGATCCTGCGTGCAGAGTATTATTTGAAATCTTTGCGTAAGTTATTTACGTCTGGATATTGAAACTTCAAAATTAAACAAACAATTTTTAACTTTAATAATGCAAACACTTTTTGTGTTTTGGTAACGGCTTCCAAAGTTCACTCTGGATCGTGACATTACGAATGACAAAACTTATATTGATTATAATTTATTATTTTATTTTAATGTATCCTTTCATGAATTATTTCGTATGTGCATCCTCTTAAATTATTAGATGATATTACCGCTCACCCCTCTGTTGTTCTTTTCAATTTTTTAATATGCCATTTGATTTCTACTTTTTGTGTCAATTAATACTGGTTTACGATTTGTGTTTAATTTTTGCACGTACGGTTTTGCTCAGATTATAAATACAGCCCACATAGTATAAATTACAGTACAATGAACATTAAATCAGGAATTAAAAAATCAAGTCCGCAAATTATAAGTGAAAAAATCAACTAGTCAACAATTAAGTAACTTTCTGATATGCTAATATTATATTTATATATGGCATCACGTCTGACATAGTCGTTAAACTAATATATACGAATATACCTATATAGGCAAATTGTGTAATTATATTTTCTGTTATACCAATTAGATAACACTACCATTTGTCTGTCAACAGGGTCGAAGGCAAATGCTTGGAGGCCTTTTAATCTCCGGGTCAATGTACCTTGATTTACTATAAAAGTTATGTTCGGGGTTCTAAAATTTAGTTTTGCCTGGGTGTTAAGATGAACCTGTCCGTCACTTGTGAAGTTTACCTGGGGTAAGAATACCTTGAATACACTGGAAGGACGCTTATGTATTCAATTTCGTTTTCATACGCCAATTATACATACGTTGACTTATAGTTACACTATTTTGAATTTATATATATCATTACTTAATTTATATACATAATGTATAAAGAAAGTTTTGTAACGGGGTCGAAAATTCAAATTCGAGTTTTCGACCGGAGAGCATGTTTCAAGCATCCCTGATCACGAATCAAACATTTTTGAAGTGATGTCTGTGTGTGTGTATGTGAAAGTATGTGTGTGTGTGTGTGTATGTGAAAGTGTGTGTGTGTGTGTGTGTGTGTGTGTGTGAAAGTGTGTGTCAGTGAATCTGTTGAGACGATAACTATCGAACGAATGGACCGATTTGAACGAAATTTGATGCAAAAATCACAATCCGTAAACACTGGAAGACTATTGTTTTTATACGCAATCGAATGTTCAGAACCCTTAAATTTTTGAGTGAAATTTTGAAAAAATCGCAAAAAATTAAAATCGCTAATAAAGTTACGCAAATAGACATTTCTTATGTAATTTTTCATTGGAAAACAATTGACACAGATTTTAGAACGCTAACATGAACCGTTCTCGAGATATTGGACATTTTTCAAAACAATTGTCAAATAGTCATATAAAATAAAAAATATATATATTTCCTATTGAGAAATATGTTCACTTTTCATATGTAATACCATGCGATAAATTGGGTGACATCATTCTCGTGGATCTAGCTAGTTCCATTCTTGAAAAAAAAATACTTTGAGTAACACTTTTGTATTTGAACGCCATTATTCATTTATCTGATGTAAGAATAACTTATTTTTTCGTCCATAACGCTTGGCGATATTTTGGTGACGAATTTGGTAAAATGTCGCCAACTTGGCGACTTTTTTAAATGTTGCTAAATGAATGAAAAACTCCCCAAATAGAAAAAATGACGCTAAATTAATGACGAGTCATTGATGATAACGACATGGAGAATGACGGCTCATTGACGAAAAATCAATATCTTGGAAAGCATATAACTACTATAAAAATAATATATTTGTTTTTACTGTAAAAGTAGTAAATTCATTGCATTATATAAGGAAAGTCATGTGCTGCCCACATTAGAATTTCAAAAATTTAAATTTAGAATAGTTTTTATTGAAATATGCAATGCCATTAATATAATTTTGAAGGTTTCTTATAGGAATTAGTTGATTTGAATCAAAACATCTGTTTAGTATACCGCAATTTTAGATTTTATTTATTAATGGAGTTTAACAAATGAACTGTATACATTAGTGGATTTTTTATTTATAGCCTCTCAGTAAAGCCCATCAATCTGATATTACACTTTGCTTCAAAATTTTAAGTCAAAAGTATTATCTTTCAGATAACACTATGATATAATTAAATAAATATCGACGTAGTAATCGATAAAAGTGTGCTAATTTGTCTAATTGGCACGTCATATCGCTCTTAGTCGCAATGATGATTTACAAAAAGTTCTAAATTTCATTGTACAAAACTGTCAATTTAGTCAAAAGTAACAACATCGATAAAAGTCTGCCTCTGCGGCTAAATCCCAGAGACCGGTGAGGTGGTTTATTTTTTATCGCGCCAAATCGGTGATAAGCTGAGTGCCATATTCAGACCTTGGAACTCTTTAACTCTTCATAATCATGGTAACCTTCGGAGTTGGATGAATACTATAGCAACTCTCTCAACATCTTGCATTAAAAAAGTCGCCAAATACAAGACCGTAACGGTCTTTGGGATAATGCCAAGTCTGCTTTTGTGTGTAAAAGAATCACCAAAACGTTCACATTTCGAAATGGTTGTACTTTGTGTACAAATTAGAATTATTTTTATTTACATTTTGTGGATAATTTACAATACTTGAAATTCGAAAGAGTATTATATCACTTTGAATTGTGCATATATAAATCTATTGATTTGAACTCAAACTGTTAGTTTAATGCAGCACAATTTCAGTTTTGAATAATCAATGATATTATATAGACGGATTATGTGAAATAGCAGAAATTGGATTTATAGACTCTGGATACAGCCACGGAATGTGATAACGAACCTTGCTTTAATATTAACATCAAAGTCAAAAGTGTAATTTTTGAGTTATAATGAAATTTGTTAAACATTGACTGGTAAATATTTAGTAAATGTATGCATTTAATGCACTACATTATTTTAATACATTTTATTAAAATGAGAATTGCCAATTTTTTTATTTTTCTTAAGGAAAGCTGTTGATTTAAACCCAAACTCTCGGTTTTTAACTCTTTCCAACATAGTTGAAAAGTGTTTATGACTTTGTTCATTCTGTCTGTCTGTCCGTTCGCGCGATTAAGTGCCGTAAAATGACTTTATCAAAATGAGATTTTAGTGTGTTGTTGAGATGGTGTGTGGGGTATATGGGAATGTAAATGAATAATATCACTCAATTAATTTTGGATTGAACCGAGTTAAAAAAATGAAATGCGTTAGACCCTATGACATCTCATTTTTCAAACATTTTTTAAGCGAAGTTAGAATCAGAAATTGCTTCGAAAATTTTAGGAAATATTCATATTATACCTTAAAATATATAAAAAAATTTCAGCAAAATATGTGCAGCAGTTTTTTAAATAAAAATTAAAATAATAATTACACCCATATTATATGAAGAGATCACGTGACCCACTTCAAAATAAAATGTGGCATCCATCTTTTTTTCTAATTTCTGTACATCTATATCCTGAGCCAACGCTATTGCAATATTTTTGAGTTTAAATGATCATCAAACTTTGATTATTTCTACAACGAAGTTTAATGTTAATGGATGTAGAATATAAGCAAGTGATTGTGCGATGAGTTTGTATAGGAATTGCTAAATTTTTTTCACGCAAAATCATTTAACTTTGGAGTCCGGAATTAAAGTGTATGAATGAAATATTCACTGCTTTTACATAGAGGGCCAGACGATTTGTATTTCGATGACGTCATTTGAATAAAGTTCATTATTTTCGATAAAGTTTTAAATTTTCGAATATAATAAATTTTTATAATACGTGATAATTTAAAATTTATCAGAACTGAATAAATATATCGCATTTTAGAGATGTTTAAATAAAATTGCATTGCAGTTGGAAAGTGTTTCATAATCAATGCTTTATGCATGATTGATCTTTCTTGTTTGTATAATAACTTGCAGACTTATTATTGAATAACTAGCAGGCAACTTACCCGGCGTTGCTCGGGATTTACGATGCAAAACTCTGATAAAAATTACACCGGAACATTTAGGGCTGTGAACCTTATACATTGTATTTTCACTTATACATTGTTTTTTCACACAACTGTATGCGGGGTATGAATACGTCCTCTTCTTTTTCTTTTCCCGTTAATACCGTGGCTTCGATGACATTTAGTAAACTATTTTTGACACAGAGCCGTGTTTCATTGCATAGTTTTGGCAGGTCCAGATTCCGCTGAAGCATTATAGGTGATCTTTTCTTTAACTTCTAGATATGAGAAGGCATTATAGGTGGCTCAAGGTAGTTCAGAAATTCCAGTGGGTAATTAACGGCATCACCAGTGTCCACTGCAGAGTTAAATGACTTGTCATGATATAAGACAGAATCTGCCTCATAAAATGCTGATAATTAAATAACCATTTTGATTTCTTAATACTTTTCGCTGTTCAGTAAGCCTGTGAAAAATAAACCATGGTGATAGAGTTTCCATTTAAATTCATATTTCAAGCCTGCGATTTTCAAATGTGACTAATACATTCAATAAACTCCCACAAAACACAGATTTAATTGACTTTCACGTTTTAAACCACCGATTTCCAACCTTTATCGTAGTGAATCATGGAGTTAGAGAGTAGAACTCTTAGGAAGAAGTTTCGTTTTCCATTAATATCGCTACAACCCCTGGTCTTAGAAACTCGAAACTTGGACTAAATTTAGTTGGTAGTTATTTCAAAGCTAACCACAAAATTTCATTCAAATCAGTGCAGCTGTTCTCCCGTGAAAATGAGACAAAGGAACGTTTCGTTTTTCATTAATATCGCGACCACCCCTGGTGTTAGAAACTCGAAACATAGAATAAATTTTAAGTGGGGCTATTTCAAAACTACCCACCAAATTTCCTCAAATTCGGTTCAGCCGTTCTCCCGTGATGTTGGATTATACACACATACATATTTTTCTTCTTTATATATAGAGATTTTAGCTTTTATTTAGTAATAGCATTTATTAGAAATTGAAAGTGTAATTTTTGAGACACAAATATAAAGTGAAATTTTTAGTGTAATTTTTGATTTAAAGGCAGATAAATATCGAGCTAAATATGTTGTGTGATCAAACACAAAATCTACAAATCTGTTATTTCAGTCAAAAATGTCATAACTCGAACATAAGTTCGGTATTGTGTGCGAGCATTCACTACATGTGTCATATCTAAAAAAAATCTGATGTGGGCAACACATGACTTTCCTTATATAATGTAATGAATTTACTACTTTTACAGTAAAAAAAATAGGTGTTTCTTATAGTAGATACTAATATTCTTTCCAAGATATTGAATTTTCGACAATTAGTCGTCATTTTCATTGATTTGGCGAGATTTTCGTTAATTTGGCAACATTTCAAAAAGTCGTCAAGTTGGCGACATTACGTGAAATTCGTCGCCAAAATCTCGCCAAGCGTTATGGACGAAGAAATAAGTTATTCTTACAGCAGATAAATGACTATTGGCGTTCAAATACAAAAATATTACTTAAAGTATCTTTCTTCATGAATGGAACGAGCTACATCCACTAGAATGATGTCACCCAATTTATCGCATGGTATTACATATGAAAAGTGAACATGTTTCTCAATAGGAATTTTTTTTTTATTTTATATGACTTTTTGATAATTTTTTTGAAAAAAATGTACAATATCTCGAGAACGGTTTATGTTAGCGTTCTAAAATTTATGTCAATCGTTTTCTAATGAAAAATTACATAAGAAATGTTTATTTGCGTAACTTTGTTAGCGGTTTTGAGTTTTTGACGATTTTTTCAAAATTTCATTCAAAAATTTAGGGGGATTTTGAACATTCGATTGCGTATAAAAACAATAGGCTTCCAGTGTTTACAGATTGTGATTTTTGTACTAAATTTTGTTCGAATCGGTCCATTCATTCGTCAGTTATCGTCTCCACAGACTCACTGACACACACACACACACACACATACACACATACTTTCACACACACACACACCACACACACAGACATCACTTCAAAAATGTTTGATTCGTGATCAGGGATGCTTGAAACGTGCTCTCTCGTCGAAAACACGAATTCGAATTTTCGACCCCGTCACAATACTTTCCTTATACATTATGTATATAAGGAAAGTAATAAGTATCTCAATGTACACAGGGAATATTAAAATAATCGCAGCATAAAGAGATGTTATTTTGTGTTTTATAAAAGTTGTGAGATAACACTGACGGAAATAATTACTGGATAACGTAACTTAACATTTTGCTGTAGTTTTAGATATAAATTAATGGTAAAAAAACCTTCACAATGTAGAAACTTAGCAATTAAAAGAAATAATCGTACTTTTTAAAACAGTTACTTGTGTATTCAGAATTGAGCAAAATTTTCTAAATGATGACATGCCCCTTTTTTACATATTACTCGTTTTGTTTCAATCTAAAATGAAAAAAATAAATATTTTCCATGTTATCATTTGAGTAAGAGCTTTTGGGCAGAGAAATGGACACCCCCACTGTTTATTGAATATTACGATCCGTTCTGGAGGTAGTAGAAATTTGATCCTGCGTGATCGTTGTCCTCTGAATTTGAAATACGCGCTCAGTCTTCCAGAGTCTACTGAATACATACTAATCACACTAGGGTCACTTTAAGGCCTCCGACATCTTTGCACTAGCCTACGGGGTTGATTTGTTCGGGCGCAATTGTAAAGAACCTTGGTGTCCCAAGCAGGAATCGAACCCTGGATCTCCTCACTGGCCCGCCGACGCTCTACCGTTGAGCTAACGAAACGAAATTGCAAACTCTTCTTGTCGAAGTGGAATCTGCAAGCATTTAGGTAAAATTTTGTGCTTTAAACTGATTTGCGTAAAACTGCATTCTCCCATCTTGCTCGCACTCTTTATTTAGTAATGAAAATAGAACCTTAAACAAATTCAAGCGTTATGCAATCTATATATCTTACGCCGATCGGGTGGTCGAGCGGTCTGGGGCATGCGTTTCCGTCTGATCGCTGGATTGCCGGGTTGCGGGTTCGAATCCCGCCAGCGGACATGGATGTTGTCATGTCGAAGCCAAGTCAGACTTCCACCCTTCGGAGGCTTCTAAAAAAATGAAGCTGCAAATCTCCTCCCCTTCGCCATGATACACCCTGGGGTGTCTTGTGGACGAGGTGCTTAGGCGCCCCTTCACCAGGGGGAATTAGTACACACACATATATATCTTACAATGTACAAATAAAGGTAGATAGCTCTGCAATCTGTAGTGGGTAATCCAATCGTCATACGGCCATGAAATTTTGTCACGCAGGCACTTCAGGACCCGAATAGGTTCTCCTAGGCGTTATTATTATTATTTATTTTTTAATTTGGAATTATATTTTTAAATATTGTATAGGTTCAGATTTCCTTTGTGATCGTGCAAAACTCTATAAAAAGCGTAAAGAAATATTGCGTGAAGAAGTCGAATTTCATTCGACTCATGGCAACAAGATCGTAGATAATCGTCTCACTCACGAAACCAAGATTTCCAGACAGATGGGAGCATTTGGCAGTAGGTTTAAAATTCAGAACTTTAAAATCCCTATTTTTACAAATGGCGATTTGAATAATAAAGAATTTTTGGCAGAATGTTTTTTTTTCTTTTCTTTTTGATTTGTGAACAGTTTGAGTAGTGATAGGTGTTTATCTACAACAAGGGTAATGGAGGGTAATTTGTTTTAGTATACAAGATCTATCTAATTTTTGGTGAAAAATATGCACACAAAACTTAATATAAAAATGTATTCTTAAAATTTTGGCTGATATTTCAATTTTGTATATATTTCAAAACACAATTTTACTTGAGAAAAATATTTGTAATATTCAGGAATATATAAAAAAATACCTTCTAATGTTTATGTATACATAGTTTGTATATATGTGCTATAGTTTCCTGTGGTATGTGTGCAACACATGCTGTTCAGAGCCTCTTGCAGCCTTTTTAGGTTGTCACTGAATCTTTCAGTTTTGTAGCCCGCAAACTTAAATGTAAAATCAAATGATTAAATATCGTTTATTAGTCAATATTTATTCATCTGATAAATTGCCTAAAACTGCGTGATATTATCTAAAATCATATTTTGGGGTACCAAATTGAGTAAAGTTTAAAGTTATGTGCGGCATCATACTTTGAGTAAAGTTTGAAGATATTCTGGATTATTTTTGTATTTTGATAATACAACCAAGAATCCAGATAATACGTTGTAACATTGTGCATCATGCAGACTCACAAACATCACAAAAAAATTATGATTAGTTTTCTTTGGTGGCCCTATCTTACAAATCTACTAAAACTTTGAAAATGAATTTTAGACACCATATAAATACACTGCTTTTACGTATTACGTAATAAAGAGTAATAAACTACAATTGACCAACTTTTACTTTCGAACATGTATTGTTTCTTCTCTAGTTTATAGAAATGTTGGTTGTATAGAACGCCTCGAGACAGGTAAATAATGACGCGATTAATTCGGTGACATTTGGAAATAATTCGCCCCCAGGGATGTCCATGTTCCTAATGTTCTTTCTAATGCACTTTAAGGAATGCGATACCCTCTCTGAAGAATACACCCTTGTCTTTAGGCAATAATTTTCCTATGATATTCCATTCTGTTGATTGTTAATTTATTTCTTCTATACGACTATACATGCATATATATATATATATATATATATATATATATATATATATATATATATATATATATATATATATATATATATATATATATATATACAGGGTGATTCAAAAGTTCGACGCAAAATTAAAACGCCATAAAAATATATATGGGTCGGAGAGACATGCGGTTTGCAGATTAATATTCAACATGGTGGGAGATTTTGTATGGCATGAAAAAAAAATAATTCAAAATATCGACACTAGGGAGCGCTGCTGCGAAGACAACAATGCGAGGTAATAATTGTTAAATGAGATATTTTCTTTTAGCATGATTTACAACTGCAAGTGCTCAATGTGTGTCCACCACCATATACCAGTACTGAGTGCCGTCGCGGTACTACGGCTGATACAGCATGAAACAGCATAACAACGAGAATGGCTGCTACCTCCTGCCGTAAAGCGTCTTTCAGTGCTAGTAAGGATTGGGGATTTCCTTTATAGACCCGTGATTTTAGGTACCCTCACAGCCAAAAATTACAGGGTGTAAGATCTGGGGATCTCGTAGGCCATTCATGTGTGTCATGCCTGCTCAGTAGGCGATCGGCGCCAAACGTTGACCGTAGCAACTCCATCACTTGACGTGCCGTGTGGGGTGGTATTTAATAATGTTTTTGTCTGATTCTAATTTTGCGTTGCTTGAGCGATATGCATAAGTCACCTCCATGGCGTTATCTGCAGCAGCGCCCCTACTGTCGAAATTTTGAACTAATTTTGTTTCATGCCATACAAAATCCCTCACCACGGTGAATATTAATCTGCAAACCGCATGTCTCTCCGACCCATAGATATTTTTATCGCGTTTTACTTTTGCTCCGAACTTTTAAATCACCCTGTATATATATATATAAATATATATATATATATATATATATATATATATATGTATATATATATATATATATATATATATATATATATATATATATATATATATATGTGTTAAATTTTTTAGTGAATTATTTAATAAGTAAAAAGTAAAAAATAAAAATATATTAATATACTACCTGTAAAGCGCATGCTGCTATTTACATGTGTATAATCATATAAATACCTAAATAGGACAAGTAACCATGTACTCGTTATAAAGCAAGTTAAGCAACTGAAGATACGGCCAGAAGGAGTTGCGACCCTAACTCTCCGGTTAAAGCTTTTTTCCGCCATAGCAAATGCCCCAGGTAGCCGATACTCCCTACCATTTTCTTCATGGCGCCTTCAATACCATGAAAACAAATGACCTACAAATATATACATTTTCCACCGATTTAAATACATGTAATTCTATAAAATTATTCAACTATACTCCTAAAACAGTCCATGAAACTCAATATAAAATCCACAACTACTAATCTAAAATACTAATGTTTGAAATTACATCACAAATGGTTACTTAACACTCTAAAATCGACCACAAAATATATAAATATATATATATAGTATATAAATATATATATAGTATAAATATATATTACCCTGTTGGGCCACCTCTAGCGTGAATACACGATGTGATAGGGCGGGGATTGAGGCATACAGGTCCCGTATGATGTTCTGCGTCATTTAATTTCACAGTTGTTGTAAACGCGCCTATAGTTCAACCAAACTCCTGTCCAACGTGCCGTCCCAATTGATCCAAGACATGCTCGATCGGTGACAAATCTGAGAATCAGGCAGGACAGGGAAAGATAGTAATGTGGCGGAGGCATTCCTGTGAAACCCTTACTGTGTGTGGGCGAGCATTGTCACGTTAAAAATGCCTCCTGGGAGCCCTGCCATGAGTGGCAACGCATATGGCTGAAGGATGTCACGAAAGTACAGCTGGGGTGTCATGGTTCCGTGGATCAATATTAGAGGTGACCGGGTGTCGTATGCGACTGCACTCCATACCATCACATCAGCTGTGGGAGTGGTGTACCGCTGTAAAGGGAAGGCAGAATTGAGGAGTTCACCAAGAGGCCTCCACATACGTACACGGTTATCATCACTTCCCAAATTGAATCTTCCATTCTTCGCTGAAGATGAACTGGTTCCATTCTGTCGCGGTCCAATCCTATGGAGCGCGACGCCACTCCAAACGGAGGCGACGGGGGTGATGTCATTGGCAGCATGTTTAATAGGCACCGCGATACCAAATGTCCTTCACCCAGCAGCCTCGCGATGGTGTGGACAGACACAGGGGCCCGTAGTGAAGGTGCTGCCTGTGTCCGGATGGCGGGCAATTATGCAATTCGCGCTGTGAGTGCACGTTGAGTCATGTGGCTCTCTTCTCTGCTATTGGTCTGCCAAGGGCGTCCTGAGCCTGGCCGCTGTCTATGCAACTTCTCTCTCGTCCACTGGTCTCAACACCTCCTCATAGTAAAGTCAGAACGGTCTAGGTGGCGTGCTACTGGCCAGGCTGACCACTAGGTTTTCATCAGCGCTATGATTCTTCCCCTCTCGAATTCTGACAGCTGATTATATTGTCTTCGATGGCCATGTAACGGCATCTCTAATGAAAAAGCGTCCCTCTGCAACATATTGCGTACAAAAAGCCTCTGCGTACCTTTTTTTGCGCCTGGGAGAACGAAGTTGAATGCCCTCTGGTGGCATTACGCAACGTATAATCACGCTGTATTTCTAATAATTTGCATAACTGCCTAACACGTACATCCATGCCAAGTTTCGTTATTTTCGTTTTCCCACTATTAATTACTTCTTGGTGCCCAAATTTTTATGGCAATGAGTGTATATGAATATATATATATATATCATACCAGAAAAGTAGACAAGTAAAAGGAAGCAATATATCAAAGAATGGCCGGGGGGGGGGGGGGTTGTGAACCCCACTCCCAGGTTAAGCAAGCTTTTCGTCTAGACAACACTCCTGGTAGCCGATATATTACACAAGAAATGAAAACCGAAGTATCAAAATTTAAAAAGATGTAATAAAAGGTACAGAACATGACTCTGAAGTACTATAAGTATTTTATAAGTAATAGTCTTGAAGTTATAGAAAAAATCAAAACAGTTTCTGATGATTTACATTATAAAATTTACGGTTTTAACGATATGTTCAGTAATATTGATATTAATGATCTGTTCGCTATTCCAATGGAAATTTACGAAAAACATAATATGCAAACACATATTGCCAGATGTAAATTTAAATCTTCGGTCAAACTTGTACTGTTTGAAACAGTCTTGTACGATGGTACAAATTTCTATAAACAGCTCCATGGAATTCCAATGGGAGGAGGGTGTTCCTTTATACTGGCCGACATTTACCTCAACAAATATGAAGAGCACACACACATTTTGAACGAATTATTGTACATTCGATACGTTGACGACATCCTTTTTGCTTGCAATGACGCATATTTTTCATTGGATTTTCGATTTTATCCAAAATGTTTAAAGTTAACAGATACTCCGTACAACCAAGATAATAGTCTTAATTTTCTAGATTTGTCTCTTTACAAACTACCTGACGGTTCAACTGGATTTCGACTCTACGATAAACTTAGAGATTTTAAACTCGAAATAAATTATATTGTCTCTTGGAATTCATGTTTACATCGGAATGTGTACAGAGTACAGAAACATAATATTGAACCAACTTATACGAAGCAAAAGAATAAACAGTAATGTTAATGATCGTTATAAAAGCGATATAGGCTTCCTCCATGGTTCAATTACACAAGGATTTCCGAAGCGTTTTCTGAGCAATATCAATTGCAGATTTTATGTTTTAACCGTAACTGAAAGCTACCGTATATATTTAGATGCCGAACCGGTAAAGAGTTGATCACGTCCAGGTGTCCGTGCCTTCCTTACACAAGTTAATGCTGTGTACACTTTCCTATATGATAATTATAGACGTGTAAATAGATGGATGCGTAATTGTCTTGTTGCATGAAGCTTTGAGGTCATGGTACAGTATCTCAATATGTGTTTATGATCTATGCTTTTTGATTCTTTTTGCCATTTAACCTGTGGAATTAAGACACCGTTAATACAGATTTTGGATTATATATCAAGTGGGTTATTCCACGTTTTCATGTTCTGTACCTCTTTTTACATCTTTTTTAAGTTTGATACTTCGGTATTCATTTCTGTGCAATATATCGGCTACCGGGAGTGTTGTCCAGACGAAAAGCTTGCTTAACCGGGGAGTGGGGGTCACAACCCCCCCGACCATTCTTTGATATATTGCTTCCTTTTACTTGTCTACTTTTCTGGTATGATATTTCAAACCACATTGTAGTGCAGCATCGCGCCTTATTTATGTGGTTTCTGGTATTTTATAATTTGCACACTTATATTATATATTATTTATAAATATATATATATATTATCTATATAAGTATGTCTATGTGTACTGGAAGATTTGATTGAACGTTTGGAACACCTCCAAATTTTCGGATAGATTTTAGAAAATATAAAAAAAAATCACCGCATTCAACAATAATGTTAAGTAAATAATCATGTTATAATTAATGTTTTATTTAAAAACGAATGACACAAATATTAGAGCACTAGCTTGAACTGAGATATTACACATATTTCAATTATCCAGCCACTGCCAAAACTGCCGCCGTGTTCATGCGGAGTACGATCACGTTAAACATGTGGGTCCGAAAGTCCTTCCGAGAGGTTGGTGGTAGGGGAAGGAGGGTACGGTCCCTGTGGATGCCTCCACCACTGGGTTCCGGTCTAAATTGGGTGGCACTTCCCGACCGTCCAAACAGTTACCTTACACCTTTCTGGTAGGTCGGACGGTCTGGGTTTCAACAACAACAACATATTTCAATTAAATGCATCTAAAAAATAGATAAAATTGAAAAGTAGAAATATCGTCAAGTAAATAAACCTTGTCGATACAGTGGAACAAAGTTTTGCCAATTTGGTGATTCTTTTTAAATGGTGCTAAATTGGTAAAAAGAAATGTCTCCAAATTGGCAAACTTGACTCTAAAGTTTCGTAAATGAGGCCAAATTGATGAATTATTTATATATTGATGAAAGTTCATATATTAAACTATTTTAATATATGAACTTTATTACTTAGCAGATGCGAGCAATATTTCCGATTGTCAAGTTAGAGTTTATTTTTTACTTTATATATCAAAATCGTGTCAAAATCTAATCAGCACTAAGGTAACAAAATGCTAGACAAGTGTCTTAACTACCACATGGCGTCCAATAGTTTTTAAGTTAGAGAGGACTGGACACACACATATACACACATATATATTATATATATATATATATCATATATATATATATCGTACATATATATCATATATATATATATATATATATATATATATATATATATAAAGAGAGAGAGAGAAAGATAGATATAATTTTAGAATTTGTTTTATAGTTGTATTCTATATTGCTAATAACGTGTAAATCCATTGAAAACTGGAGTTCAATTTTCAATTCTATTCTACTTTTCCCTATTTTATAACAAAAATGAAAAACGTTATAAACACCAGAAATATTTGTAAAGAAATTCATATTTTTAATGAGGATCTACATGGCCTTCGGAAGCGTTATTTAATTTGTATTACATTATTTCACGTTAAAATAGTGTCGAATAGGAAATTTGATTTTATAAAATGAAAAAATCAAACAAAAAAAAACCTGCTTTTTATTTTATTTCAAAAGCGAAACAATTTTCAAAACATACGAGACCCCAGATTATAATAAAAATGAAAATAAGGACATTTTGCCCTTATCTTTCTCTATATATAAATATTTCCTTTAAGTTTCCAACGTTATATCAAGAGTGCAATTTTACTTCAATTTTTCTAGTTCTGCTGAAATCGTTACTGCCTTAAAGTTGAATAAATTGGAGTATATTTCATTTTATTTGGATATTAAGCTGGTTGCGAAAGTGATATCATTGGAAATGTGAGAACAGAAAGAAATGTGAAGTTAACAGATATGGCTTCTTAAATATACTACATTCGAATTTTAACTCTACAAAATAATAGCTTTTATCAAAATTGTTGATATATGAATGTATTTACCAGAAGTGGCGTCACGTCAAAATATCAAATCATTCATTATTTCGCCAATGAAGATGAACATGAGGATGTTCGAAAGCGCTTTGGTTGTATTTGATATACTTTTGTAGGATGATTGTTTAATAAAGTGACCTTTGGATCTGGTTTTAAGATGTGTCATTTGTTTAGTTGATTTAATAAATGCAATTGTTTTAGAAACAGTAGTAATTTTAAAATGAACGTAATATCAAGTAGTGGCCTGGATAGGGTCGTGTTTCCGTTTTAGCTGGGTCGGATTGTTGTTCTACCCGCATAAATATTTTGAAGGGATTATATTATTATTGGGGGATATTATTATTATTGATTACATTAGATTTCCGTGAATGTACGTACTGTTTATTTTATTATACCTGTTTAAGACAGAAATTAGCCAATAACCATATCGTGGCAAATAAATATTCTCGGTAACAGTTTCATGGTCGATACCTACATATCCGACGATGCTGCATAAATCAGTAATTGGTTTTTTCGTCTATCTCGCTTTGTTGCCGGATACGTGTTCTTAATTTCTTTAATCCCCACAAGGGGCGCGGCAATTTCTTTTATTCCATCGGGCAATTCCACTTTATGGACTGAACATGTACACGCATGGATCTTTCTTTACAAAATTATTTGGGGATTGGAGCCGAGTATCTTAACATTTAAATTCCCCACGAGACGCACTGCAATCTCTTTTATTCGATCGGGTATTTCCACTTTACTATAGATGAACCGAACGTGTGCATACATGGTACCGAATGTGTATAACATTCCTTACAAAGTTACTTGAGCAGTTGGATTTTCCTTGAAATATTTTATATGTTTAAATGTGTATCTATCATGAAATCATAAAAACCAGAAATAAAATATAATTACTTGTTATATAATATAAAAGTATGTTTTATGATTTTGTGAAAATTATTTGTAATGTGGCTACTCTGAAACTCAATGAACTGTGTATCTATCATGAAATCATAAGAACCAGAAATAAAGCATAATTACTTGTTATATAATATAAAAGCATGCTCTATGATTTTGGGAAAATTATTTGTAATGTGACTACTCTGAAACTCAATGAAATGTTTATAGCAGATAATTCTTTAAGTACAACGAAGGACGCTCAGGGGAATGCACCAAAAGTATTTCTGGCGCTGCAAGCGTCAAATATTGGTGATAAGCAATAAAGTTTCCTTGGTTAGTCCTCAGAGGAAACAATAACTAATGGATTTATGGTACATTAGCACCTACCTATAAGTATTGTCTATTAAATGAAACACAGTATTCTGAACTCAATTTCTGCAGTTTCAGAAAACTGGCAGTGAAATCTGCAGTAAATAAAATGGCAAAAGTAGGTTAACTGCATTACATAACATAAAAATAACAGTATAACTGTATTACATAAAATAAAAATGACGGTACAACTGCATTACATAAAATAAAAATAACAGTATAACTTTATTATATAAAATAAAAATAACAGTACAGCTTCATTATATAAAATAAAAATAACATTATAACTTTATTACATAAAATAAAAATAACAGTATAACTGTATAGAAATGACAGTATAACTGTGTTACATAAAATAAAAATAACAGTACAACTGTATTACACAAAATAAAAATTTTATACAATGATGGAAGATATATGTATGTGTTTTTGTAAGTATGTGTACAGAAAAATAAAAATAACAGTACAACTGTATTACACAAAATAAAACTTTTATACAATGATGGAAGATATATGTATGTGTTTTTGTGAGTATGTGTACAGAAAAATAAAAATAACAGTACAACTGTATTACACAAAATAAAACTCTTATACAATGATGGAAGATATATGTATGTGTTTTTGTGAGTATGTGCACAGAAAAATAAAAATAACAGTACAACTGTATTACACAAAATAAAACTTTTATACAATGATGGAAGATATATGTATGTGTTTTTGTGAGTATGTGTACATAAAAATAAAAATAACAGTACAACTGTATTACACAAAATAAAACTTTTATACAATGATGGAGGATATATGTATGTGTTTTTGTGAGTATGTGTACATAAAAATAAAAATAACAGTACAACTGTATTACACAAAATAAAACTTTTATACAATGATGGAAGATATATGTATGTGTTTTTGTGAGTATGTGTACAGAAAAATAAAAATAACTGTATATACGGGAAATTTAAGCGTCGGAGCCATGCAATTTGATACACTGATACTTCAGGACCTGAATAGATGCAACTCGGCGTCATTTTTTTACTTTAATTTCGAATTGGATTTTTAGTTATTATTTAGGTCGATTCACAACGATATTGGCCGATATTCACACAAACCAATCCTTTAGCGACATAAAAAATTATCACATATTTTCTATCGATACCATCGGAAAGAACGAAAAATTATCTTTTAAACAAACTGTGAACGGAGTCCTTCGAATAGATAACTTTTAGTGAAATTTAAAAACATATATACTTTTCCTGCTTTTTAAGCTTCTCTGATATTTATAGTATGATGTACAAAAATAAACATCTCACCCAACGTTCATATTTTAACAGCATTTCCTAAATCTATCATAGACTACTCCAGATAAAAAATAATTTCATAAGCCCATCCGTTGTTTAATTATAATATTTTTATCCAAAATATGTCTTTGGTATTTTGAACTAACCTAGCTATTCCCCGCTAGGGCTTGGTCCCCTCCTCTTCGGGAGCTTTTCTAGATACCGAGGCCCCACCCTCTCACAGGGTAAAGAGCTTTTCACCCTAATGAGGCCACACCCACGTGTTCGTTGTTATCTCATACTTTAAATACGGAGCACAGATGATTTCCATCAAGAAGTGAAGTATTTCTATATTCAGTAGTAAATTTTTATATGCAATTTGTTTAACTGCGAATAGAAAATAATTGGGTGCGGGAACGATTTTTGTTCAAAACAGGCATTTCGGAAAATTGTGTCCTTCAACGTAGAAAATAGAGTTTCTTGAGAGACATTTCAAGCTCGTTGTGCCGATGTACACTTATGGCATGCAATTTTCACTGTTATTTATAGGAATTAAATGTATTTATTTTCTTATTTTATGCAACTACTTTAACTCCTGGGCAAAGCCGGGTGCATTTTCTAGTAAATTATAAGCACACAATCACCTCTCGAAAATACATCAGTGGCGTCGTTCGAATTTTTTTATGGGGGGTATGCAATGGACTAATGTATCTAGTTCTCAATTCTCTAAATATCCTTTAGCCGAACTCTAGTTTACTTGTGTTGAAACTTACAAACCCTTCATTTTTACTATAAAAACTTCAATAATTTTTTAAATATAAAGCATTAATATTTGTACTTAGAATGGCAAAAACTAATTTTAATATATTTTTAAGTGTAACAGAAAGTTGATAATGTGTTTCTATATGTTAAAATGTGTGATTTACGCTTTGTATTTGTCAGGCGTTCTTCATAGTTAATAAAATATGTATATTAGGGCCTGATAAAATTATGAGTAGAAATGATTTTAGCTTTCGAAAAATGATTGAAAGCTAAAACATTATAATTCTTACATTATATACTATATTCTTACATTCATCTCTTCAACTTATGCATTTTTCTTCTTCTTATTTTTTTTTTTTCATTCAGGAATCTAAACATTCGAATCCCTTTCTGGAATTATTAGAACAATTTATGACCGAATATCTTCACATTTTACTGCGAATTTACTCCACAATTCTCTATATTGAAGTATTGCGTATTAGAACCTAGTGGGAAAGTATGATATAAAATGGCGGATGCGTTAGTTTTGTATCAAGAATGTATTTCTCCATCCAATATGTCACATGAAACAAAAAGCAATGGACACTCCCCAGTTACGATGTCATCAACAGGGTAGAATTTCTTTCGGAGCAACCGAATGCACGCGTAGATGCATCCGTGAATGCACATGTGCCTGGAAGAGTAGGTCCCTCCACCCTCAGGCACCTTGCTATTCCTTGGAAAACTGGGTTAGGCCAAACACGATAACCTTAAATCCTAATTAATACCCGGATAACCCCGAACCAGAAACATGATTCCTATGTTGGCGTAGTGCAGAAAATACAATTTAGCGTCAGTTAAATTATTAATATCGGATTGTCAGTGGATTTTTCTGTGTCAGATTATATTCAAATCTCTTTAAATTTTTTTTTTTTTCGATCTTTCCTTCTCCGTTTTTTCGGTGTTTTCTTTCCGACAGTTTTAAGATGAAAAATCTTCAACTGAAGATCAGAAGAATAAAACATCCTAGTTCCGTTTGCGCTAAGAGCTAAAATGGAATTAGAAGATAGACCAGTATTACTTTTATTCTGTTTTAACAATCGGCTAACACGCAATACATGAGTTAAACACGATATATGGGTTCGAAAAGTCTTTACCAAAATAATACAGATGACTTAAATAGCAATAATTGTTCCGTAATCTTTAAACCAAAAACCCTTAATTGATATAATCTAGTTAAAATTGCAATTCCTATAAAATTTGTTTATATACATTTTTTATTGTTTTAATCCAAAACGACTAATTAAAATTGTCTGTTGTATAAATACATTGGATTTAATTCTGTTGCTAAGCGACATGGTATATTTTTCTTAAAATAAATTAGCGATAAATTATCGTTTGCATAATTATATTGCTATGAGAAGTTCGATTTTTATTACTATCTCGATTTCCCCTGATCCTAGAAACTCGAAACATAGACTCAATTTTATGTGGGACTATTTCACTTATGTCCACAAACTTTCTTGCAATTCGGTGCACCCGAATGCTATTTACTGATTCTACACGCTAAATATAAATCCAGGAGATAGTGTTTTCTTTCATTCTCTTAACAATATGGTGACAAATTAAAAGGGATGTTTCACTTTCCACATTTTATCTAAATCACAGTACTGTCTGGCCTAAAACTTTCAATGGGAAAAGAATGTACAAGGAAATGAAGAATAATCGATATAAACTCTTGTTTAATCGCTATCGCAGCATGATTTTCTTTGGCCGGCGCCAAAAGTGATTCAAACCATGATAAATGAACGCCATGGAAGCAGGATTTAGGAAATTGCACGGTTCAAAAGAAGAAAAATTGGGAGATAAAAGCTTCTGTTCGTCGGCCGTCTTATTGATCACTAAAGATTGTTCCTTGTATATTTGTGTTCTATTTTTGTGACAATAGTAGTTAAATTGAAATTTCATGTACACGATGTCTAGATTTTAGTTTTCGTGAACATTAATCGAGTTGCATTTGTCAATAGTGTTAGAAATATTTGCTCATTTATGAAATACTATCAGATATACACGGTGTTACTCGAAATTTAATATAAGTGCAACTTTCTAAATTTTGTTTTATTCTATTTTACAAATACTGTAATATTTAATTTAGCTTTTGTTATATTCTAAATGATATTGTTTTTGAAAAAATATTCTATTAATATGTCTAATATAATTCACCTAAAATGAAATACATAAGAATTTATTATCTCGCTAAACAAAATTGCCTGCACAGACAGAACAAAGAATAAAACATACTTGTCCTGTTTGCAAACACATTTATAAAAAAAAAGACATGCAGTGTGATTCAATATAAACCAAAATAAAGACGTTAGAATGGCAGAAGATTTATCCGTACTTTTTTTTCCAATTTAAACAATCGGTTAAACAAAATAGAATGTATATGAATTTGAAAAATCATTGTCAAGATAAGACAAATTGAATTAAGATTGAAAATATCAATGATTCCTGTAATCTTATATCCCAAAACCGTCATATAACTCAATAGAAACCATAATATCATTTATTTATAAATTATATTAATATATATCAATTTCTTTATTATTTCAATCGTATAGATTATTTAAAAATTGTCTGCTGTATAAACATATTTGATTAAATTCTGTTGCTAAGTCATATGAAATAGTTCTATTCAAATAAATTTTTGGACAACAAAAATCGTCTGCATAATGCTATTTCAAAGGAAAATTTAATGTTGCGGTTTTTATTAATATCTGGAAAAACTCCGGCTTCAGAAACTTGAAACATGGGGTTATCTGCAGCTGAGTAGAGAGTAACCATACCAAACAATAAAATAAATAAAAAAAAGAATTAGTCAAAGACTGTAGATTTGTATATGGAACAGACACACAAACAAAAAACAAACAATAAGAAATAAACGTATCGACTTTCTATTTTATATGTGCAAACGTATGATTTGCAATTAATCTTATGCAATATGAAAAGGCTACAGGATTAAAAGATCGATTTGAACCATAGTTTGCATCATAGAAACACTAAACTGAATTAAGTCCATACTGAATGAATTAAATTTTCACTTTCCTTTATATACAATAATGTTTAAGAAAAGTATTGTGACGGGGTCGAAAATTCGAATTCGAGTTTTCGACGGGAGAGCACGTTTCAAGCATCCCTGATCACGAATCGTACACTTTTGAAGTGATGTCTGTGTGTGTGTGTGTGTGTGTCAGTGAGTCTGTGGAGACGATAACTGACGAACGAATGGACCGATTCGAACGAAATTTGGTACAAAAATTACAATCCATAAACACTGGAAGCCTATTGTTTTTATATGCAATCCAATGTTCAGAACCCCCCTAAATTTTCGAGTGAAATTTAGAAAAAATCGTCAAAAATCAAAAACTCTAATAAAGTTCCGCAAATATACATAGAAGAATAATATACAATAAGCAAATATACATTTTAGAACGCTAACGTGAACCGTTCTCAAGATATTGCACATTTTTCAAAAAAATTATCATAAAATCATACAAAATAAAAAAAAATATTTCCTATTGAGAAACATGTTCACTTTTCATATGTAATACCATGCGATAAATTTGGTGGCATCATCCTCGTGGATCTAGCTCGTTTCATTCATGAAGAAAGATACTTTGAGTAATACTTTTGTATTTGAACGCCAATAGTCATTTATCTGCTGTAGGAACAACTTGTTTTTCTTGGCAAAATTTTGGCGACGAGTTTGGTGGAATGTCGCCAACTTGGCGACTTTTTTAAATGTTGCGAAATTAACGAACTTACGAAATGGATAAAAATGACTCTAAATCAATGAAAATGACCACTCATTGACGAAAATTCAATATCTTGGAAGGAATATAAATATGTACTATAAAAATAATCTTTTTTTTCACTGTAAAAGTAGTAAATTCATTACATTATATAATGAAAGTCATGTGCTGTCCACATCAGATTTTTACAACTGAATTAATTCCATAAGAAAATCTATAAACATATGTCTCCTTGATGTATATTGGATACAGATGTTAAAACTATATATAGAGATGTTAAAACTGTATATATAAAACTATATATACAGTCAGCTATGGAAACTTCCATGTTATTACTGTTTATTACTTTTCTTACATAAATAGTATAATGTATAGGAAAAGTATAGTGATGGTGACGAAAATTCGAATTCAAGTTTTCGATGGAATACCATGTTTATTATTTTTCTTATATAGACAGTATAATGTATAGCAGAGGCGTAGAAGGGTCAGGTGGTACCCGGTGCGGAAAATTTCTTGTCGCCCCTCCCCCCATATTGAATTAATTAAAAGAAGGAAAAATAAGATACTTACAGTTGCAAGTGTTATTTTCTAGTTTATTTACTGTGAGCACTTTGTGCTTGATTGTGTGTGTGTGTGATTTTTTACACGGTGAGCATAAGCACTTAAAACTTTTTTTTCCTAACTTTGCTCTGTGCAAATTTTAAAATCACATCATCAAAATCAATTCATTTCGGTGCATTGTTTTCAATTGACAAGATAGCTAAGCCTGAGAGCCGAACTTGGCTCATGGGGGACCTAGGATAACTCTTCATTAATTTTAGTTTTGTAAAACTCCTCTCACATGATGCTACTGAAACACATAACGTTAACAAGAATCTTAAGGCTAAAGTCAGATTTGGCACAGAATCTGAAAGTTCATATTTAGCAACGAATCCTAAAAATCTTAAAAAAGACCATTTCAGATAATCTTCTTTTGAAACTTCGGCAGCTTGTAGATGTCTTCTTAGTCGTGGAATCAGTCTAAGAATTCCATCTTCAGAAAGTGCATCATAGTTTACGACTAAGTTTTGTATTAACTGTCGAAATTCGTCTTCTAAAGTTGTGATCAGATTTTTGGGCTCTAGAACTGCAAACCGAGCTGATATACTTTCCATGTCTTTGCAGAGATTATCGATTTCTTGATAAAACCTGTCAATGCACTCCAATACTGGTATTTTCAATTCTTCATTCAACGTGAATGGTTCACCTTGAGCCTTTTCTCCAGGCATCATTTTCTGTTCTTTCTAACGGTTCTTCTTTTCATTAAAGGAATGTCCATCTCTTCACAAGTGTCCATTGCATACTACAGCGCTATCTCCACAATCTCATTTCTTTTGTCTTTCAAAAAGGTCTCCAGACTTCTCTTTTTGATAATACACTTCTCAAAACTGATTCCAACGATCTGTAGGTATTTTTGAGTGTGGTTTACTTCTTCTAAGACATTACTCCAGAAATGCAAAAACATAAAAAATAAAAATCACATATTGCTGGCAAAAGCATTTGCACTGCCCCTCTGGTTTCGACAGTCTCAGTGAGATCACAAATTTCTTCTATAGCATCAACAATTTTCTTGAAATTAACATATACAGGTTTTACAGCTTCGTAGTAAGCACACCATCTTGTATCTGAAAGTATCTTGACTGTAACTCCAACATTAGTTACAAGGATCGTCCATCTGTGTGCGGAAACCGAGAAAAAGCAGTACAGACTTTCTAAGGTCCTAAAGAAGGTTACAAATTGTAAAACAGTTGCAAAAGAATGCATTCCACACAGATTAAGAGAGTGATTTGCACAAGGAACAAATAATGCTTTAGGATTAAGTTTACGAATCCTCGCTTGGACACCAGAGTGCACTCCAGGCATTGTCATACCCCTGACCTCGACACAATGTGATATCCAGCTCTTTCTGTTCAATTGCCTTTATAATGTATTCTGTTATGTCAAGGGCTTTCTTTCCAGTTAGCTGAAAATAGCCTAGAAATGACTCATTTATTTCTACTTTTTTATTCTCTATATGAACATATCGAACTATTTCACACATCTGATTAATGTGCGAAATGTCTGGTGTACTGTCAAAGATAATACTATAATGCTTTGCTTCCTTAATATCAAATAAAATCTTTTTTTTAACACTCTCGCTTAGAAGTGTGATAAACTCATTTTGTGTGGTAGGGGACATATAGTTTGTAAGTTTGTCACTGACCTGCCTGCTCTAGTTTGATCAAGTGTTGTTCTCTTACTAACGGCTCATACTTTGATACCAGCTCAACTAGCTGTCGAAAATTTCCTCTGTTTTCTGCTAACGTATGCTCTCAGTGACCAAGGAATGGTAAATTTTGTTGAGCCAAAAATAATGTTACATCTAAGAGCCTTTTCAAAATATCCCTCTATTTCCCTTTTTCTGTTTCTGTAACAGTCTGGCTAAATTGATCAATCGTTTTGTTAGCAATTAGACTTGGTCGTAACGTTTTCCATTTTTCAAAACAAGTTAAATGTTGCTCAGAGTTTTCATGGACTTTGAACTTTCGGGTGAAGTTTCCACACAAATTGAAAACCAGTCATAAACTTTGATGGATTACCACTCAAACTTTTATCAGTGCCAAAGGGCCTACAACAAAAACAGTACACGATTTGTTTTTTTGTAGAGTAGGCCATCCAGGTTCTCAGTATTTTCTCACCATTTGATAGCCTGATACAAAACCAATCAGATGTTAGTTGGCGGATGGAACCCTTTATTTTATCACCTGCTCTTGTAACTGTACCAAATGGACCCTCTTTGTTCTGATACGCTTCGCTACCCCTTTTAATTAAATTAACTCTTAGACTATCTGGAACAGCAAAAAGTCAATCAGATATATCATTATACAAAATATTACTACTTATTTATTCCCCTTCTGATCTATCATATCCTTCGAATTTGTCTTCCTCTAACTTGAATTCTTCTAATTTATGATCATAATCAGAGCTAGAATCATATCTCCTATCAGAATGATGAGTCGCCGATGAGTCACAGATGATGAGTCACCGATTGTTTACATCTCGCTCGAGTACAAACTGCCGAGACAGACGGAAAGAAACACCCCCTCCCCTTCCTTATCCATTCGCTCTCCACTACACAGCTTCGAATTCAGGGCTCCATTTCGCCAGCCCCCCCACCTCGGAATTTCAAAATTTCAATGATGCCATTCGTTTGTACTACGTTTGTACCGGATTGTACCGTCAAAATTTTCGTTTGTACCACTTCCGGAACGGGGTTATTCCCATTTCAAAGTGGGGGGCTGGCGAAACGGCAGCCCCCACCTCGGAATTTCAAAATTTCAATGATGCCATTCGTTTGTACTACGTTTGTACCGGATTGTACCGTCAAAATTTTCGTTTGTACCACTTCCGGAACGGGGTTATTCTCATTTCAAAGTGGGGGGGCTGGCGAAACGGCAGCCCCCCACCTCGGAATTTCAAAATTTCGTCGATGCCATTCGTTTGTACTACGTTTGTACCGGTTTGTACCGTAAAAATTTTCGTTTGTACCACTTCCGGTATGGCGTAATTTCTATTTAAAAGTTGGTGACCTTGAGCTCCGGAAACCCCCCACCTCGAAATTTCAAAATTTCGTCGATGCCATTCGTTTGTATTACGTTTGTACCGGTTTGTACCGTAAAAATTTTCGTTTGTACCACTTCCGGTACGGCGTAATTTTAATTTAAAAGTGGATGACCTTGAGCTCCAGCAACCCCCCCACGTCGGAATTTCAAAATTTCGTCGATGCCATTCGTTTGTACTACGTTTGTACCGGTTTGTATCGTGAAAATTTTCGTTTGTACCACTTCCGGTATGGCGTAATTTCTATTTAAAAGTTGGTGACCTTGAGTTCCGGCAACCCCCCACCTCAAAATTTCAAAATTTCGTCGATGCCATTCGCTTGTACTACATTTGTACTGGTTTGTACCGTAAAAATTTTCGTTTGTACCACTTCCGGTATGGCGTAATTTCTATTTAAAAGTTGGTGACCTTGAGCTCCGTTAACCCCCCACCTCGAAATTTCAAAATTTCGTCGATGCCATTCGTTTGTATAACGTTTGTACTGGTTTGTACCGTAAAAATTTTCGTTTGTACCACTTCCGGTATGGCGTAATTTCTATTTAAAAGTTGGTGACCTTGAGTTTCGGTAACCCCCCACCTCCAAATTTCAAAATTTCGTCGATGCCATTCGTTTGTACTACATTTGTACTGGTTTGTACCGTAAAAATTTTCGTTTGTACCACTTCCGGTATGGCGTAATTTCTATTTAAAAGTTGGTGACCTTGAGCTCCGGTAACCCCCCACCTCGAAATTTCAAAATTTCGTCGATGCCATTCGTTTGTATAACGTTTGTACCGGTTTGTACCGTAAAAATTTTCGTTTGTACCACTTCCGGTACGGCGTAATTTTTATTTAAAAGTCAGTCACCTTGAGTTTCGGCAAGCCCCTACCTCGAAATTTCAGAATTTAGTTGATGATTCCATTCATTTGTGGGACGTTTGTACCGGATTGTACCAAAAAATGTTCGTTTGTACCACTTCCGGTACGGCGTTATTCTCATTTCAAAGTGAGGGGGGAGAAACATCAGCCCCCACCTAAGAATTTGAAAATTTCGTCAATGCCATTCGTTTGTACTACGTTTGTACCGGATTGTACTACCGAAAAATATTCGTTTGTACCACTTCCGGTACGGTGTTGTTCTCATTTCAAAGTGGGCTTGCTTTAGAAACGGCAGCCCCGTTCACCTAGGAATTTCAAAATTTCGTCGATGCCATTGGTTTGTACTACGTTTGTACCAAATGGTACCGTAAAAATTTTCATTTGTACCACTTCCGGTACAGCGTAATTTTTATATAAATGTGGGTGTCCTTGAGCATCGGCAACCCCCCACCTCGTAATTTCAAAATTTCGTCGATGCCATTGGTTTGTACTACGTTTGTACCGGATTGTACCGCAAAAATTTTCGTGTGTACTACTTCCGGTACGGCGTAATATTCATTTCAAAGTGGGGGCTGGAAAAATGGCAGCTTTGACCTCGGAATTTTCATATTTCAATGACGTCGTTCGCATGTACTTCATTTGCATGGAATGTACCGCTAAAATTTTCATTTGTACCGTTTCCTATATATAATTGTTCCCATTTCAAAGTGGGAGACTCCATTTCGCCCCTTCTCAGTTCCGAATTTCCAATATGCATCAAATAATTAAAGAACATGCTTTTATGACAATAAAATTTATATATGTATTAAAACATACAAATACAAATAAATATATTTTTACAAATCAGCACATTTATACAGTACATTATTCAAATATTTTGCTTAAGCCGACGCAGTGGTCGAGTGGTCAAGGCGAGTGTTTCCACAGCAATCGCTCGACCGCCGCGTTGTGGGTTCGAGTCCCACGTAAAGCATGGATGTTTGTGTTGCGGGCGTAGTGTGTTCCGCCCCCCTCTGGTGCGCCTGGGGCAACGTCTTAGGACGGCTAAATGGTTCACGTTCTGGCCGCTGACGAAAGGCGAATGACGAAAGTCAAGTGCCTGGCCATTAATATATATACATATATATATATATATATATATATATATATATATATATATATATTTTGCTTAACATATATTTATACAAATATTCAACTCAATTTACATTTATTTACATTTATATAAATATTTAGTTTAATTTACATTTTCACAAATATTTAACTCAATTGACATTTATATAAATATTTAGCTCAATTTGCACTTATACAAAGTAGCACTTATACATACTAATACGAATATGTAGCACATGTACATTGAAAAATTTGAAGATATATTTCGGTATTTGTGAGTATTTAAAATAAGTTTCAGGAAATAAAGTATTTAAAATATTGATTAATTAAAAAATGTTATGTACCCAACACAATTGAGTATAATATAGTTTTAAAAGTAAAGTAGGAATTAGCTAGCATGGATGTGAGAATTTGGTTGCAAATCATTTTAATTGCATTCATTTAATTTTATTTATATAAAAATGAGCGAAATTATTTTGCAGAAGTACTGCTTTTACTGTCCTGCATATTAGTTTCCCTATAGAGTATAGGGAACTTATTTAACTGGGGCAAGTTTTCAACGGAAGAACACGTTTCAAGCATCCTAGAACAAGAACCGAACGTTTATGAAGTCATTTCTGTATGTGTTAGCACGTGTGAATACACGCTAATATACTGTTACGACGTATTCTCTGGAATCGTGGGTGTGCGTCCAGGATACAAGAAAGAATCCAAATTTCTGGATAACTAACACGTTTATAAGCACAACATAAACAGGAATAAGATACAGCAAATGGTTCGATAACTATCTCACAAGATTACTAAACAACTGCTAGGTACAGTAAAATAGCAATTAAATACTCAGTTAATTTCACAAAACAGCGGATGCTATCCTGAAAACAATGACTTATCTCATAATTTCAATGTAGCTCGTATCACGTCAACTGCTCTCCAATTGAGCGATGACTCTTTTTATATATTCTCAGTAGAAACTGCCAGAAGGGGCTCATATCTCGTAGAATACTCGTCATTTTAAGAAGGTTCTCGAACATTCGAAATGTCGCCAATAAAACACCAAATCTGGCAACCATAGCTCGACAGTCCTGAAATGGCATCCCTAGACCCACATCATAGGAATGGCTGCCTGTACGGTGTTTCACTTCTGGTTCTCAAAAGTGCTTCCACTGAAGGCTTCATGATCGGGACAGTACATAGTGTATGTGTGTGCCTGTGAGTCCGCGGAGGTGTTATCTCACACGCGAATGAAGAGTTTTGAATATAATTTGGTACGATTATTGACCTCAGTGTATACTGGATTACAATTGATTTTAAATGTAATCGAAAGTTTGGAAGACCCCCCCCCCTCCCCCATATTTTGAACGAAAGCTTGAAAAAATCATTAACCAGAACTTTCAATAATGATAAAAAAAAAAAAATCATTTCAGACGTAATTGATAGACAAATGATAGAAACTTTAGAATGTTAGAATGAACCATTCTCGAGATACTACACAAGTTTCGAATAAATTTTTGAAAAAATTATTAAAGCAAATTAAGAATCTGAATGCTGTTAAATGTTTAATTATTTCATACATAATATCCACATAGAAAACGATTGACATACGACATTTCGAGATATTGCACATTTTTCATGTAAATTTATTCAAAACATAATGTTAAATTAAACAAGAAAGATCAATCATGCATAAGCATTGATTATGAAACACTTTCCAACTGAAATGTAATTTCATTTAAAAATTTCAGAAATGTGATACATTTAGTGGTGATATCTTTTACATTATCACAGTACTACAGTAATTTATTATACTTAAATATTTAAAACTGTATCGAAATATAAATCATCTGATTCTTTATGCAAAATCAATGAATATTTCATTCATATAACTTGTATTCCAGACACCAGAGCTAAATAATTTTGTGTTGTTGATGTTGTTGAAACCCAGACCGTCCGACCTACCAGAAAGGTGTAAGGTAACTGTTTGGACGGTCGGGAAGTGCCACCCAATTTAGACCGGAACCCTGTGGGGGAGGCATCCACAGGGACCGTACCCTCCTTCCCCTACCACCAACCTCTCGGAAGGACTTTCGGACCCACATGTTTAACGTGATCGTACTCCGCATGAACACGGCGGCAGTTTTGGCAGTGGCTGGAATCGAACCAGGGCCTACCGAATGCAACTCCAACGCGCTAACCAATGGGCTACCGCGCCCAAAAATAATTTTGTGTGAAAAAAATTCAGCAATTCTTATGTAATTCATCTTACAATCGCGTGAGATATTTGCATTCTGCATATGTTAAAATTAGGCTTCGTTGAAGAAATAATAAAAGTTTAGGGATCATTTAAAATCACAACTATTGTAATTGCATAGGCACGGAATTTAGGTACACAGATAATACACAGATAATATATGTGTGTATGTGTATGTACTCAAAGTATTGGAATCGTGCCGAAGATCGGAACTCGAATTTTCAAAGGATCTACACGTTTTGGGACTTCTAGAACACGAAAAAACTATTTTTAGGCAGACGTCTGTGTGTGTAAGGGTGTATCTGTGTATGTTTCTGTGTGTCTGTGTGGATATTACATCCACTCTAATTGAAAAACTAATGGACCGAATTTCATACAATTTGGTAGGTATGTTTTTTGTGGGAAATCCTGATGTTCATTAGATTATAGTACGATTCGTAATAAAAGAATCTGCCTTCTTTGCGAAATGGCCGCAGAAATTGCCTTTATCCACTCTAGCTAAAAACTAATGGAAAAAATTTAACAAAATTTGGTGCATAATATTTCAATAACCTACAAGTGATTTATTTATATACCAAATTTAACAAAATTTTGTATATAAATTCATTTGTAGGTTATTCTAGTACGATTCGGGAAAAAGGAACTGGCTATTTTTGCGAAATGGCCAGCAAAAATCGTTGTATATAAAAATATAAGACTACGTGTGTTCAATTATATCAATTAAATTCCTATTTTATACGTGATTTTTGACAACAAAAAGAATAAGACTAACCCCATTACTCTAGGACTAGCCGTTCCTGAGATATTCTAGTTTTTTTGCGTTTTCGCTACTCCACCTTTGACAATAAGTCCAGCTATCAAATGAGAACCAAATTTAAGTTTAACGTGTAAATTCAATGTCATTTAAAATACTTATGGTTGTTATTTTATGCAGATAAACTCAAATTATTATTGAATAAATAAAGAGAACGAATATGAGTCTGCAGGGAAAGACATGTGCTGTCCACATCAGAATTTTTAACAATATTACAACAATGATTTATAGAAGTGAACGGGGATTATTTTCAGGCCCTTTCGAAAAAAATGTATGATCTATATTTAAAGATCCATTAAATTTTTGTCGAATAAAATGTTCAACAAATTTAAGCTGTGTACCAAATTTTAACTCTCTTGGACGTAGGAAAGTGCAGTAAAAATGCCATCAAATAAGTATATCATGAAGAGTTATATAAAATTAAAAAAAAATGAAAAATTGTTATCTACAAAATTTATTTTAAAATGTGAAGCCTCTCCCATATGCACTACGTTTAAAACAAATGGAAAGATATTTATTATATAATATATCTCTCTTTTCTTTCTGGAAGATATCCCAAAGTCAGAATTTAATTGAATTTGTTTTTTTCCCTATATTAAATAATTTTTAATTAAAAAACTACTTAACATATTTTACTGAATTTTTTTTATATATTCTATGGGATAATGTGAATATTTCCTAAAAATTTCGAAGCAATTCGTGAATTTTAAATTTACTTAAAAAATGTTTGAAAAATTAGGTCCCATAGGGTTCAATGTATTTCATTTTTTCAACCCGGGTTCAATAAAAAACTAATTGGGTGATATTATTTATTTATATTCCCATAGGGCCTACAGACCGTCTGAACAACATACTAAAATTTCATTTTGATAAAGTCATTTTTACGGCAGTTATCGTGCTAACGGACAGACAGACAGACTGACAGAATGAACAAAGTCATAAACACTTTTCAACTTTGTTGTAAAGTGTTAAAAAAAGGGAAGAAAGTATCGCCACATATAACACTTAGTAACAGTGTAGTAACACCTTCCACATACAATATTATGCAACATTATTCATATAAATCTAGATCATTCCATTCACTGGAAAAAATACATTTTGACAGTGATAGTAATTTGACGCCTATGAATTCGCCAATAGTAATTTATTTCATGTAATTGATATTAAACAAATGTTGATGTCATTTCATGATATTGTAATTAAGTAAACGTGAATATGAGAAGGTCATTCGTTTGGACTAGTAATTTGCCCAAAGCACCTAATTTCAATTGACGTTGTACTATTTTAATACCAAAAACATTGTTCTGTGGACCTTGTACACCATTGTTTCGCCGTGAAAGAAGTAGAATCATTGCATTATGTAGGAAAAGTCATGTTCTGCCCACATCAGATTTTTTAATCCATTCTGAGCCAGCTGATAATTAATTTGCACAAGCAGCTTGCTAGACAAGTCTATGAAACAAAACATTGCAAATTTCCTTTTTATTAGGCCAATTAGCAATTGCACACCAGGGTATCACCGAAAAAAGTTTAAATATGAATTACAATTAGTGCTTACAGAAAATCCGCCAAGAAAGAAGGAAGGCCGCCGCTCTGACGTCGCAACCTTTCAGTGGACTAATCCCATCTCCTCGAATGAGTATCAATTTAGTACTTGTGAAATTTCAGAAAATGTAACATTGAGTAATTAGATTGCATGCTATTGAAGAATTATCTCATTGTATACAAAAAATATAAAATAATAATATTATAACTTCTATCAGCATAAAGTTGTACAATGTAGCATTAGTAATATACTAACGTAATATTTTGAACTTTTTTTTTTTTAAATTAAAGTACCTGTACAAGCAAGTATTTCTTTAATTCTCTATACTTTCACTCGAAATGTCTTCGAAACTAAAGATCGATATAAATAGTAGGCGACAAAAGTATGTATTAGAAAATTTAGTTTCTAACAGATTCCTTTTGAAATTTGCCGCAAAAGGCAACACTCCTCTAGCAGGATGACCATACTTATCTCATACCTAATAGAAATATATTTCCTTGAATTCCTTTAAATTAAAAACACTTGTCAGAAACGTAAGGATTTCCCTCAAAATCTAAACTGCTGATTAATTTTAAATGCAGAAATAATGAAAAAATAGACCAAATTACTAATTAATACTCATAACAAACTAAGATGAATAATTAAAAGCAATTAAAAGAGTTCAAAACATAAAACAATAAGAAGTTATCTTGTTGAACACCAATGTTTGTCACAGAAATGTCAGTTTTATACTGGAACGTGGTGGTGTCCATGTACACAACTAGTTTCAAAAATTATAATATTCCATTAGTAAATAGTCCCCCTTCTCAAATTTAATGTCTTGCATATTTTCTATAAAGCTATAAAAATAATTTTATTACCTATGTAATTGTACAAATAAATATATTATATATGAATATCACTAGAAACATGGTATGATTAATAAAAACAATATGATATTTCTTAATGACAGCATTGATTTGCATAATTTTGAATCCAGGTGAATTTGAATTACAAAGTACAAGATCTTATTGGCATTGATAATCACCTAATGACATTTTGTCTTACAGAAAAGACTATGATGGAAAATTAAACTGTAACATTAAGAAGATAGATCATGTAAGCTTAAGATGTACAGCATGTAAGCTTAGATGTACGGCATGTAAGCTTAAGAATTGGTACAAACGAAAATTTTTATGGTATAATATCCGGTAATTATCCGGTTCAAACGTAGTCCAAACGCATGGCATCGACGGAATTTTGAAATTCCGAGGTGGGAGGATTACCGATGCTCAAGGCCACTCACTTTTAAATAAAAATTACGCCGTACCGGAATTGATACAAACGAAAACTTTCACGGTACAATCCAGTACAAACATAGTACAAACGAATGGAATCAACGAAATTTTGAAATTTCGGGTTGGGGGTTGCCGATGCTCAAGGTCACAGACATTTAAATAAAAATTACGCCGTACCGGAAATGGTACAAACAAAAATTTTCACGATACAATCCGGTACAAACGTCCTACAAACGAATGCAATCACGAACTAAATTCTGAAATTTCGAGGTGGGGGGCTTGCCGAAGCTCAAGGTAACCGACTTTTAAATAAAAATTACGCCGTACCGGAAGTGGTACAAACGAAAATTTTTACGGTTCAAACGTAGTACAAACGAATGGCATTAACGAAATTCGGAAATTTCGAGGTGGGGGGTTGCCGAAGCTCAAGGTGACCGACATTTAAATAAAAATTACGCCGTACCGGAAGTGGTACAAACGAAAATTTTTACGGTACAAACCGGTACAAACGTAGTACAAACGAACGGCATCGACGAAATTTTGAAATTTCGAAGTGGGGGGTTGCCGGAGCTCAAGGTCACCCACTTTTAAATGAAAATTACGTCGTACCGGAAGTGGTACAAACGAAAATTTTTACGGTACAAACCAGTACAAATGTAGTACAAACGAATGGCATCGACGAAATTTTGAAATTTCGAGGTGGGGGGGTTGCCGAAGCTCAAGGTGACCGATTTTTAAATAAAAATTACGCCGTACCGGAAGTGGTACAAACGAAAATTTTTTCGGTACAAACCGGTACAAACGTAGTACAAACGAACGGCATCGACGAAATTTTGAAATTTCGAGGGGGGGGGTTTCTGGAGCTGAAGGTCACCCACTTTTAAATAAAAATTACGCCGTACCGGAAGTGGTACAAACGAAAATTTTTACGGTACAAATCTGTACATATGTAGTACAAACGAATGGCATCGACGAAATTTTGAAATTTCGAGGTGGGGGGGTTGACGGAGCTCAAGGTCACCCACTTTTAAATTAAAATTACGCCGTACCGGAAGTGGTACAAACAAAAATTTTTACGGTACAAACCGGTACAAACGTAATACAAACGAATGGCATCGACGAAATTTTGAAATTTCGAGGTGGGGTTTGCCGGAGCTCAAGGTCACCCAGTTTAAAATTAAAATTACGCCGTACCGGAAGTGGTACAAACGAAAATTTTTACGGTACAAACCGGTACAAACGTAGTACAAACGAATGGCATCGACGAAATTTTGAAATTCCGAGGTGGGGGGGCTGCCGTTTCGCCAGCCCCCCCACTTTGAAATGAGAATAACCCCGTTCCGGAAGTGGTACAAACGAAAATTTTGACGGTACAATCCGGTACAAACGTAGTACAAACGAATGGCATCATTGAAATTTTGAAATTCCGAGGTGGGGGGGCTGCCGTTTCGCCAGCCCCCCCACTTTGAAATGAGAATAACTCCGTACCGGAAGTGGTACAAACGAAAATTTTTACGGTACAATCCGGTACAAACGTAGTACAAACGACCGTCATCATTGAAATTTTGAAATTCCGAGGTGGGGGAGCTGGCGAAATGGAGCTCGAATTCAGCCGTGTTTTGTGGAGTTCCCTTGACTAAACTCAAAAATTTCAAACTTTCAATACGTATTATGTTGACTTGTTGAGGCTAATTAATTGTCGGATGAAGTTATTAAATTCGTTTTAAATAATATTAATTTTTCAAAAAAAAAAGTATTGTGAGAACCCTAATTTTTTTTTTAATTTTAAAAACACATATTTTTGCCATTTTGTTACCCCCTCAGTGATGACACCCGGGGCGGTCCGCACCCATCTCACCCCCCCTTCCTACGCCACTGATGTATAGGGGAAAATATAGTGACTGGGTAGAAACTTTGAATTTAGTGGGGAAAGCAAAGTTTGCCACCATATTAAGGATCATTGCCACCATATTAAGGATCATTAAGGATCTTTGGAGACGATAACTGACGAACAAATGGACCGATTCGAACGAAATGTGGTACAAAAATCACAATCCGTTAATACTGGAAACCTATTGTTTTTAAACGTAATCGAATGTTCAGAACCCCCCCCCCCTAAATTGTCGAGTGAAATTGTGAAAAAAAAATCAACAAATCAAAATATTTATTAAAATTACGCAAATGGATATTTCTAATGTAATTTTTTCATAGAAAACGATTGGTATAAAATTTAGAACGCTAGCATGAACCGGTCTCGAAATATTGCACATTTTTAAAATAAATTTATCAAATAATCCCATAAATTAAAAAAGATATAGTAACTTTTGAGAAACATGTTCACTTTTCATATGTAATATCATGCGATAAATTATGTGACATTATTCTCGTAGATCTAGCTCATTCCATTCATGAGAAAAAATATATTGAGTTATAATTTGTATTTGAACGCCAATAGTTATTTATCTGCTATAAGAATAACTTATTTCTCCGTCCATAACGCTTGGCGAGATTTTGGCGTCAAATTTGGCGGAATGTAGCCAACTTGGTGACTTTTTTAACTGTTGCCAAAGTAACGGAAATCTCGCCAAATGGATAAAAATGACACCAAATCAGTGAAAATAACGACTAATTGACGAACATTCAATTTCTTGGAAAAAATTTAAATAGCTACTATAAGAAAAACCTATTTTTACTTTCCCTGCAATACATGGTAATGTATAGGGAAAGTATTGGATTCGTGTCGAAAATCGCAACTCGAGTTTTCGACGGATCTACACGTTTCGAGACCTCTAGAATTCGAAAAAACTATTTTTAGCGTGACGTCTGTGTGTGTGTCTGTGTGTCTGTGTGTCTGTGTGTCTGTGTGTCTGTGTGTCTGTCTGTCTGTGTGTCTGTGTGTCTGTCTGTGTGTCTGTCTGTCTGTCTGTGCAGATTTTGTATCCACTCTAACTAAAAAACTAATTGACCGAATTTCATAAAATTTGGTGGGTAAGTCACTTGTGCACGAATCTGGTGCAGATTTGTTTTGGGTATGACTCGGGTTAAAAGAACCTGCATTTTTTTGCGAAATGGCCCGCTAAAGTTTGTATCCACTCTAACTGAAAAACTAATGGACCGAATTTCACAAAATTTGGTAGATAAGTCGCTTGTAGGCCACCCTGGTGCTCATTATATTTTGGTATAATTCGAAAAAAAATAACCTGCCTTTTTTTGCAAAATGACCCGCAAAAATCATCAAAATCTAAACTTAAGAACTACGTATGCTCAAATATAGCCACTAAATGCTTGTGTAATACGTAATTTTTAGCGAAGAAAGGAATAAGACCAACCCCATTACACTAGGACTAGCCGTTCTCGAGATATTTTAGTTTTTCGTATTTTTCCTACACCATTTTTGAAAATAAGTCCAGTTTTCAAATGAGAACGAAAATTGAATAAAAAATAATTAAATTTAATTTAAATAAATAGAACGTGAATATAAGTCTGCAGGGAAAGTCATGTGCTGCCCACATCAGATTTTTTTAATTGTAAAAATAGTAAATTCATTGCATTATATAAGTAAAGTCATGTGTTACCCACATCAGATTTTTTGTTTTACATGAAGGCAGAGAAGAATGCTTCTATTAACAAATTAGCGAAAATTGAAAAGATGCATTGCTACTCCTGCATTTAAATTCTAAATTACAGCGTGCTAACTAACCTAAAACTTTCGATTCGGAAATGCGCCAGCAAATGAAGAATAAAATCGATATAAACTTGTGTTTCATCGGTATCCTAGCTTGGATTTCCTTGGCTGGTGCCCAACGGGATTCAAAGCCTTAATAAAATGAGATAGCCTTAATAAAATAAGATCCGATGCGATAAAGCCTTAATAAAGATAATGCGATAAAGCCTTAATAAAATAATAATAATGCGATAAAGCCTTAATAAAATGAGATCCGATAAAGTACAGGATTTACGAAATTGTACGGTTCGACACAAGAAAAATTAGAAGATAAAATATTCTGCTTACTTCAAGTCCTATTCATTAATTTTAGGTTCATAAATTAGTCCTATTCATTAATTCAAGTGTATATTATATCTGATTAATTTAATAATAAAGAAATTGTTGGGATAGTAAATGTTATCAATAGTCGGTATTATAATTATTATTGGTTAAATCAGTTACGGCTTCGGGATATAAGATTAAGAGATATATATGTTTTTTACTTTCCCTGCAATACATGGTAATGTATATGGAAAGTATTGGAATTATGCCAAAAATCGCAACTCGAGTTTTCGACGGATTTACACGTTTCGAGACCTCTAGAACACGAAAAAACTATTTTTAGCGTGACGTCTGTGTGTCTGTCTGTCTGTCTGTCTGTCTGCCTGTGCAGATGCTGTATCCGCTCTAACTAAAAAACTAATTGACCAAATTTCACAAAATTTGGTAGGTAATTCACTTGTGGGCGAATCTGGTGCTGATTAGTTTTGGTACGATTCAGTATAAAAGCATCCGTCCATTTTTGCGAAATGGCCCGCAAAAGTCTGTATCCACTCTAGTTGAAAAACCAATAGACCGGATTTTACAAAATTCGGTAGATAAGTCGATTGTGGGTCACCCTATTGCTGATTAGATTTTGGTACGATTTAGAGAAAAGTAACCTCTCTTTTTTTTGCAAAATGGCCTTCAAGAATAGTCAAAATCTAAAATAAAAATCTACGTATAATCAAATATATCCATTAAATGCTTATTTTGTACGTAATTTTTAACGAAGAAAAGAATAAGACCAACCTCATTACACTAAGACTAGCCGTTCTCGAGATATTTTAGTTTCTTCGTTTTTTCTCTATGCCACCTTTGAAAATGAGTCCAGTTAACAAATGAGAACAAAAATTGAATTAATAGTGAACTAAATTTAATTAAAATAAAGAGAATGTGTATATAAGTCTTCAGGGAAAGTCATGTGCTGTTCACATCAGATTTTTACTTTCCCTGTATTACATGGTAATGTATAGGGAAACTATTGAAATCATGCGAAAATCGCAACTCGAGTTTTCGACGGATTTACACGTTTCGAGACCTCTAGAACACGGAAAAGACTATTTTTAGCGTGACGTCTGTGTGTGTGTCTGTCTGTCTCTCTGTGCAGATTTTGTATCCAATCTAACTAAAAAATTAATTGACCAAATTTCATAAAATGTGGTAGGTAAGTCACTTGTGGGCGAATCTGGTGCTGATTTGTTTTGGGTATGATTCAGTATAAAATAACCCGCCAATTTTTGCGAAATGACCGGCAAAAGCCCGTATCCACTTTAACTGAAAAACTAATAGACCGAATTTCACAAAATTCGTTAGATAAATAGATTGTGGGTCACCCAGGTGCTGAGTAGATTTTGGTACGATTTAGAGAAAAGGAACATCTCTTTTTTTGCAAAATAGCTTTCAACAATAGTCAAAATCTAAAATAAAAATTTACGTATGCTCAAATATATCCATTAAATGCTTATTTTGTACGTTATTTTTAACGAAGAAAACAATAAGACCAACCCCATTACACTGGAACTAGCCGTTCTCGAAAGATTTTAGTTTATTTGTATTTCCTCTACGCCACCTTTGAAAATACGTCCAGTTACCAAATGAGAACGAAAATTGAATTAAAAGTGAATTAAATTTAATAAAAATAAAGAGAACGTGGATTTAAGTCTGCAGCGAAAGTCATGTGCTGCCCACATCAGATTTTTCAATTTATTAAGTCATCTGTTTTATTTAGGCTTAAACGTTTCTAATATTTACAGTCTATTAGTGTTCATATTAGTGTTTAGCCGACTATTGCAACATGATAAAAATGTAAGTGTTTAAATTTTACTACCAATTTAGCGTTTACATTTTAGCGTATGTCAATCAAACTTTGTAAATTGATTTTCATACGGTATCGGGATGTCGCCAGAAAAAAAAACATTGGGTGGAGCAAGTAATAAAATATCTTGTTTTTCATTTCTTCGTACATCTTTATGAGCTTCAATGGGTTCTGTTGGGCAGGGTTTATGTCCTCTAAATCCCCCGCCTTGGCCACTGCACTGATGGTGTCTTGTTCTTCAGATTTGTCAGTGCAGATAATTTTACAAAGCAAGAAAATATATTATTATACATCTGTTTTAAAGGCAATTACATTAAATATTTTAATAGAATATTTCAAAGACTAATATCTTTTAAATACTATTAGCATTTGCACGTTTAAAATTACAGGCAATGCAGGATATATATGTTAGTACAGGTATAAATATACACTATGTAATATTCATGTGTAAGAAAGCAGAGTGGTGACTTATAATCGGATGATTTTTTTTATCCAGATGCAACTGATACAAGTTGACCAAAAACACACCTTAACAGCATTTTTTTCACAGTGACGTAAGATTTACGTCACACTGTGACTTTGCGACGTCACAGGACGTCTCAGTACGTCTCGGCAATGTCATATTGAGGTCACAGCGAAGTCATTTTGATCATTTTCATGATCATTTGCGACGTCGCATAATAACTTGCTTGTGACGTCACATTGTAATTATCGTCACATTGTAATGTCGTCACATGTATATGCAATGTCGTCACATGTATATGTAATGTCGTCACATGTCGTCATAGTTGTTGTAATGTCGTCACATTGTTACAATGTAGTTACATAGTTATACAGGCACAATGTAGTTACATAGTTACTAATACGTAACGTCGCATGAAAGTCACAAATATGATGTCACATTGAGACCCAGGTGTCATGTGACTGCAACGTCACTGTCACACATGTGAAGATCTTCGCTGTGAGCGTATGTGAGAGTCGGCTGGAGCCTTTCCCTCCAAATAATATTCACGCCAAAACAGAAACAGATATTTCATTATACTCTATTTCCAGTCCGACATTTAAAGTTCCCCACCAGTCACTTTAAAGATTTTTATTTTTGAAGCAATTCTATGAAACGCGGAGTATCAAATTTTCTCACCTTTGTCACCAAAGTATTTTCCAGCGGAGAAGACTTCTTAGATTTCACACATGAAACTTTAGAATGGTTGGAAAAAATAAATTCTCAAATGAAAGAAAAGTAATGTGTTATTTTTGTGGAAAGTTTTTCAGTGACGTAACGTCTGACGCAGTTGCTGTAGTAATAAATAGCAATATACCTGCATGGTTGTTTGGTCATGTTTTATAACACCATTTGGATAACCCTTCACCATGGCTATTGTTACGTAGTTGAATACCATCTTATGAAAAGTATTTATTAAGAAAATTGAAAATCAATCTGTTTGTCTTTATTATCAGGATAAATTACAGTTGTACTGAATTTAATGACATTTTGATGAGTAGTCTTGATATGGTCCAACTTAAAATTTGGACGTCCGTCTATCCTTATGTACTTTTGTCTGTTTTTTTAATTTTCAGCGTGACATAATCGTTACATAAACCTCCAAACTTACGAGACTCACTCGTTATTCAAGCCTCCAAAATAAGGTTACCTAATGGTTCATTGAGCCGTCTCTACAATAAATGTAATTCAAAATGCGATAACGTGACCCCTCACCGTTTGTGATTCATCTCTAAAATTATGAAATCTTTATAAACAGGGGAAGGCAGCAAAAGCAATGGCATACATTCAGTCCTGTGGGCCAGGCGTACGTGTCCCATCAGCGTACGTCGTACAATAGCAACTTAGAGTGTGGTATGTCGTCTCGTACGGTAGTCGCTCACTGCACACAAGACATTCTCCGTACTCTGGCTGCACCGCGACTCTTGTCTATTCCAATTCTTGACTTCCACTCTGGAACTCTCCAACTACGTCTGCTGACATTCTATTTTACTTCATCTCTGCTATTCGATATATCTTTTTTCTCGTTGAAGTTGTGTAATATCATCTCTTGGTTGCCGCCTCTTTTTGCCTGAAGCCTGACTCGCCTGTTTGGCCCCGGCCACTCAACCAGATGCTCATACCCTAGGGTGAGTCGGATGGTCTGGGTCTTTCACGACTGTTTGGCTAGGGCGCGGTAGCCCAGTGGTTAGCGCGAGGGAATTGCACTCTGTAGACCCGGGTTCGACCCCCACCGCTGCCGAAACTGCCGCCGTATTCACGCGGAATACGATCATGTTAAACATGTGGGTCCGTAAGTCCTTCCGAGAAGTTGGTGGTAGGGGAAGGAGGGTTCGGTCCCTATGGATGCCCCTCCCCACTGAGTTCCGGTCTAAATTGGGTGGCTCTTCCCGGCCGTCCATACTATTACCTTACACCTTTCTGGTAGGTTGGACGGTCTGGGGCTCAACAACAACGCCTGTTTGGCTATGATTGGCTGACTTTGGGCACTGCGCCCAGACATCTTCCATAATTGGTTATTCTTTTTAACCACTCTGGTGGCCTCACCTTATTCTTAGAGTCCATCGATCCACCTGTCTTGACGCCCTAAATTTATGGTTTCAGCTGACCTGTCGATCAGGGTGTTGTAAACGCTGGCGTCATTGAGACTGAAGGTATTGTCTGACGTTTCAGACACAATAAATAACGCGCATAAAACTGCCACAAAAACATTTATATGTATCCTTTCTTCGACAACGTTCTTGTTCCGTTTCTTCACTACAATGATTGAAACTGTCATTATTAAGTCATTAACAGTTTTGTCATTATTAAGCCATAAATAACTCCATAATTAAGTCACATTTTGTTCTATGCCGCCACGTTAAAAATGTCAAATTTCGAATAAATTTTTTTGAAATTCAAGTTTTTACTTCAATTTCAAAAAATTTTATCTAATTCTAGATATTTTGATAATGAAGCTAGATATAAAGTTTTGTGCACATCGATTAATATTTGTAGCAGCTATAATGTACACTAAAGTTGAATACAGACAGACAGACGGACATTACTCTGAAACTAGTCGAAATATATTCTGGAGGTCCAGAAACATATGTTAACATCAAAATCTTGAAAATGAAATTTTTGTGAAAACAATACTTTCTTTATACTGTTTTCAATAGTATTAGAAAAGAAAACTCTTAAATTATATTCTATATTATTCTCTCTAACTCATGTACTGATAGCTAGTATAGAATATGAGTGTATGAGAAAGTCGACTAGAGCGTTTCACTCTATATATTTTTCACGCCAAAAAAGAAACTCATATTTCATTGTACTTTATATCCAGTCCTTTTAAGACACTGAAGTTTCCCATTACTTATCTTAAAAACTTTTTCTTTTGGCGCGATTTGGCGAAATGAGAAGTATCAAGTTTTCCCACCTTTATCAAAAGTATTTTTTTCTCGCAGAGAAAAATTTCTTAGATTTCACTCACCACGATGGCAACACGAAACTTTGAAATGGCTGGGAAATAAAATTACAAATGAGGTGAAAAGAATGTGTTATTACTTTCCCTGCAATACATGGTAATGTATGGGGAAAGTATTGGAATCATACAGAAAATTTCAACTCGAGTTTTCGACGGATCTACGTGTTTCGAGACCTCTAGAATACCAAAAAACTATTTTCAGTGTAACGTCTGTGTGTGTGTGTCTATGTCTGTCTGTCTGTGCAATGTATGTATCCACTCTAACTCAAAAACTAATGGACCGAATTTCATAAAATTTAGTAGGTAAGTCACTAGGGTGTGACCCTGGTGTTGATTAGTTTTGGGTACGATTCGGGATAAAAGAACCCGCCTTTCTTTGCGAAATGACCGGCAAAAAATTCCTGTATCCCCTCTCTATCTGTAAAACTAATAGACCGAATTTCACAAAATTCAGATGATAAGTCGCTTGTGGATTAATTTGGTGCTGATTAGATTTTGCTACGATTCGGAAAAAAACAACCTGCCTTTTTTTGCAAAATGGTCCGCAAAAATCGTCAAAATCTAAAATAAAAACTGCGTATTCTTAACGAAGAAAATAATAAGACCAACCCCTTTACACTAGGACTAGCCGTTCTCGAGATATTTTAGTTTTTGTATTTTTTCTAAGCCAACTTTGAAAATAAGTCCAAATAACCAATTGAGAACGAAAATTGAATTAAAAGTGAATTAAATTTAATTAAAATAAAGAGAATGTGGATATAAGTCTGCATAGAAAGTCATGTGCTGCCCACATCAGATTTTTTCTATTGGTAGTTTGTATGTGACGTCACTTTTGTGTGCAGCTCTCTCGCAATGGACAGATATATACATATCTACATATATTGTTGCTGTAAACATAATATATCATGTGACAATTTAACACTTATAAAAGTTCTGAATATGAGAAAACGTTACAAATTTAAGCATAAAATGAAATAACATAAATTTTTGGAAAAGTAAATTGGACTTATTTTTTTTTAAATATCTTTATATTATTATCTTCACCCTTAATTCAAATTCTTTATTTCCTCGTTGATTTGAAAGCTAAGACGGATCGAATTAGATCAAAACCGAGATTTTGGCTCGAAAGAAAATGCTGGATCATTTTGAAAAGATGTTTTGAACTTTTCGATTTTATTTTTTCACATCGTTACCCCTAATTCGAATTTTCGACATATTAGGTTTTTCATGGGTCTGAAAACTGAAACGGATAGAATGAGACCAAAATCAAGATTATAGATAGAGCGGAAGTGCTCAGTAGTTAAGCAAATTAGTTTTGGATTTTTTGAGTAATCCTTTGCACCGTCATTCCTAATTTAAATTTTTATATTTTCCTCTCTTTGTGTCTTAGCTGAGATAGTTGTAATGACTCCAAAACAAATATTTTAGCTATAGTAGAAGTGCGCGATAATTTTGATATATCACCCCTCACATAGAAAATAATACCAGAATAACTTTCACATTATTCAGGTTCTAATAAAAAAAATATTCTGTTTATTTCGAATATTTATTATGCCTTGACACTTAACATTTAATAACGTTATTTGCCGAGTTATCGTTTACACATCACACACACACAAAAACAAGTACGTCTTTTCAAATATCTGATGTGGGCAGCATATGACTTTCCTTATATAATGCAATGAATATATTTATTTCATAGTGAACATATGATGTATAATAGCCACCGTACAATGTTTCTAACGTTGAATTCTTCATTTGGCTCTTTTCTGGATAAAAACAAACAATACTATTTCGAAGTATCCAATTAACTTATATTTCGTACAAATCTGCATTGACAATTGTCAATATTGATAGCACCCACAATAAGAAACTTTGTTCGAAATGCACTAATTGTTCGTGAAATATCCACAGACACACACATACACAAACACATACACAAACACATACACACACACACACACACACACACATATATATATATATGTGTGTGTGTGTGTGTGTATACGAGGATCAGTCAAAAAATTAGTTGCATTCCTTCGTAAAAACTCTTGGTAAAAGGATATTTTGTTGAAACTTAATGACAACACAGCAGGCATTTATCTGCAGCGCGTGACATAGCGGTTTTGACGAGGCAGTTTTAGTTTGCTTGCTAATCAGACGTGAACATGTCCCGGCTGCTGCAGGTAGCTTCCAAATTGGAAGTGCGTGCAGTGATTAGTATTTTGTGGGCAAAGAGGTGTAATTGCACAGAAATTTATTGGCCAGGTAAATTTTTTAAATGCATTGTGCTCCTGCATGACAATGGGAGACCACATGCGGCAAAATTAGCGACCGATTTTTTTGAGAAACTTTAAGAGGGTAGTGGGAGATCGCCCCCCTTATAGTCCAGATCTTGCCCCTTGTGACTTACATGTTTTCTGTCCCATGAAAGAAGAACTTTCAAAGCGACAATATCACTCGGATGACGAGGTGAAAGCTGTAATCCAACAATGGCTATCGGACGTTGGACGGAAATTCTTCGCAGAAGGCATAGAAAAATTTGTGCCACGCCTTGACAAATGCTTAAATAAAGGAGGTGATTATGTCGAAGAGTAGTTCTTGTATGGAACTTTAGTGTACAAATAAAATGATTGTAAAATTTCGATCCTGTTTCGTTTTCTCAAGCAGTGCAACTAGCTTTATGACTGATCTACGCATATATATATATATATATATATATACACACACACACACACATATATATATATATATATATATATATATATATATATATATATATATAATATATATATATATATATATATATATATATATATATATATATATATATATATATATATATATAATATCACTTCAAAAATGTTCGTTTTGAGTTCAGGGATACTTAAAACGTATTCTTCAGTCTAAAACTGGAAATCGAGTTTTCGACCCCGTCACTGTAGTGCACGTGTCCTACACATCATACTGTATACGAGTATATAGGGAAAATTAAAAGCTTCAAAGTATATTCCGGGAGTCTTAAAAACTCATTTTCCCATTAAAATCTTAATTTTGAAAATTTTCTTAAGGGCAACATTCAAAAATCAATCCGAAAGTATGGAAAAAAAAGCGATAAAAGTGTTTCAACACCATAGAATGGGTGAAACCAAATATATTCTTCAGATAAAAATAAATTACGCCCCATTTTTCTCATATCTTTATACGCTTCTATCTAAAATATGCTCAAGTCCAGCTTATATTCAAATATTTTTCTTTTACATTTTGATAGATTTGCTTTAAAATTAATTTCGGATTACTAAAAAAAAGCAACTTTGTAACGAAATATTGAAAACATCAAATGAAAATTAATAATTCATAACTAGGTAATGAATAATGCATACTGGAGTCTTAAGAAAATATTAAATGTTGAAATTTCTTATTCATCACTCTTCGTTGTATTTCTGCCTGCCTTCATTAAATATTAAAATCTGTTATAAAACATAGAATTTTTTTCAATTATTATGCCGTCTGATTTTGACTTTGGGTCTTCAAATAAATATAAATATGTTTGATATAAAAAGTAAATTATGTGAAAAGCATATAATGTGGGTAATATATGGCTTCTTTCCCCATACAGGTTGATTAAAAAATGATGGGCCAAACTATAGGATGTTGTAGTATATACCAAATCAAACAGTTTTTGTCACAGTTTATCTGGTCAAAAATGAAATGTAAACGCGCCAGTAGGCGCTTAACGGTAAAACCGGTTAGGTGAGGCGAAAACATAAGAATGACTCTGAAGTTATGAAATTACATTTAACAAACTATAATTACAGTAATGGCTTAAAGAACTACCGCCAACCTGAATGCATGTCTCACAGTGGCAATGGAGGGATTGGCGAACTCTCTCGAACAGACCAGGTATGTCGCGCATTTCGACAGCAGCGGACGAAATTCTGTTGACGAGTTCCTCTTCAGATTCAAGGGGAGCGTCATAGACCGTACTCTTGAGATATCCCATCAGAAAGATGTCAAGACACGGCAGATCGGACGATCGTTGGGGCCAAGCTATGTAACCAACTCGCCCAATCCATCGCCCTGTAATTCCTTCACGTTTCATTTCCGACCAGGTAAACTATGATGACGTAAAGTGCTTGGTTTGGTGTCGGAAACTAAAACCACTCGACTTACCCAAGGATATAAGCAGCAATTAGAGTGGAAGGGCTTGGTTTGGTGTCGAAAACTAAGACCACACGACTTACCCTAGGGTATAAGCAGCAATTAGAGTGGCTGTGCTTGGTTGCGTGTCGAAAACTAAGACCACTCGACATACCCTAGGGTATGACCAGCAATTAGAGTGGCCGGGCTTTGTTTGGTGTCGAAAACTAAGACCACTCGACTTAACCTAGGGTATGACCAGCAATTAGAGTGGTCGGGCTTAGTTTGGTATCGAAAACTAAGTTCACTCGACTTACCCTAGGGTATGAGCAGCAATTAGAGTGGCCGGGCTTGGTTTGGTGTCGAAAACTAAGACCACTCGACTTAACCTAGTGTATGACCAGCAATTAGAGTGGCCGGGCTTAGTTTGGTAACGAAAACTAAGCCCACTGGACTTACCCTAGGGTATGAGCAGCAATTAGACTGGCCGGGATTGGTTTGGTGTCGGAAACTAAGACCACTCGACTTACGACTTAACCTAGGGTATGACCAGCAATTAGAGTTGCCGGGCTTGGTTTTGTGTCGAAAACTGAGACCACTCGACTTACCCTAGGGTATGAGCAGCAATTAGAGTGGCCGGGCTTGGTTTGGTGTCGAAAACTAAGACCACTCGACTTACCCTAGGGTATGAGCAGCAATTAGAGTGGCCTGGCTTGGTTTGATGTCGAGAACTAAGACCACTCGACTTACCCTAGGGTATGAGCAGCAGTTAGAGTGACCGGGCTTGGTTTGGTGTCGGAAACTAAGACCACTCGACTTACCCTAGGTATGAGCAGCAATTAGAGTGGCCTGGCTTGGTTTGATGTCGAGAACTAAGACCACTCGACTTACCCTAGTGTATGAGCAGCAGTTAGAGTGACCGGGCTTGGTGTCGAAAACTAAGACCACTCGACTTAACCTTGGGTATGAGCAGAAATTAGAGTGGCCGGGCTTGGTTTGATGTCGAGAACTAAGACCACTCGACTTACCCTAGGGTATGAGCAGCAGTTACAATGACCGGGCTTGGTTTGGTGTCGAAAACTAAGACCACTCGACTTAACCTAGTGTATGACCAGCAATTAGAGTGGCCGGGCTTAGTTTGGTAACGAAAACTAAGCCCACTGGACTTACCCTAGGGTATAAGCAGCAATTAGACTGGCCGGGATTGGTTTGGTGTCGGAAACTAAGACCACTCGACTTACGACTTAACCTAGGGTATGACCAGCAATTAGAGTTGCCGGGCTTGGTTTTGTGTCGAAAACTGAGACCATTCGACTTACCCTAGGGTATGAGCAGCAATTAGAGTGGCCGGGCTTGGTTTGGTGTCGAAAACTAAGACCACTCGACTTACCCTAGGGTATGAGCAGCAATTAGAGTGGCCTGGCTTGGTTTGATGTCGAGAACTAAGACCACTCGACTTACCCTAGGGTATGAGCAGCAGTTAGAGTGACCGGGCTTGGTTTGGTGTCGGAAACTAAGACCACTCGACTTACCCTAGGTATGAGCAGCAATTAGAGTGGCCGGGATTGGTTTGATGTCGAGAACTAAGACCACTCGACTTACCCTAGGGTATGAGCAGCAGTTACAGTGACCGGGCTTGGTTTAGCGTCGGAAACTAAGACCACTCGACTTACCCTAGGGTATGAGCAGCAATTAGAGTGGCCGGGCTTGGTTTGATGTTGAGAACTAAGACTACTCGACTTACCCTAGGGTATGAGCAGCAATTAGAGTGGTCGGGCTTGGTTTGGTTTCGAAAACTAAGACCACTCGACTTAACCTAGGGTATGACCAGCAATTAGAGTGGTCGGGCTTAATTTGGTATCGAAAACTAAGCTCACTCGACTTACCCTATGGTATGGGCAGCAACTAGAGTGGCCGGGCTTGTTTGATGTCGAAAACTAAGACCACTCGACTTAACCTAGGGTATGACCAGCAATTAGAGTGGCCGGGCTTGGTTGCGGGTCGAAAACTAAGACCACTCGACTTACCCTAGGGTATGAGCAGCAATTAGAGTGGCCGGGCTTGGTTTGATGTCGAGAAGTAAGATCACTCGACTTACCCTAGTGTATGAGCAGCAGTTAGAGTGACCGGGCTTGGTGTCGAAAACTAAGACCACTCGACTTAACCTTGGGTATGATCAGCAATTAGAGTGGCAGGGCTTAGTTTGGTATCGAAAACTAAGCCCAATGTACTTACCCTAGGGTATGAGCAGAAATTAGAGTGGCCGGGCTTGGTTTGATGTCGAGAACTAAGACCACTCGACTTACCCTAGGGTATGAGCAGCAGTTACAATGACCGGGCTTGGTTTGGCGTCGGAAACTAAGACCACTCGACTTACCCTAGGGTATGAGCAGCAATTAGAGTGGCCGAGCTTGGTTTGATGTTGAGAACTAAGACCACTCGATTCACCCTAGGATATGAGCAGCAATTTGAGTGGCCGGGCTTGGTTTGGTTTCGAAAACTAAGACCACTCGACTTAACCTAGTGTATGACCAGCAATTTGAGTGGTCGGGCTTAATTTGGTATCGAAAACTAAGACCACTCGACTTAACCTAGGGTATGACCAGCAATTAGAGTGGCCGGGCTTGGTTGCGGGTCGAAAAATAAGACCACTCGACTTACCCTAGGGTATGAGCAGCAATTAGAGTGGCCGGGCTTGGTTTGATGTCGAGAACTAAGACCACTCGACTTACCCTAGGGTATGAGCAGCAGTTACAGTGACCGGGCTTAGTTTGGTGTCGGAAACTAAGACCACTCGACTTACCCTAGTGTATGAGCAGCAATTAGAGTGGCCTGGCTTGGTTTGATGTCGAGAACTAAGACCACTCGACTTACCCTAGGGTATGGGCAGCAACTAGAGTGGCCGGGCTTGTTTGATGTCGAAAACTAAGACCACTCGACTTAACCTAGGGTATGACCAGCAATTAGAGTGGCCGGGCTTCGTTGCGGGTCGAAAACTAACACCACTCGACTTACCCTAGGGTATGAGCAGCAATTAGAGTGGCCGGGCTTGGTTTGATGTCGAGAAGTAAGATCACTCGACTTACCCTAGTGTATGAGCAGCAGTTAGAGTGACCGGGCTTGGTGTCGAAAACTAAGACCACTTGACTTAACCTTGGGTATGATCAGCAATTAGAGTGGCAGGGCTTAGTTTGGTATCGAAAACTAAGCCCAATGTACTTACCCTAGTGTATGAGCAGAAATTAGAGTGGCCGGGCTTGGTTTGATGTCGAGAACTAAGACCACTCGACTTACCCTAGGGTATGAGCAGCAGTTACAATGACCGGGCTTGGTTTGGCGTCGGAAACTAAGACCACTCGACTTACCCTAGTGTATGAGCAGCAATTAGAGTGGCCGAGCTTGGTTTGATGTTGAGAACTAAGACCACTCGATTCACCCTAGGATATGAGCAGCAATTTGAGTGGCCGGGCTTGGTTTGGTTTCGAAAACTAAGACCACTCGACTTAACCTAGAGTATGACCAGCAATTTGAGTGGTCGGGCTTAATTTGGTATCGAAAACTAAGACCACTCGACTTAACCTTGGGTATGACCAGCAATTAGAGTGGCCGGGATTGGTTGCGGGTCGAAAAATAAGACCACTCGACTTACCCTAGGGTATGAGCAGCAATTAGAGTGGCCGGGCTTGGTTTGATGTCGAGAACTAAGACCATTCGACTTACCCTAGTGTAGGAGCAGCAGTTAGAGTGACCGGGCTTGGTTTGGTCTCGAAAACTAAGATCACTCAACTTAACCTAGGGTATGACCAGCAATTAGAGTGGCAGGGCTTAGTTTGGTATCGAAAACTAAGCCCACTGTACTTACCCTAGGGAATGAGCAGAAATTAGAGTGGGCGGGCTTGGTTTGATGTCGAGAACTAAAACCACTCGACTTACCCTAGGGTATGAGCAGCAGTTACAGTGACCGGGCTTGGTTTGGCGTCGGAAACTAAGACCACTCGACTTACCCTAGGGTATGAGCAGCAATTAGAGTGGCCGGGCTTGGTTTGATGTTGAGAACTAAGACCACTCGACTGACCCTATTGTTTGAGCAGCAGTTAGAGTGACCGGGCTTGGTTTGGTGTCGAAAACTAAGACCACTCGACTTAACCTAGGGTATGACCAGCAATTAGAGTGGTAGGGCTTAGTTTGGTATCGAAAACTAAGCCCACTGTTCTTTCCCTAGGGTATGAGCAGCAATTAGTGTGGCCGGGCTTGGTTTGATGTCGAGAACTAAGACCACTCGACTTATCGTAGGGTATGAGCAGCAGTTAGAGTGACCGGGCTTGGTTTGGTGTCGGAAACTAAGACCACACGAATTACGACTTAAACTAGGGTATGACCAGCAATTAGAGTTGCCGGGCTTGGTTTGGTGTCGAAAACTAAGACCACTCGACTTTACCTAGGGTATGACCAGCAATTATAGTGCCCGGGCTTAGTTTGGTGTCGGAAACTAAGACCACTCGACTTACCCTAGTGTATGAGCAGCAATTAGAGTGGCCTGGCTTGGTTTGATGTCGAGAACTAAGACCACTCGACTTACCCTAGGGTATGAGCAGCAGTTAGAGTGACCGGGCTTGGTTTGGTGTCGGAAACTAAGACCACTCGACTTACCCTAGGGTATGAGCAGCAATTAGAGCGGCCGGGCTTGGTTTGGTGTCGAAAACTAAGGCCACTCGACTTACCCTAGATTATGACCAGCGGTTAAGAGTGGCTGGGCTTGGTTTGGTGTGTACTACGTCCTCTTGAAATTTGACCCATCTTTTTTAATCACCTTGTAGATATGTTTGATATAAAAAGTAAATTATGTGAAAATCATTTGCTGTGGGCAACATATGACTTCTTTCCCCATATAATGTAATGGATTTAACATTCTGAGAATAATATCACTTATGCTGTGAAATGAGTGGAGCATTTAAGTGCTGTTTGATTGTTTACTGTTCTTGTTTACTTTATGCTTGTGAATAAATGTAAGTTATCCAGAAACTTGGACTCGTTCTTGTATCCTGCGTATACACCCGTGATTCTAAAGGATACGTTTCCTAACAATATTAATAAGACTTCACAGCAAAAGGAGATTTGCTTGATATCAACGAATGTCGAGGAAAATAGGCGCCGAAAACTTTCAAACCATAGTTCTGCCAGGGGATAACCATATTGATGTTACGAGAACTGTTTTTCAGGATATTCTTCGATAAAAGTATTGACACCGTTTGATTCATGGATGAATTTGCCTAAACATTAAATGAAATTCTCAAAATTTCATCAGTGACGTTAACAGCTTTCTGAGAATAATTTAAATCGGCAATAATTTTACTTTTCTCTAATTAAAATTAACTGTAGAGTAGCTCAACTCGACTTTCTCATATTAATTAATATTAATTTTTTATTTCTGATTTTTCAATAAAAAATTTGAAAAATCGGTATAATGAATCTAAATTATTACAACTATAATTATTAGAACTTGAAAAATTAATTGATTGATACCATACTGGAGAATGTAACCCCCAGGGGGGGGGGGTGTCACGTGCAGAAAGACATTGCATCGCGGCTCTTTTTCACAACAATGATTGAAACTATTTAGTCTGTTGATCATTGAGAAATAAAAAAAAAATATTTTTCGCACAATTATGGCAAATTTTGTTCTATGCTGCATTATTAAAAAAGTATATAATTTCGAAGTTTTCTCTCGAATTTAAAAAAATCTAATGTGGGCAGCACATGACTTTCGCTGCGAACTTATATCCACGTTCATTTTAATTATCCACTTCATATTAATTAAATTCAATTCACTTTTAAATCAATTTTCGTTCTTATTGGGAAACTGCGCTTATTTTCAAAGGTGGCGTAGAGAAAATACGAAAAAATAAAATATCTCGAGATCGGTCAGTCCAAGTGTAATGGGGTTGGTCTTATTATTTTCTTCGTTAAAAATCACATATAAAACAAGCATTTAATGGATATATTTGAGCATATGTAGTTTTTTATTTTCCCTGAAATACATGGTAATGTATAGGGAAAGTATTGGAATCATGCCGAAAATCACAACTCGAGTTTTCGACGGATCTACACGTTTCGAGACCTCTAGAATACGAAAAAACCATTTTTAGCGTGACGTCTGTGTGTGTGTCTGTCTGTCTGTCTGTGCAGATTTTGTATCCACTCAAACTAAAAAACTATAATGGCCCGAATTTCACAAAATTTTGCAGGTAAGTCACTTGTGGGCGGGGCTGGGGCTGATTAGTTTTGGGTAGGATTCGGAATAAAAGAACCCGCCTTTTTTGCGAAATGGCCCGAGAAAGCTTGTATCCACTCTAGCTGAAAAACTAATGGACCGAATTTCATAAAATTCGGTAGATGAGTCACGTATAGGTCACCCTGGTGCTGATTAGATTTTGGTACGATTCAGAAAAAAATTACCTGCTTTTTTTTGTAGAATGGCCTGCAAAAATTGCCAAAATCTAAACTAAAAAATTACGTATGCTCAAATATATCCATTAAATGCTTGTTTAATGCGTAATTTTTAACGAAGGAAAGAATAAGACCAACCCCATTACACTAGGACTAGCCGTTCTCGAGATATATTAGTTTTTTTCGTATTTTCCACCCCACCTTTGAAAATAAGTCCAGTTATCAAATGAGAACGAAAATTGAATTAAAAGTGAATTACATTTAATTGAAATAAATAGAACGTGGATATAAGTTTGCAGCGAAAGTCATGTGCTGCCCATATCAGATTTTTATTTTGATTTTGACGATTTTTGCGGGCTATGTTGGAAATTTTTATTTTTTTTATTTTTTTCGGAATCGTACCAAAATCTAATCAGCACCAGGGTGACCCACAATCGACTTATCTACCAAATTTTGTGAAATTCAACTTATTAGTTTTTCAGCTAGAGTGGATTCAAAACTAATCAGCACGTAACGTATCCAAACTAATCAGCACCAGATTCGCCCACAAGTGACTTACATGGCAAATTTTATGAAATTCGGTCAATTAGTATTTTAGTTAGATTGGGTACAAAATCTGTACAGACAGACAGACATACACATAGCCATCACGCTAAAAATTGTTTTTTCGTATTCTGAAGGTCTTGAAATGTCTAGATTCGTCAAAAACTCGAGTTGCGATTTTCGACATGATTCCAATACTTTCCCTACACATTACCATGTATTGCAGGGAAAGTAAAAATTCTATCCAGTTCTAGAATGTTTTATAACAAAGCCAGATATAAAGTTTCGTGAAAATCCATTAATATATATGGCTGCTATTGTGTACACAAGAAATCGACCACAGACATCAGACAGACAGATAGACAGACTGATGAACATCAACTTCGAAAAGAGTCAAAACGTGTTCAGGAGGTGTTAAATTATATGTTGGCATCAAATCTCGAAATCAAAAATATCCATAGAAGCAATACTTTCTCAATACTACGTATGGGAAAGTAAAAATATACAATAAATAAGCTACACAAAAACAATTTCCCACAAAAAAAAGCTTCAATAATAATATAAATATTACTTTAAGCGACACAAAACACCTTAAATCTCAACGAATTAATTTATTTTCAGGGATGGCAGTCTCTGTGTCTTCACTGCTTCAAATGTCAGAAATTATTTTCTTTGACAGTCGCTGCAAAAATATTAATCACCTCCTTTAATATTAAACAAGAAAGATCAATCATGCATAAATCGTTAATTATGAAGCAATTTCTAATTGAAATGCAAATTTATTTAAACATCTCTAAAATGCGATACATTCAGCGGTGATATTTTTTAAATATCACAGAACTACAGTAATTTATTTTATTTGAAAACGAAAAACTTCATGGAAAAAAATGAACTTTATTCAAATGACGTCCTCGAAATATAAATCGTATCTATATAAAAGCAGTGAATATTTTATTCATATACTTTTACTCCAGACTCCAGATTTAAATAATTTTGCGTGAAAAGCATTCAGCACTTCTTATACGACTCATCTTTGTTTACATTCTTCAGCCATTAAAATTTGTCTTCGTTGTAGAAATAATCAAAGTTGGATGATCATTTAGCCTAAAAAATATTATAATTGCGTTGGCGCAGAATATAGATGAACAGAAAATACACAAAAATAAAGCGGTTTTAGGACGGTTGCAACATTAATGTAATTTTAAAAGAACTTGAAAAATTACGATTTTAACTCTGGGTAAAAATGAAGGTTCACATACTTCATTTTGAAGTAGGTCACGTGATATCTTCATATTATATGGAAGCCATTCATATTTTAATTTTTATTTAAAAAACTACCAAACATATTTTGCTGACACTTTTTTATATATTTTATGGGATAATTTCAATATTTATTAAAACTTTCGAAGCAATTTGTGAATTTTAACTTCGCTTAAAAGAATGTTTGAAAACTAAAGTTCCATAGGGTTCAGTGTATTTTGCTTTTTCAACCCGGGTTCAATCCAAAACTAATCGGATGATATTATTAATTTACATTCCCATATGTCTCACATGCCATCTCAACAACATACTAAAATTTCATTTTGATAAAGTCATTTTTACGGCAGTTATCGCTCGAACGGCCAGACAGACAGACAAAAGACTAAAGTCATAAACACTTTCCAACTATGTTGTAAAGTGTTCAACGTGTCAAACTTTTCTAAATCGCACCAAAAATCTACTCAACATCAGGTGTCTTCAAATTATCTTCAAAACTATAATTCGATATATAGCCAATGATTTCTTTAAAACGGACCTTTGATTTTATTTTGCAAAAGGAGAGAAAAAAAGAATAAATTCTTTATATATTTCGGAATTATTTTTTTTTAAACCTAAATGCGTTACAAAAGGAATTTTAAAGTTTCACGAGATTTTTATCTGAGCTTAGCATTAATCGGCCTGTAAAGTAATTTTCAGTAAGATTAATTCAAATTAATCTATGCTCAAATGTATTTACATTCATATATAGAAACATTTTCTTTATTGCCATTCATTTGCTAAAATAAATTTCAAATGGTAGGAAAATCGTATTATTAGATATCCCACTCCGTGTAATATAATTTTTCGTATCTTGAGAACGACTCTTGATAACTCCTAAACAAAGGTGTCTATTAATGTCTGTACATAAATATGTATTTAGTATGCACAAGCATGCACATTTACATAACATTCTGTAATTTGATTGTGATGAGTATATATGATTTTTATTGGCTATTTTCACTGTTTAGGTCAGAAAATGCTATATCTCGAGAGTGACGTTTTTTTTTTCGTGAAGACTCGAAAACGACGTTAGTTTTTTTTGTTATAACTAATATCCTGGAGCTTTTATATTAAATCTTACATTGGTCATTCTTGAAAGAAACTGTCAAGTGATTTTACGCTCTATAGCAAGTGCAAAATTTAATATTATGAGAAGGATTCGTGATAATGCCTGAACAATGGTGCCAATTCAGTTCGAATTTAATGTTTTAACTTAATTACTTACTTCAAAGCAATAGTTTAGAACTATTTATTAAGTTTAGAACTATTTATTAAGTTTTTTTCATTTTTGATTAAAATTTTGTATATGTCTCAATGTTAGTGTTCACCAACTGATGCAATTGCATAAAAGCCACTTCTAAAATTGCTACTTATTTAATATTTACAAATAAAATTACGTTTCATAATGCTTTCAAATTTGAAGAATTAGATGATTAATTGAAGTCCTTTTCTTGTAGGTTCTTCTCAACAGTATAACCTGCGACATAAAAATAAAAGCACTGCATAGAAAATGATTTATAAAGCATAGGCACATGACGTCACATGGAATATTTTGCCCTTAGTTTCAAAAACAAAATAATACTCGTATGTTTAGGAATATGAGAATTTTCGTTATTTCTGCATTAAAAATGGTTACTTTAGAAATTTACAATGTTTTAACCTTTAATTGCATTAAGATGTATCTAAATATATCTTCTTTAATTTGATATCTTTAATTTACCGGAAGATAAAATATTAATTTTTACTAAAATATATAAATGACTTGGTACTTTCCTTATATACATAATGTATAACGAAAGTATTGTGACGGGGTCGAAAATTCGAATTCGAGTTTTTGACGGAAGAGCACGTTTCAAGCATCACTGATCACGAATCAAACATTTTTGAGGTGATGTCTGTGTGTGTGTGTGTGTGTGTGTGTGTGTGTCTGTGTCAGTGACTCTGTGGAAACGATATCTCACGAACGAATGGAGCGATTCGAATGAAATTTCGTACAAAAATTACAATCCGTGAATACTGGAAGCCTATTGTTTTTAAACGCAATCGAATGTTAAGACCCCTCCTAAATTTTCGAGTGAAAGTTTGAAAAAATCATCAAAAAATCAAAACCTTTAATAAAGTTACACAAATAGACATTTCTTATGTAATGTTTCCTTAGAAAACGATTGACATAAACATTAGAACGCTAGCATGAACCGTTCTCGAAATATTGCACATTTATCAAATAAATGTATCAAAAATCCCATAAATTAAAAAAAATATTAACTGTTGAGAAACATGTTCACTTTGCATATGTAATATCATGCGATAAATTTGGTGACATCATTCTCGTGGATCTAGCCCGTTCCATTCATGAGAAAATATACTTTGAGTAATACTTTTGTATTTGAACGCCAATAGTCATTTATCTGCTATAAGAGTAACTTAGTTTTCCGTCCATAACTCTTGGCGAGATTTTGGCGAAGAATTTGATAGAATGTCGCCAATTTGGCGACTTTTTGAAATGTTGCCAAATTAACGAAAATCTCTCCAAATGGATAAAAATGACGCTAAATTAATGAAAATGAATACTAATTGTCGAAAATTCAATATTTTTTAAAGAATATACACTGCTGGCCATCCAAAATGCAACACCATGAAAGACAAGAGATATCAAAGCCAAATTCATTGGACAAAGAACATAAAGTACAAGGATGAATTGATTGAAATACAGCCCCGTTCGACTTGCGGAACACGAAGAAATCAGTATTTTGTGCAGCCGCCATGGCTGACAATAACTGCTTCTGCACGCCTCGGCATTGAAAGAAAAATACTTTGGATGTGTTCTTGGGGCATGTCAGTCCATACTGCTTCCACACGTTGCAAAACTTCATCTGTCGTAGTAGCTGGTGGTATTTGCTGGGCCAGTCGTTTGCCAATTATCGACTAGACGTGTTTAATGGTCGACAGATCTAGAGAACGGGCGGGCCAAGGGAGCAGTGGATCTTGATGAGCACTGAAGAAATGCTGAATGATGGGTGGTCTCGCATTGTCCTGCTGAAACTTGGCCGCAGGCAAGCCTTGACGGTAAGGTAAGACAACAGGCTCCAAAATTTCAGAAATGTAGCGGTGGCTATTGAATGTACCGACAATGCTTATTAGGAGGGTGCGGGTGTAAAATTCAATGCCGTCCGAAATCATAACGCCAGGTGAAGGTCCGGTATGGCGATGCATAATGCAAGAGTTATGCACTCTCTCGCCACGGTGCCGCCAAACCAGGATACGACTATCTTGGTGTTGTAGGCATAATCGTGATTCGTTTGAAAACACAATGTCGTGCCATTCGTTTGTCCATGTCCAGCGTTCAACGCATCATTGCAGCCGCATACGCCTGTGGTCTGGAGTCAAAGTTAATCACAGCAATGGACGCCTTGCTGAAATTGCCCGTTGCTGCAAACGACGTCGAATGGTACGTGCTGACACAGATTGTTGTGCAACAGACTTTAATTATTGCGCTAGGGTTGTTGATGTTGCAATGCGATCCATCATTGCCGTGCGCACAACATGCCTATCCTCACGTTCGGTGGTGCGACGAGGCTGGTGCAATCGTTACTGTCAGTTGGTCCGTCCCTTCTGCACCCACTGATTCCATATTAGCACCACTGTGACTTGATTTCGTCCAACACGAGCACCGATTTCTCGGAAGGATAATCCGCAATCTCTATAAGTCATAATTCTTCCTCTGTCAAACTCAGAAACGTGCTGGAATGGCTGTCGTATTCTTCGACGAGGCACAGTGAAGCTTCCCACACAAAAACACAGAGTGAAAACAACATTCCTGTACTTAAAAACAGCCTTCTCTTCTCCCTTTTTATAGCGTTTGTAGGTGGCGCCACTGGCGCACATGATTTGCATATGAGCTAAAATTCTAATCATTTGTATTTCCTATCGACGTCTACGTATGGTGCAAATTTCACGCTTATTGGATGCTATCTTCATGGTGTTGCATTTTGGATGGCCAGCAGTGAAAGTATCTACTATAAGAAAAACCTATTTTTTTTACTGTAAAAGTAGTAAATTCATTGCATTATATAAGGAAAGTCATGTGTTGCCCACATCAGATTTTTTTTTAAAGAAAATGCGTTATGTACCTTTCTTTTTTCACTACCATATACAAGGCAGAATTATCTAGTAAATGTATACATTTTCAGAACGCTTGCTAGTGACTACGGTAAAAATGAGTATTAGTGTATATTCACTTAAAATTACTGCAATTTAGGAAATTAAATTTTTAAACGTAAGTTCAACTCATATATTCTAAATAACTTATTTTCAGCACAAAGGTACATTTCTATTTTTAATGGGTTTATTTTTAATTTTCATTTGACATCACCGCCTGTTTACCATTTACCGGTGTGATGAAAATAATGCCCCTTTGCCATTACGTTTGTGCGCATTCTTCTACGCCCGCTGTTTATTTATGCTCATGTCCATGCTCTATCAGCATGAAACTTCGTTCACGCAATAAGTACGTAAACTTTAAGAAATGAGTGCATTTTATTTTAACAGAACATTTTATTACAGAGCAGTGACAACTTACTGGCTTTTTCTTAATATATACTACCTGCCTTCGCCTCCCTACCTTTTACAGTGATACAAGACGATGCACGGTGCAGCATAGTCAGACATCAGTGTAATGTGTTCTTGTGGCAGAATCTCCAAGTTGTTCTATAATTCTTTGGCTAATACACTCATACACTGTTATGGTTTGTGCAACTGCATTCCAAGCATATCCCAGGCAGTTCCGTTTGATGTGTGGTCTAAGAAAGTGACCCATGGATATGGGATAATTTCTGCTCTAAGGATGGATTGTTGAAAGAGAGCGGCTATCTATGACCTGGCGCAATAAATATCTTCTAAAAGGTGACAGCATTTTAAAACAATTAACTGCAAAATTCTGTCAAATAAAGGCATGCTATTAACGTACCATGAAGCAATCGTAACGCACCTATAAGAGACTGGCTATCATAGGTTATGACTCCGCAGTGTGCCACACCAGGTGTGATGGTCCTGTTAATTTGGTAGTCCACAAATGGTAAGAGGGGGTGCTTACCCTCCCTTGATATCCGAGGTTACAAAGGCAGCAATCAATTTAGTCTATGATGTACGTCTTATCTTTGAGTTTGCCCTCTCCCCGTCTTGAAAAATGTTCTATGAGTCCTCGTGCCTTATGCTGGGCCGCTTGACAATTGAAGACTGATTGGAAGACCTCCTGACTAGACTTATACCATGCATAAACACTATGGGCATCCGTTCCCCAAAAACAACCAATAAGCAACCGTCTACCTGGACAGGCGCCAAGGTTGCTTGTTCGTATACTAGAACAAATTATCCAACTCTGCCTGTAACTTAAATAAGCGTTCGCTACTTAAATAAACCAGATACATATAAAACCACCCAATTTTCAAATCGCTTATTTTGAACTAAAATCGTCCACGCTCTCCGTTTCTCCCATGAGCAAACATACCAATTATACAACGCGGTCTTAATACGGTCTACATAATCCCCTCTAATACCCCCTAAAAAGGGTCACAAATAAACCAAAATACTTGAAGTTGCAAAAGAGAAAAAAGTTCTATAGTCTTAGAAGTAAAATTCAAATTAATAATAATAATATTAATAATAATAATTGCTATCTCGGAGCGTTTTCATCCAATTGGAGTTAAAACTTCATAGAACTCCTATAAATTGAAATAATTATATATTCCAAACCATGAAAATGTATCTTATAAATTCACGAATTTAGAAAATTGCAAATAAAATAGCATTTAAAGTCGTCTTCTGAGATAGCGTTCGCAGACTACTCGCTCCCTTTTATCTTTTATCATCTGAATGGAACAAAAATAATTTTGTACGGATATTTTAAAAAATGGAATGAAAATAATTAGTCGAAATTTCGGCGAATTTTAGGCTTTTTAAATATTTTGAATTTTAAAAAATCTCGCCGAAGTGTATTGTGCGGAGACGTGAAGCACTTCCGTACAAATTTCTTGTTGTCCGCCTCTTCGATTTTCGGCTACTAGCGACATAATGCAGATAAACATACAGGCTGAAATACAAACTTCATTCATTATGCAAGACTTATGACGGTGCAGTCGTTTGCAAAATTCCCCACCATTTTCCCTTGTGACAGTCATTTTCCCTTGTGACAGTCTGACGTAAGTTGCGGTCAGAAATGTCACATTAAGCAACTTAATTGTCTTTCAAACAGAGTTGGAGGAGGGGCGTCCCACGACCTTTAGCAAAAGTAAACGGAGCTTTGGAGTCTGCAATATAATTAACACTTTGCTGAACTGTCACAAGTATAGTCGTGTTGTATGGCCGAACGTTACTGACCGGTCACGAGTATACTCGTGTTTCCAGTTACGTCTGTTTATGCAGTTTATAAGTCTGAAAGGAATATAGGCCTTTATAGCAGCGTTCTATTACACGTTCTTAGTTATCTTAGTCTGGAATGTGTTATCTTAGTTTAGGTCTGAATTGTAAAAAGTGCACGTGAGCGAAATAAGCCGATAAATGAGATATAATAAGTTTTATTTCAACGCATGCTGAGTAAATAAGGTTTATTGAAGCTTATTTTCATTTTATATTCAACTGCGGAAAAATAGCCGGCTGCACGGAATGATTTTGGCTTAAAATAGCCGGTCAGCAACGTGTTGACATCGAGAACAATGGGGACAAGAACATGTTTCGATGATTTGGTGAGTAACAGTATCGCTATATAACTCTCCACGCCTTTAACCGGATTTAGCCACTTTTAGCCACCATCGTCTTTAGCCAACAACGCCTTTAGCCACCATCACTTGCTGAAAATGCCGGTGCTTTTTCAGCAAATGATGGTGGCTAAGCTCGAATTAACGGTGGAAATGTAACTGGACATGCAAAGAATTGACAAGCGGTCGAATAGCCACTTTCCAACAAGCAATGTGTTTAACAGGTATCCATATCAGTGTTATTAAACTCTACATTGACGTGATAGTAAATTAATTCAGTACAATAAATATGTTGCTCTAGCCTTCACATTCGAATTGTAGAGTTTTATTGATCAATTTCGACCCTTATCATTTTGATAGACTTGCGGTTAATAGTGTTCATGTTTAACAATAAATAAAATAGTATTTAATAAACTTCTATTTAATTATATTTACTGTAGAGTATAATAAGTATTCTGTATGAGTCAAAAATTGGTGGATAATTACAAAACATAACGCTATTAATTAATGATCATTATAAATACACATTTTCAACTCTCTAGCTCCATAACTTAAGATTATATTTTAGCCCCACATAATTGTGCTCCATCACTCTATCTTTGATCACATGAACTAAATAGCTCAGGTACGAAACTTGGTCATAACACCATTATATTGTTGTTGAGACCCAGACCGTCAGACCTACCAGAAAGGTGTAAGGTAACTGTTTGGACGGCTGGGAAGTGCCACCAAATTTAGACCGGAACCCAGTGGGAGAGGCATCCGCAGGGACCGTACCCTCCTTCCCCTATCACCAATCTCTCGGAAGGACTTACGGACCCACATGTTTAACATGATCGTACTCCGCATGAACACGGCGGCAGTTGTGGCAGCCTGCAAATCCTGCGCGCAAACCACCGGGCTACCGCGCCCGAAAATGCGTCAACAGCACGCGGTGTTCCCAGGTGGTCACCCACTCAAGTACTATCCGCGCCCGATGCTGCTTGACTTCGGTGATCTAACGAGAACCGGTGTTATCAGCACTGTAGGGCCGGCCGTTGGCCAGGACATCATTATGTGAATCAACCGATATCAAAACTTGTTAATATATAGGAAAAGTCATGTATTGGTGTATCACAATTTTTCAATTTGTTCTAATGCTTAACCTGTGTATTGTGCTATGTATATAGAGACTATAACATATATTCACTTCTAATGAGATCGTATTACAAGTATACTTCATAAAGAATAAAATATAATTAACAAAAATACCTTTAAGATCTTTTATACTTTTATCATAAGCGTTAGCTAATTTAATTCGATATATATTTTAAGAACCTTTCTGAAGAAATTGATATATGCTTTTTCAATTGGATTAGATCAATAGAAGGCAGACAACTCTTAACAAAATCGTTATAACGATTTTCATGACTTTTATCATAACTCTTAACACGAATTGATAATACTTATCTATGTTCCGGATAAGTTTCGGTGTTTTGTAGAAATTGTAGCTCCTTTTTTATTAAATAGCAGCTAATAACATTTAAAGTTATGTTTTCTGGCCATTGGACTTGATGGCTTTAAAAAATAAAGTCATTCTTATAGAAATAAATAGAAAGTAAAAAAAAAAATAAAAGTAATTTGTAATCTTCAAATGTTTTGAATTTAAATTTATTTGAAGGAAATAATAATTTTGAAGTATTACACGTTATTTTTCTTTATTTACAATCTATATAAATAAAATTAAAAATCTGTCTGTGCGTTCGTCTGCTTGTATCATCATCATGGGAGAACGGCTGCACTTTTTTGAATTTTGTGGATGACATGTAATTTGTACCACTTAGAATGTAGTTCATGCTCTGATTTTCTAGGACCTGTGGTTATTAAAATATTAATAGAACACAAACCTCCCATAGCGATAGTATTATACAGACGATATTTTAATCGTCAATTTATTTCAAAGAAAATATATCCTGTTGCTTAGCAACGGAATTAAATCCAATGTATGTATGCAATAGAGTATTTTATTAAATCTTTTTCTATTCCCATAATCTATTTCCCATAGCGATAGTATTATACAGACGATATTTTAATCGCCGTATTTAAAAAAAAATATATCCTGTTGCTTAGCAACGGAATTAAATCCAATGTATGTATGCAGTAGACGATTTTATTAAATTTTTTCTATTTAAATAATAATAAAATGTATATAAATATAAATTTTATGGGGATTGCATTTTTGACTGGAATATGTCAATCGTGTTTAAAGATTACGGAGCAATTATTGTGATTTTCAATTTCTTACGTCATTTGTCTTACTTTGGCAAATTTTCAAACAAATATATCGTGTTTAACTCATGTATTCTGTTTAGCCGATTGTTGAAACAAAATGAAAGTAGTACTGGTATATCTTCTAATACAATTTTATCGCTTTCATTTTGACCCTAATGATGCAATTTCAAATTTTTTTTATCAATTTGTTAACAAACGGGACTAGGATGTTTTATTTTTCAGATATGTATGTGAAGATAATTTTGTATAGCGAGAATAGATATTCTTATACATTTTAAGAGAAATAAATTAAATATTTAATAAAATTTTTTCAATAACAATATCAAATCAATACTATAAGAATTTGCACATAATTGTAAAAATTTTAATTTATTTTTATATTATATATTCCCTGCAAAAAACGGATATATTGCCAGTACATAATACACTCTTAAGTATAGCATTGGGATTGCAGTTTAAGATATGGTTTGCAAAATTATATTCATTTATAACTTATTTTATCCAAATATATGACTTTTCATAAAAATTATACTCTAAAATTGTTTGAAAAAGAAAACAAAAAAAAACATCAGGCCGAATCGCATAGATGTCCTATAGATTGCACAGATGTCCCCAATGTAATGATCTGGAAATTTTTAGAACTATTTGGGTTTTCCAGCCATCCTTTCTGCTTCAAAAAATGAATCCATAATTAAGTTCTATAACCCTTTGATAAAAATAAGTCACATGCTTTGCATCTTGAGTTTTATTAGTTGTCACTAAGCTATTAGTATAAACTGTAACTGTAGAATAAATTACAGATTCATTGTAGTGTTAAGAACGTGTAATAATATTCCTTCACGGGCCTCTTTTCTGTCGTCTCTTTCGAAGACCAGACGGTGAAAAAACCCACTCAAGTCATGAAGAGAGCTAGGGTTTCCAGAATTCAGCTACGAAGAAGGGTTTCCAGATTTCAACTACGAAGAAGGGTTTCCAGATTTCAAATACGAAGAAGGGTTTCCAGATGTGGCGATTCATCGCCAATTTGTCTGCATTTAGCAACTTCCAGAATCTTTGAGAATCATCTCGAAATAACGATTATTATACGTGGTAGGATATATTTCCAGAATTTTCTATAGAGATTCTATAAAAGGAATCATGGCTTCGTCTGAGTTCAATTAACGCAATACGAGTTACATTGGACTTCGATTTTTGTCAATGTTTTGAGAATTGTAGCTGCTGTTTTATGAAATTACTTTCGTCAATATTTTGAAAATAATATCAGTTATTTAGTGAAATGAGTCGAACATTTAAGTGCTATTTGACAGTATACTGTTTCAGTTTACGTTGAAGACCCCAGACCGTGCGATCCACATAGTGAGTTTAGAGCAGCTAGCTGCAAGGCCGGGAAAGGATACCTCCTGCACACAGGAGGCATCCAATGTCTACCAGTCCCAGCAAACGAACATTTATATGGGTCTAAAAAGATAACAACTAAAGAAAAGTATTGTGGTTAAACAGACAGTTTTACATTATGTTTGAACTTGACAAGTGCGTCCATTTTTCAATAATGGGAAAATGATTATTGCTAATATAGATAAAAAGATCATTGAAAAATAAGGTTTAGAGTGAGGTACATTAACGTAATGAAAAGTAGATTAAAAGTTAAAGAAATTAACAGAATTTTAAAAGTAAAATGTAGAAAATGTATAAAAAAAGAAGGCATATGGAAAAGGAAAGAAATTTAGGCACACGGCGAACAAAAACAGAAATTTTAAGAAATGTAGAATAAAATTTAAAAAAGAAAATTTAGAAAATATCCAAATAAAAAGAGTCAAAAGGTAAAGAAAGTACCTAGGGAATATGAATAGTTAATATAGCTTTTTTTTCACCCATTATTTACATGGAAACAGAAAATATAAAGGGAACACAATATGTCCATATAAGTTAAAAAGAATGAAACAAAGGGATTCATTGATCATAATTAATTGAGAACAGAATCTACTCATAAGCTTGGGTTACTTTATTAGAAATTTCCATGGCAACAAGAATACAGTTTTTAATTTTATCTATTGAAGAACGATTTGAATGAACTTTGGAACATGTATTGGTTAACATCACCGAATTTATTGCAAGTACAGTTAGAAGTGGATTTAATTTTAAACAAGTACATGTAATCAAGAAAACGGCCATGACCAGTAAGTTTACGTTGTGCTTGTGAATAATCGTGTTAGTTATCCAGATATTTGGACTCATTCTTTTATCCTGTGTGCAAACGCACGATTCTAGAGAATTCGCCGTAACAGTACTTTAAGTATGCAAATTCATTATTAGTTCTAAACGAGACAATTTAAATAAAATGTAACTGACAAATTCTGCAAAACTGAACTTTTTGAATCCACCTTTTTTTTGGGTACCCTCCCCCCTCGAGAGGAAATGAAGATTCGTCGTCGTTATGTTCTATCCTATGGTCGATACTATAAATGTGTAACGATAATGTAGGTTTTCTAGGTCACCCAGCAGGGTCCGAAATGATAATTTTAAAACCACCCCATTTTTATACACCTACACCAAAGGGGAAATCAGAAAGTATAGATAGGTTTTCAACCGCAGTTCATACAGTATGTGCAGAGATTTAGATGTCTAGGCCACAAGGGACGCATTTGTAGGACCGAAGGTCAATTCAACTCCTTTTTTGTTCAACCTCGGAGGGGATATAATAATATAAAAATCCGGTTATACAAAGTATAAATTCTGTGTGCTATTGAGAGGTGGGGCTTCAGAATGTGTAAAGAACCTTTCTATACCAACCGGGAATCGAACCCGGGATCTTCGAACTAGCCAGCCGACGTCCTACGGTTGAGCTACTGGAACGAAATTGCAAGCTCTTATTGTCGAAGTGAACTCTGCATTCTCCAATCTCTAATGTCAGATTGGTGTGCAACTAAATTTGACAGAACACCTCCTGGCATTTTAACCCCAGGTTGGTTTCTTAATGCTATTTTTATCCTCCAGGTCAGCTTCCTGTGTGGTCTTTATCCTCTCAATTTGATATCGACGCTCAATATCTCAGAGTTCACTGAATCCGTGATAGTCGTATTCGGGTCTCCTTCAGACCTCCGACATCTTTGCACTAACCTACGGGATTGATTTGTTCGGGCACCATTGTAAAGAACCTTGCTGCCTTAACAGAGAGTCAATCCTGGATCTTCAAACTGGTCAGCCAACTTTTTACCGTTGAGCTACTAGGATGAAATTGCAAGATCTTATTGTCGAAGTGGACTCTGTAACTGACACAAACACTTACGATAATTGTTATATGAATTCCATTTTAGATAAAAAAAGGGTGCAATAACTCGAGAACGGCGCATATTAACGTTAGGATCTGACATTCACTTTTAAATAGAAAAGTGCATAACACTGAATGTTTGATTTACAATATTTAACATATTTAATTATATCTCTATACTTCTACTTTCCCTGCAATGCATGGTAATGTATAGGGAAAGTATTGGAATCATGTCGAAAATCGCAACTCGAGTTTTCGACGGATCTACACGTTTCGAGATCTCTAGAATACGAGAAATCTATTTTTAGCGTGACGTCTGTGTATCTGTGCAATGTATGTATTCACTCTAACTCAAAAACTAATGGACCGGATTCCATAAAATTTGGTAGGTACGTCTCTTGTATGTGACCCTGGTGCTGATTAGTTTTTAGTACGATTCGTAAAAACAGAACCCGCCTTTCTTTGCGAAATGGTCCGTAAAAATTTCATGTATCCGCTCTAGCTAAAATAATAATTAACCAAATTTCGCAAAATGTGGTAGATAAGTTACTTGTGGGATACTCTGGTGCTGATTAGATTTTGGTACGATTCGGAAAAGAACAGCCTGCTTTTTTTTACGAAATGGCCCGCCAAAATCGCCAAAATCTAAAAAAAAAACCAAGTAGTATACGCTCAAATGTATCAATTAAGTTCTTGTTTTATACGCAGTTTTTGAAGAGGAAAATCATATAACTCACTTCATTGAACTTTAGGACTAACCGTTCTCAAGATATTTGAGATTTCTTGCATTTTTGTTACGCCGATTTCGGAAAAATGTCCAATTACCAAATAAAAACAAAAATTGAATTAAAAATGCAAATGTAATGCTATTTGGTTCAATTAAACTCAATCTAATGAATTATTAAAGAAATAAAGGAAATGTGAATTTGAGTCTGCAGGGAAAGTCATGTACTGCTCACATCAGATTTTTTTCTTTTCATTTGAAAGAAATGTTTGAAGAATTGAGAGCATTTTCTAAATCCGACTATTCCGAATATCAACAAGACTCTGAAATTTATTATCTGAAATAATCGCTCCACAATTTCTTCCGTCTTATCAAATTTCCTCAACCACAAGACATATAATTTAAATTGTAAGGACAATAATAGGTCATTCAATAGGATAGACTGCAACTTTCATTAAATTTACAAAAATATGATTTAAGATATTTTTTCGCATTGCCCATTCTGGTTGAAGAAAAATTTATAAAATATGAATGTGAAAAAAAAAACTTTCTAAATGCAGGAAATACATAAATGCAAAGGGGGGAATTATTCAGTTATGAATAAAGAACTCAGGATTTCTGTTCATACTTTATTTCTTTTTTAACTAGTTTTACATATTCTGCGCTGTATATATGTTTTTCTTCTGTAATAAAATCCTCTTGAATATTATGTCTATGTGGAGCCCCCCTTAGTCTATGTGGAGCCAACCTTTTCCACGTGATCGTTTCACCAGGAAAGTTCACATGCATCCTTGATGTTTGATTTTACTTTTATATAATAAATAACTTATATAATAAAAATTTCAATATTATTTTTCAGATAATTGGAAATAATTTATTTCTTTCGTTTTCTATTCTTCGGTTAAAGCTAAATATTACTTATTTGTCGAAAATAATTCTCGGCGAAATAAAAAAATCTATTAAGATGTGAGACCAGAAAGTGTTCTCACATTTGATGAGACAATTTTATGTGAGTATTTATGATGCCTAGAACGGCAAACAAAGCTATAGTCTGGCTGGCACCAGGGTTTATGAGGACTTGAACTTTAAGGTCAAAAGGCTATAAATTTAGGGGTGCAATACCAGAGGGGCTAAGCTGGGTCATACTAAATGTGCAACGGTGCAATTGGGTAAGGGTTAACCAATGAGCGCCAAAGAAGTAAAGGCGGAGCTACCCCCCTCCCCCCACCGAAGGAACCGCAGACGAAGAGAGAACGAGAAGATGTAGACGAAAATAGATGGAGATATATACATACTTTGAGAAATAACGAAGACAGATGGAATTTTGAGACAAGAGCAGACCAGAAATAAGACAATCATGACTTTGTGACTTAAAAATGCGATAGACTAAAATGACTTAAGGAAGATGCCTAATAGCATGAAATAAGTGGAATGTGTCAGTTATCAGTATTCAATGAAGTTACGAGTGGGCATTACACTTCGAGTTGATGCGGTAACTACATACGAGATTGACCAAGTGCTGCTAACAAGGCCCAGTTTGAAGGTATGTTCTCATCAATCATCTACAGGTTAATAAATACGTTAGGTATATGGTTCAGGGTCTCACGTGCTCCCCTCTCACATACTATCTTAATAAATAATTAATAGGAAGAGTAGTTAATGCATTGGCATTGAATAGGTATTTTGTATCTTTAATAAATGTTATTGTTAAGTTTAAATTGGTCTAATCTTTGTAATAATTTAATAATATTCTTTTACAGGACTCACACGAAAAGTAAAACAATTGGAGGGTTTATTGCGGTTCAGAGAAGCAATGTACATTAAATATAATTCCACTATATGAGAATCAACGGCCAAGTCTTCTTAATGAATTTAATATTTAAAATAATAATCCTTAAATGAATTTTATATTAAAACTTTAACTTTTTGATTCTTATCGCCACATAAGATATTCTATTTTAGAACACATATCAGTATTTACATACACGTGCAATTTAACATATGAGAAATGAGAAAATCTAACATTTTGGAATTTTGTTCGAAAAATTTATAAATTTCGGAATTTTTTGTTTCAGCATTCATCCAGCTATAACTCAGGAACAGTTAAAGGCACACACATTCGTTTTTATATGACCATGTGCAAAAATATATCTGAAATATTCTTAATTGGCTCTTTTGGTGCACGACCAACCGTATTCGAAATATTTAAATTTATAGTTATAGCAAACTATAAATATTAATATACTTCTTTATTCAGTTTTTACTTTCCCTGCAATACATGGTAATGTATGGGAAAAGTATTGGAATCATGCCTAAAATCGCAACTCGAGTTTTCGACGGATCTATGCGTTTCGAGACTTCTAGAATACGAAAAACACATTTTTAGCGTGACATCTGTGATCTGTGGTTGTGTCTGTCTGTGTGTTTGTGTGTCTGTCTGTCTGTCTGTCTGTGTGTCTGTGCAATGTATGTATCCACTCTAATTTAAAAATCATTGGATCGAATTTCACAAAATTTGGTAGGTAAATCACTTGGATGTGATTCTGGTGCTGATTAGTTTTTGGTACGATTCGGAAAAGGAGAACCTGCCTTTTTTTTACGAAATGTCCAGCAAAAATTTCATGTATCCATCCTAGCTAAAATACGAATTGACCAAATGTCACAATATATGGGAGATAAGTTACTTGTGCGTATCTCATTCGAGATTCTGGTGCTGATTCGCTTTTGGTACGATTCGGAAAATAACAACCTGCTTTTTTTTACGAAATGGCCCTCAAAAATCGGCAAGATCTAAAAGAAAAAAAAAGACTACGTATGCTGAAATGTATCAATTAAATTCTTGTTTTATACGCAATTTTTGACGAGGAAAAAATATAACACACTCCATTACACTTTAGGACTAAGAGTTCTCAAGATTCTTGAGATTTCTTGCATTTTTGTTGCGCCGCTATCGGAAAAATGTACAATCACCAAATAAAAGCAAAAATTGAATTAAAAAAGCAAATTTAGTGTTATTTGGTGCAATTGAACTCAATCTAATGAATTATTGAAGAAATAAGGAAAATATGAATTTAAGTCTGCAGGGAAAGTCATGTGCTGCCCACATCATATATATATATTTTTTCTTTTTGTAGTCTTTGATTCCATTTGTAACCATAGAAACATAGTGCCGATTCAAAATTGAAATCGTTTCCTGGCCATTCTCCTGATCAAATTATAAGTTTTTACATTCTCATTCGAGATTTGGATGCCAATATATGTTGCATGATCTTCTGAAGATGCTTTGACTATTTTTAGAGTGATATCGAAAAAGTGGAGTTGAGCTGCATACCAATTAATTTTTTATATTAATGATTGTGTTTCGAATACATTTTTTGAAAAAGTTGAAAATAAGGCAATGTACAGTGATTGGAGCAACCATTTCTGTGTTATCATCTGGGCAACCATTTCTGTCACCATAGAAGAAAGATACAGTGATCACATGCAACCATTTCTATGTTAATGGAATTATAACGTATGCGCCAATTTTAGGCATTAATTTGAAACCTATTTTGAAGTTAAGGACTGTTATTAAGATCGTCGAAAGCCCAGACCGTCCGACTCGTCCGAAGACATAGAGCAGCAAGGCGGGCGGCTGGGTTATTAAGCTCGTTGTTCTTGTTGAGACCCAGACCGTCCGACCTACCAGAAAGGTGTTGAAGACCCAGACCGTCCGACTCGTCCAGAGGACTTAGAGTAACAAGTTGGACGGCCGGCTACCAGAAAGGTGTAAAGTAACTGTTTGAACGGCCGGGAAGTGCCACCCAATTTGGAGCGGAACCCAGTGGGGGAGGCATCCACAAGGACCGTATCCTCCTTCCCCTACCACCAGCCTCTCGGAAGGACTTACGGACCCACATGTTTAACGTGATTGTACTACGTATGAACCCGACGACAGTTGTGGGAGAATGACAATGGAACTTTGTGATTAATACGATCGTTCCTTTTTGCTTTGTAAGCATGATAAAAATGGCGCAAAAGGCGAAACCATATTATTAGAAAAATTACCTTATCCTACCTATGGGTCGCTCAAAAAGGATAGGGCTAATAAGAAGAAACTCTATAGTGATATAGTTATATATGTTTAGTTTAAACTTAATTTAACTTTTATATAATTAATAAAATCAAATAAAATGGCTGAAAATTTAAAAACTCCCGGCGTGTACATCGTCGAGAAGGATACGGGTGCCAACACCGTGGTTCAAGTATCAACTGCAGTTCCTGCTTTTATAGGTTTCACTGAAAGGGCTGAAATTAATGGAAAGTCTTTTCATATGAAACCAGTGCGTTCAAATCCAGCGAGCAAACCACCGGGCTACCGCGTCCGAAATGTGCTAACAGCACGCGGTGTTCCCAGCTGGTCATCCACCCAAGTACTAACCGCACCCGATGTTGCTTGACTTCGGTGATCTAACTAGAACCGGTGTTTTCAGCACGATAGGGCCGTTGACTGGGGTTATTAAGCTCGTGTAAAAGTGGATGGAAATGGCTTCTTCAAGATACCGGTCGGTCTGCTAGCGAATATGTAACAGTTTACGGTGCAAAACTTCTGAACTGATTGTAAAACAAATCTGATGTGGACAGCACATGACTTTCCTTATATAATGCAATGAACTTACTACTTTTACAGTTAAAAAAAGTTATTCTTATAGTAGATACTTATATTCTTTCCAAGATATTGAACTTTCTTCAATAAGTCGTCATTTTCATTGATTCAGCGTCATTTTCATTCATTTGGCGAGATTTTTCTTAATTTGGCAACTTCTAAAAATGTCTCCAAGTTGGCGGCATTTCGCTAAATTCGTCGCCAAAATCTCGCCAAGCGTTATAGACGGAAAAATAACTTATTCTTATAGCAGATAAAGACCTATTAGCGTTCAAATACAAAAGTATTACTTAAAGTTTATTTTCTCGTGAATGGAAAGAGTTAGATCTAAGAGTATGATATCACCAAATTTATGGCATGGTATTACATATGAAAAGTGAACATGTTTCTTAAGAGTTAATATTTTTTTATTTTACTTGATTTTTTGATAAATTTATTTGAAAAATATGCAATATCTCGAGAACGGTTTATGGTAGCGTCCTACAGTTTGTGTCAATCGTTTTCTAAGGAAAAATTACATAAGAAATGTCTATTTGCGTAACTTTGTTAAATGTTTTGATTTTTTGATGATTTTTTCAAAATTTCACTCGAAAATTTAGGGGAGTTCTGAACATTCGATTGTGTTTAAAAAGAATAAGCTTTCAGTATTTACGGATTGTGATTTTTGTACCAAATTTCATTCGAATGGCTCCTTTCGTTCGTGAGATATCGTCTCCACAGACCCACAGACTCACTGACACACACACACAGACATCACCTCAAAACTGTTCAATTTGTGATTAGGGATGCTTCAAACGTGCTCTCCCGTCGAAAACTCGAATTCGAATTTTCGACCCCTTCACAATACTTTCCTTATACTTTATGTATTTAAGAAAAGTAAAAATCTGATGTGGACAGCACATGACTTTTCTTATACACAATGCGATGAGTTTTCTTCACAGCGAAAAAATGATGTATAAGATCTACGTTACACCTTTTCGATGTTGAGTTCGAAATTTGGCGCTTTTCCGGATGACAGCATGTACTGTTTCGAAGTACACAATTAACTTATATATCAATCAACTAACTCTAAACTGACAATTATCAATATGGGAAGCATCCGCAATAAGCCATATAAAGTCCATATAGTAATACATTTAAATAATTAATCAATTTAGCGTTATTTTCGTTGTCTAAGTGCAATTTTTGCAATTTTAATGACAATTTTAATGACAATTTTAATGACTTTACAAATTAATGCAGACGTTACAGATAATTGTTGGACGTCAAAATACAAAACGATTAGAGAAAGTATTTTCTTTCGTGAATGGATCGAACTAGATCCGGTGTTAACAAATTTAGACTGGTGTTAACATATTTAATTCTGGGTTTGAGATTGGTGTTAATAAATTTAATGCAGAATATTACATGTAAAGTGAACATATTTCACGTTTTAAAATTTTATGTGACTTTTTTGATAAATTTATTTGAAAAAAAAAAGGTAAATATCACAAGAATTGTTTGCGCTAGCGTTCTAATGTGCCTGTCAATCATTTTCCAATGAAACTTTACATACGGAATGATATTTACGTAATATTGAATATTCTGACTTTTTTATTATTTTTTCAAAATTTCATTTGAAAATTTTGGGGTCTGCCGAACATTTATTGCGTTTAAATTCATTAGATTTCCAGTATTCATGTTTGTACCAAAGTCCTTAACAAATAAACCCAAAGAAATACTGCATGGTACATAAGACTAATCATGCAAAATCATTAATGCATGATAATTAAAGGATAGGAAGAAAATGATAGGGGAGACAAATAGACCATAAATCATGAAAAAAATCTGATGTGGGCAACACATGAATTTTCTTACATAATGCAATGAATTTACTATTTTTACAATAAAAAATAGGTTTTTCTTATAGTAGCTATTTATATTCTTTCCAAGAAATTGAATTTTCTGCAATTTGTCATAATTTTCACTGATTTAGTGTCATTTTTATGCATTTGGTGAGATTTTCGTTAATTTGGCAACATTTAAAAAGTCGCCAAGTTGGCGACATTCCGACAAATTCGGCGCAAAAATCTCGCCAAACGTTATGATCGGAGAAGTAAGTTATTCTTATAGCAGATAAATAACTATTGGCGTTCAATTAGAAAAGTATTACTCAAAGTATCTTTTCTCATGAAAGGAACGAGCTAGATCCACGAGAATGATGTCACCTAATTTACCTCATGATATTACATATGAAAAGTGAACAAGTTTCTCAGCAGTTAATATATTTTTTTTTAATTTATGGGATTTTTTGATAAATTTATTTTAAAAAAAGTGCAATATCGTGAGAACGGCTCATGCTAGCGTTCTAAAGTTTGTGTCAATCGTTTTCTAAGGAATAATTACATTTGAAATATCTATTTGCGTAACTTTCTTAAAGGTTTTGATTTTTTGGTGATTTTTTCAAAATTTCACTCGACAATTTAGGGGGGTTCTGAACATTCGATTACGTTTAAAAGCAATAGGTTTTCAGTATTCACGGATTGTGATTTTTATACCAAATTTTATTCGAATTGCTCTATTCGTTCGTGAGATATCGTCTCCACAGACTCACTGACACACACACACACACACACACACAAACAAACAAACAGACATACTTTCACACACACACACACTCAGACATCACCTCAAAAATGTTTGATTCGTGATCATGGATGTTTGAAACGTGCTCTCCCGTCGAAAACTCGAATTCGAATTTTCGACCCCGTCACAATACTTTCCTTATACATTATGTATATAAGGAAAGTAATAAAACATTACGAAAACAGGTGAGAGAACAATGGATTGGATAGCTATGAATATAAGGCAAAGAGATTGTAAAATCATCAGGGGGTGAATACTAAGATGATTTACTGGAGCGTGATTAAACTCGACTTATACCAGAATCCCTTATTACCAGAATTATATCAATTATGCCAGAATCCAATTCATTTCAAATACCCGAATCCATTTCATTTACTAGATATATCTGATACCAGAATCCATTACTAGAATTCATTTCATTTAAAACCAGAATACCTTTTATACAAGAGTTATACCAGAATCCATTCCATTTTAAATTTTACAAGGACAATTTTCGGAAAGGAAAATCGGTATTGTTTTTCCAAATGATTAAAATTATTTTGTGTTACCCTTCACTTTACAGGGTTTGCAAAAGTTTATAGATTGATACCATACTTTACAATATACGTCCATACCTTGCCCCATATGAGGCTAATGACGTCACGAACATAAAACCATAAACACTTTTATTGCAGCTATTTTTTACAACAATAATTGAAACTATTAAGTTTCGTGATCTTTAAGCCATAAATAAACCTTTTTATGCAAGAATATGTCAAATTTTGTCTTATGCTGCCATGTTAAAACAATATAATTTCAAATGAACGTCGGAGTTTTCGTTCGATTTAAAAAAAATCTGATGTGGGCAGCACATGACTTTCCCTGCAATTCTTTCCTGACTTTCCCTGCAGAACACATCATCTTTATTTTAATTAAATTTAATTCACTATTAATATAATTTTCCTTCTCATTTGGTAACTGACTCATTTTCAAAGATGGCGGAGAGAAAAAACGAAAATATCTGGAGAATGGCTAGTCCTAGTGTAATGGGGTTGATCTTATACCTTTCTTCGTTAAAAATTACGTATAAAACAAGCACTTAATGCATATATTTCAGCATACGTAGATTTTTATTTTAGATTTTGTCGATATTTGTGGGCCATTTTGCAAAAAGATATAGGTTATTTTTTCCGAATCGTAACAAAATCTAATCAGCACCAGGGTAACCCACAAGCGACTTATTTACCAAATTTTGTGAAATTCGGACCATTAAATTTTCAGCTAGAGTGGATACAAGCCTTTGCGGGCCATTTTGCAAAAAAGGGCGGGTTCTTTTAACCCATCGTACCCAAAACTAATCAGCATCAGATTCGGCCCAAGTGACTTAGCTACCGAATTTTATGAAATTCGGCCAATTAGTTTTTTAGTTAGAGTGGATACAAAATCTGCTAAGACAGACAGACACAGAGATACACAGACAGACACACAAACAGGCAGACACACAGACGTCACGCTAAAAATAGTTTTTACTTTCCCTGCAATACATGGTAATGTATAGGGAAAGTATTGGAATCATGTCGAAAATCGCAACTCGAGTTTTCCACGGATCTACACGTTTCGAGACCTCTAGAATACGAAAAAACTATTTTTAGCGTGACGTCAGTGTGTGTGTCTGTGTGTCTGTGTATCTGTCTGTGTGTCTGTCTGTCTGTGCATATTTTGTATCCACTCTAACTAAAAAACTAATTGACCGAATTTCATAAAATTTGGTAGGTAAGTCACTTGTGCACGAATCTGGTGCTGATTAGTTTTGGGTATGACTCGGGTTAAAAGAACCCACTTTTTTTTGCGAAATGGCCCGCAAAAGCTTGTATCCATTCTAACTGAAAAACTAATGGACCGAATTTCACAAAATTTGGTAGATAAGTCGCTTGTAGGCCACCCTAGTGCTGATTCAATTTTGGTATAATTTGAAAAAATAACCTGCCTTTTTTTGCAAAATGGCCCGCAAAAATCATCAAAATCTAAACTTAAGAACTACGTATGCTCAAATATAGCCATTAAATGCTTGTTTAATACGTAATTTTTAGCGAAGAAAAGAATAAGACCAACTCCATTACACTAGGACTAGCCGTTCTCGAGATATTTTAGATTTTCGTATTTTTCCTACACCATTTTTGAAAATAAGTCCAGTTTTCAAATGAGAACGAAAATTGAATTAAAAATGCATTTAATTTAATTTAAATAAATAGAACGTGAATATAAGTGTGCAGGGAAAGACATGCGCTGCCCACATCAGATTTTTTCTTATTCTAGACGTCTCGAAACGTGTAGATTCGTCGAAAACTCGAGTTGCGATATTCGACATGATTCCAATACTCTCCCTATACATTACCATGTATTGCAGGGAAAGTAAAAATCTGATGTGGGCAGCACATGACTTTCGCTGCAGACTTTAATTCACGTTCCATTTATTTTAATTACATTTAATTCACTTTTAATTCAAGTTTCTTTCTCGTTTGCTAACTGGACTCATTTTCAAATATGGCGTAGCGGAAAAATAAAAAAACTAAAATATCTCGAGAAAGACTAGTCCTACTGTAATAGGGTTGGTCTTGTTCTTTTCTTCGTTAAAAATTACGTATTAAACAAGCATTTAATGGATATATTTGAGCATACGTGGCTTTTTAGTTTAGATTTTGACAATTTTTGCGGTCCATTTTGCAAGAAAAGGCAAGTTATTTTTTTCAGAATCGTACCAAAATCTAATCAGCACCAGGGTGACCTATAAGTGATTCATCTACTGAATTTTATAAAATTCGGTCCATTAGTTTTTTAGCTAGAGTGGATACAAACTTTGGCGGGCCATTTTGCAAAAAGAGGCGGGTTCCTTTATCCCGAATCGTACCCAAAACTAATCAGCACCAGACTCGTCCACAAGTGACTTACCTTCCAAATTTTGTGAAATTCGGTCAATTACTTTTTTAGTTAGAGTGGATGCAAAATCTACACAGACAGACAGACAGACATACAGACACACAGACACACACACAGACGTCAATCTAAAAATAATTTTTTCGTATTCTAGAGGTCTCGAAACGTGTAGATCCGTCGAAAACTCGAGTAGCGATTTTCGACATGATTCCAATACTTTCCCTATACATTACCATGTATTGCAGGGAAAGTAAAAATGTTTATCCAGTTCTGGATTTATGGATATAATGTTTCGTGAAAATACATTAATATTTGTGGCCGCTAACGTGTACACATACAATTGACCACAGAGAGACAAACATCACTCCAAAAATTGTCAAAATGTGTTCAAGAAGTCTCAAAACATATATTGGCATTAAAATCTCGAATTCGATAACTTTCGTAAAGCATAGTAGAAAATGAAATAAACATAGTAGAAAATGAAAACACTATAAAGAAGATATACTATATTACACAGTATGAGAAAATAAAAATCGGTGTTGCCATACAAAAAAGAAAATAACCAGTAATTCCACTGAAAAATGTTAGATAAACATTTGTAAAAAAAGCCATAAGTCTGTAATTTCTGCTACTGGACACCTATTACTTTCCCTGCAATACATGGTAATGTATAGGGAAAGTATTGGAATCATGTCGAAAATCGCAACTCGAGTTTTCGACGGAACTACACGTTTCGAGACCTCTAGAATACGAAAAACTATTTTTAGCGTGACGTCTGTGTGTGTGTGTCTGTGTGTCTATGTGTCTGTCTGTCTGTGTGTCTGTCTGTGCAGAATTGGCCCGTAAAAGCTTGTATCCACTCTAGCTGAAAAACTAAAGGACCGAATTAAACAACATTTGGTAGGTAAGTCACGTGTGGAATACCCTGTGCTGATTAGATTTTGATAAGATTCGGAAAAAAATAACCTACCTTTTTTGGCAAAATGGCCCTCAAAAATCGACAAAATCTAAAATAAAAAACTACTTATGCTGAAATATATCCATTAAATGCTTGTTTTATACGTAATTTTTAACGAAGAAAAGAATAAGACCAATCCCATTACACTAGGACTAGCCGTTCTATTTTTGTTTTTGTTTTTTTCTCTACGCCACCTTTGAGAATGAGTTCAGTTACCAAATGAGAACGAAAATTGAATTAATAGTGAATTACATCTAATTAAAATAAGAGAATGTGTATATAAGTCTGCAGGGAAAGTCATGTGCTGCCCACATCAGATTTTTTACTTTCTCTGCAATACATGGTAATGTATAGGGAAAGTATTGGAATCATGGCGAAAATCGCAACTCGAGTTTTCGACAGATCTATGCGTTTCAAGACCTCTAGAATACGAAAAAACCATTTTTAGCGTGACGTCTGTGTGTGTGTGTGTCTGTGTGTCTGTCTGACTGTGCAGATTTTGTATCCACTCTAACTAAAAAAGTAATGGACATAATTTCATAAAATTTGGTAGGTAAGTCATTTGTGGACGAATCTAGTGCTGATTAGTTTTGGGTACGATTCGGAAAAGAAAAACTCGCATTTTTTTGCGAAATGGTCCGCAATATCTTGTATCCACTCTAACTAAAAAACTAATGGACCGAATTTCACAAAATTCAGTATATAAGTCACTTGTGGTTTACCCTGGTGCTGATTAGATTTTGGTACGATTCGGAGAAAAATAACCAGCCTTTTTTTCCAAAATGGCAGGCAAAAATCGTCAAAATCTAAACTAAAGAACTAGGTATACTCAAAAATATCCATTAAATGGTCGTTTAATACGTAATGTTTAACGACGAAAAGAATAAGGCCAACCCCATTACACTAGAACTAGCTGTTCTCGAGATATTGTAGTTTATCTAGTATTGTAGTAGGAGCCACCTTTGAAAATAAGCCCGGTTACCGAATGAGAACGAAAATTGAATTAAAAGTCAAATACATTTAATTAAAATAAAGAGAACGTTAATATAAGTCTGCAGGGAAAGTCATGTGCTGCCCAAATCAGAGTTTTACTTTCCCTGCAATACATGGTAATGTATAGGGAAAGTATTGGAATCATGGCGAAAATCGCAACTTGAGTTTTCGTCAGATCTATGCATTTCGAGACCTGTAGAATACGAAAAAACTATTTTTAGCATGACGTCTGTGTGTGTGTCTGTGTGTCTGCGTGTTTGTATGTGTGTCTGTGTGCGTGTGTGTGTCTGTCTGTGCAATGTATGTATCCTCTCAAACCATAAAAACCAATTGAACGAATTTCATAAAATTTGGTAGGTAAGTGACTTGGGTGAGACCCTGGTGCTGATTAGTTTTTAGTAATATTCGTAAAAACCGAACCCGCTTTTATTGTGAAATGGCCGGCAAAAATTTCATGTATCCACTCTAGCTAAAATACTAATTGACCAAATTTTACAAAATTTGGTCAATTAGTATTTACAAATTTTGCAAAATTTGGTAGATAAGTTATTTGTTGGATACTCTGGTGCGGATTAGATTTTAATACGATTCGGAAAAAGACAACCTGTCCGTTTTACGATATGTTCCTCTAAAATCGCCAAAATCTAGAAAAAAGACTATGTAGTGTATGCTCAAATGTATCAAATAAATTCTTACTTTATACGCAATTTTTGACGAGAAAAAGAATATAACGCACTCTATTATACTTTAGGACTAACCGTTCTCAAGATACTTAAGATTTCTTGCATTTTTGTTACGCAGCTTTTGGATAAATGTCCAATTACCAAATAAAAACAAAAACTGAATAAAAAATGCAAATTTAGTGTTATTTTGTGCAATTAAACTCAATCTAATGAATTATTAAAGAAATAAAGAAAATATTAATTTGAGTCTGCAGGGAAAGTCATGTGTTGCCCACATCAGATTTTTCTTCTCTGGGGACCCCAACAGAAAATTCCCTTATGAGTATTTTGGATAAGTAAAAAATAATAAGGTCACAAAGTATAAAATAAAAATGTTTCGTCTTTGAATTTTCATATCTTATAGAAGTCGAACGTGAAATTTAATACAGCGAGAAAAGTATGAAACTTATAATAAAGAACTCAGGATTTTAGTTTCAGGCCTCATTTATTTCGTAAGAGGATCCTCGTCTCTTTACATTAATATACCAAGTCTTTTTCCCTGTAATAAATTCGAAAAAAAAATATTATATCTTTATAACTCTTCTCATTCTGATTATGAAAGGTTTACTACATTAATCAAGTTGGAGGATTATAACATATTGTCAGTCTCTCGGTGTGCTATTTCATTTCGATAAGAAATAATTTAATAGATATATTGTGTGCTGTATTAATATTTTGGGGAATTTGTATTTGTATTTAAGGTAGCAACAATTTAAGTTACGTATTATGTACTATATGGATATGTTGAAGAATTTAGATTTGTACATAAGATAGTATTTTTATTTTAATTTTAACCCTAACAAAATTCGGCAGTGGCTCCCGTTAAATGAAGACTAAATAATTTTGCCATAATACCAAACATCATATTTTGAGCGTAGTTCTTCATCTTTAGGCAATTTTGAATCAGAATCACCTTTTCAAAATAGTTCAAAATATTAAAATATCGAAATTAGAACCATTGTATTTCAAAATCTAAGTGGATGATCTAGAATCCAAGTGTTCCAATTATTCTAAATATTAAAATATAGGGATTAGAAAAACTGTATATCAAAATCTAAACACATGATCCAGTTATTCCAATTATACAAAATATTAAATTTACGAAATTAGAACCACTGCATTTCCATATTTAAGAACATCTATAATCTAATTGTTCTAATTATTCAAAATGTTAAAATATCGAATTTATTACCACTGTAATTTAAAATCTAAGAACATGATCTATAATCCAATTGTTCCAATTATTCAAAATATTAAAATATAGGAATTAGAAAAACTGTATTTCAAAATCTAAGCACATGATCAAACATCCAATTATTCCAATTATACAAAATATTAAATTAACAAAATTAGAACAATTGTATTTCAAAATCTAAGAACATGATCTATAATCCAATTGTTCTAATTATTCAAAATATTAAAATATAAGATTTAGAAAAACTGTATTTCAAAATCTAAGCACGTGATCAAAAATCCAATTATTCCAATTATACAAAATAACAAATTAACAAAATTAGAACCACTGCATTTCCATATTTAAGAACATGATATATAATCCAATTGTTCTAATTATTCAAAATGTTAAAATATCGAAATTATAGAACCACTGTATTTCAAAAGCGTGATATAGCATTAAAACTTGAAGAACGACAAATTCTAAATCTTCTGATGTTTGACCCGATTTTTCTTAAAAACTATAATAGTTTTATTAAAACTAATCATTAATCTAGAAACTGGATTTCGTACTGAATATTTTTGCTGTTTACTGTTTATATTTATCCTTCATAATTTAGAAGTTTTCTTCAATGAAAAATGCAAAGTGAAGTACTGTGTCAGATAAAAACTTTCTAATTTTTTCGAAGAACAAGTTCAAAATATTAATATATTAAAATTATCTGTGCATATTCACAAACTGTGGCCTATTTCCGACAAATCCGGTAAAAATTATTTACATTTTTATTTACTAGGTACTACTCGGAAATATGTGACCAAAGTGTTCCAATTTCGACCAGATATACCCAAACCATATATATTATTCATATCAAAAATCTCGGGCAGTCCTTCCTAGAGGTTGGTGGTAGGTGAAGGAGGGTACGGTCCCTGTACGTGCCTCCCCACTGGGTTCTGGTCTAAATTGGGTGCCACTTCCTTGCCATCCAAACAGTTACCTTACATCTTTCTGGTAGGTCGGACGGTCTGGGTCTCAACAACAACAACATCAAAACTCTCAAAATATATTTGTATCAGAAAAAAAAAATCTAGCACATTCAATGCATGACATTCGCAAGAGACTAAAAAAGGGACGTTGAATTTTTGTTTCCTTTTGTAAGATTTTTGATATTTTTTTTCAAAGGAAATATTAAGTAATATTTAGTAACAGAAAATAATACTATTGATATTATTTCGATTTTCGATAAAGCAATAGCATTAATTAGAGCTTTTTTATTACTAGATATTGCTGAACGTCAATTGACTTCCAATTAATTTTCAGCAAAATACTCAGCAAGTTCTTTATAATTAAAATAAGTATAATCACTATATGTAATGTTCTAGTGCGTTCTTGTCTTTATCGGCAATCCAGAAGCTCCCTGGTGACCTAAAGTGCTGATTATGTAAACTCTAGGTTACTGGGGGGGGTGTCGACTAGAGACCACACATTGTATTGACTACGGCACAGAGAACATAGCGGAGCCTGATTTTCGATTTACCAGCCGCTGGCGGAGAAAAAAAATCTGATATGGGCAGCACATGACTTTCCCTGTAGACTCAAATTCATTTTTTCTTTATTTCTTTAAGAACTCATTAAATTGAGTTTAATTGCACAAAATGAGACCAAAATTGCATTTTTAATTCAATTTCTGCTTTTATTTGGTAACTGGATATTTTTCCAAAGGCGGCATAAAAAATACGAAAAATCTCAAATATCTCGAAAACGGTTAGCCCTACAGTAATAGAGTTGTTCTTATTCGTTTCCTCGTCAAAAATAATGTACCAAATAAGAATTTAATTGATACATTTGAACATACGTAGTCTTTTTTTAGATATTGGCGATTTTTGCGGGCCATTTCGTAAAAAAAGGCAGGTTGTTATTTTCGGAATCGTACTAGAATCTAATCAGCAGAGTATCCCACATGTGATTTATTCACCAAATTTTGTGAAATTTGGTCAATTTGTATTTCATCTAGAGTGAATACATGAGGTTTTTACGGGCCCTTTTGCAAAAAAAGGTGGGTTCTTTTTTTCCGAATTGTACCAAAAACTAATCAGCACCAGGGTCACACCCAAGGGTCTTACCTAACAAATTTTATGAAATTCGATCCATCAGTTTTTGAGTTAGAGTGGATGCATACATTGCACAGACGCACAGACAGACATAGACAGACGCACAGACAGACAGATACACACAGAGACGCACACACAGACGTCAGACTAGAAATAGTTTTTTCGTATTCTAGAGGTCTCGAAACGTGTAGATCCGTCGAAAACTTGAGTAGCGATTTTCGACATGATTCCAATACTTTCCCTATACATTACCATGTATTACAAGGAAAGTAATACTTTCTCTATACATTACCATGCATTGCAAGGAAAGTAATACTTCCCTATACATTACTATGTATTGCAAGGAAAGTAAAAAAGGATTGCCTGTAATCTTTCACGGCTTTTCAGAATCCCCTTGGTGACCTAGAAGGTTGAATCTTTCTACTCTTCTACAACCATCGGACAGAACATAAGGTAGCCGAATTTTCTAATTTCCTCCAGGAGCTAACAAGATCAGAGGGAGGGGTGGGGGAGCATAGATATTGGGTCTCTTAAAACCTTCCTGAGTCCGCCGTGAGGGACATACCTAAATCGGTTCATTTTTAATTGAAACATTTATTTTCCATGCTAAGCAACATACATCGTTAAACAAAATAAAATTTATTAGAAAACGTTGCAGCCTAATTTTTCAACAGTGTTAATTTCCCTGTCTTTGACTGGCATTAATGCTAGTTCAATATCTATATATGTAAAGAAGAAAAGTATGCATGTATGCATGTATATATGATCCAACATCACGGGAGAACGGCTGAACCGAATTTGATGATATTTGGTGGGTAGTCTTGAAATAGCTCCACTTAATATTTCGTCCATGTTTCGAGTTTCTAACACCAGGGGTTATCGCGATATTAATGAAAAACGAAACTTTCGTTTGTCTCATCATCACGGAAGGACAGCTGCACCGAATTTAGTGAAATTTTGTGGGTAGCTGTGAAATAGCCTCCCATAAATTTAGTCTAAGTTTCGAATTTCTAAGACGAGGGGTTGTCGAGATATTAATAGAAAACGAAACTTTTTGAAAGGAGTTCTACTCTCTAACTTCATGATTCCCAACGAAAAAGGTTGGAAATCGTTGGTTTAAAACGTCAAAGGCAATGAAATCTCTGAGTTTTGTGGGAGTTTATTGAACGTATTTGTCACTTTTGAAAACCGCAGGTTTGAAATATGAATATAAGTGGAAACTCTAGCACCATGGTTTATTTTTCACAGGCTTACTCAAAAATTTTAATTATTTCAATAATAAATAAATGAAAATAAATATAGCTGTGTGTCTATCTATATATATAAAGAAGAAAAGTATGTATGATCCAATGAATCTGATTGGCCAAAAAGTGGCCAATCAGATCCATTTTTTTTCTCTTGTTGTTGTTTCTAATCCCCGTGGCGAAAGAAAGCCTTACACCAAGTCTAATAGACCCCATTTTTTTCTCTTACATAATGCAATGAATTTATTTTTTTTACCGTGAAAAAACAATGTATAAGATTCACGGCCCTATATATTCAGGTGTAATTTTTATCAGAGTTTTGCATCGTAAATCCCTCGCAACGCCGGGTAAGCTTCTAGTACGTATATGAGTTGAATATCATTTGATAATTCCTGTTGCCTTCTGGAAATTTCTAATTTGTCAGGAAGTTTTAATGTTACGACATATTTTCTGGAATCGAGGGTGTACTTTCAGGATACAAGAATAAGTCCAAATTTCTGAATAACTTACGCGTTATTAACAGCGTAAACTGGAACAATATACAGCAAGTTCGATATAACTATCTCATAAGATCACTAAATAATGATCGGGTACGGTAAAACAGCAATTAAATGCGGAGCTAATTTTACAAAAACAGCCTATACTATTCCCAAAACATTGACGTATATCATAATTCGAGGTAGTTGGTTCCTCGTCAACTGCTCTCAAACAATGGGATGACTCCTTTTATATACACACTGTATAAATTTCCAGAAAGAGCTCGTATCACGTAGAATATTCGTTACATCGAAATGGTTCTGGAACATTCGGAATGTCACCAAAAGAAAGTAAATTGCCAAATCTGGAAACCTTGAACCGATACTCCGGTTACGGCAACCCTGGTTTTGCGTCATGGTAATGGCTACCTATACCGTGTTTTACCCTTCTCTCCAAAAAGCTTCCAGTGATGGAATTTTTTGTGTTTATAACATTCAATAATTTATGATACCGACTGGGAAAAGTTCGTATTCTATGTATGTCTTAGAATTGTACGGGCACAAAAACTGTTGCCAGTGGGTGGGAGGAAATCTTTTACATAAATTGATGCTCCTCTGCGGAAATAATTGCTGAAATGCCAATGAAAAAAGGTCTGATTCAAAGGGAAATGGGAAATTTGTGCATATAACTTCATACAAATAAATCATTGAAGTCATTGAATTCGCAAGGGGAAACAAAACGTGAACTTTAATGTCGTATTTACAATGTAAAAATTTGAAGAAAATTATTTAACCTAGGGTGGGTAAAGAGAATGTGATAAACTGTATGTTGGGAAAACGCCAAAATCGTCTGAAATAATAATTCAGGTGGCGCTGTTGTAAATCCCCCACTGCATTGTACGGTGTAAAAACTAGTACTGCATTAAAATTATTTATTTAAATTGTTTACGTTGTAAAAATTAGTTAACAGTATAATGCAATTTCCATCTCAATCAAAATAGAATATTCCTAGGTATTAAAATTTATTTTACGTTTCAATTCAATTTTGTTTCTATATATTCTACAATTTTATACAGCTAAAAAGAATACCTTATTACTTCTACTCATAAATCGTTCACTTTAATTTAAATTTAGTCAAAAATATATATACTAAACACTACGCCTTTTTTATCGTGTCAAATGATTACCACTAGCTACACCTAGATATAATTCTCAAATCATTATGATATTTTCAAGATTTTCATTCCTTCGAGTTTTATCTCCTTCTCTCTAACTCGTAGACTCAACCGTTTAAATAAAAATGTGATTTTGCGCTAAAATATCATCTTAGATATTACTTTCCTTAAAAGAAAACATAAAAATATAAAAGATTTTTTTAAGATTATGAAAATAGTTTACTCGGCAGTTACTGTTCATTATTCTTTCTAAATTTTTCAAGATTTTCTCTTCTGACACGATCAATTCTGTGAAACTGGCAGAACATACTTATATTTTTATGTTACCCCGATTTGGCAACAGACCTAAAGTCATGATCAAACATTAGAGAACAAGAAAATGAAGACTAATGGATGAAGCTACCGAGTTTCTTCTATGGCTATCACAGCAGGATATATTTGGCTACGCTCCAACGTGATTGTTGCCATAATAAATAGATACGCTACATGAAGCATATTTCTAAAAATCTAATGGGGGCAGCACATGACTTTTTCTTCATTTAAAATTTTGTTTTGTGTCTTGAGTTAAATTACGTTTTACGTAAACAGGGATTAGGTTACTGCTGGCCCTTTTAAAAGTACAATTTGCCATATTAAGAGAATAGGCCATTTTGAGTAATACAATTATTCGAAAAATTACTTTCTTTTTTGTATTGATAAAATTATGTATATAAAAGTGGTAGTTTAGGATTATGAAAATAAAATCCGATAATTATTATTAGATAATTGTTTTCTCCAGATTTTTTTATATAATTTTCTCTGCTGACGCTTAAAATTGGTAGAACATATGTATATATACTTTTATACAACACCGATTTGGTAACATACATGATCAAACATTAGAGAACGAGTATATGAAGACTAATGCATTAAACTACCGAATGCCTTTTATGACTATCAGCAGGATTTATCTGGATAGACTCCAAAGTGATTGTTTCCACAATAAATAGATACGCTAGATGAAGTATATTTCTAAAAATCTAATGGGAGTACTAGCACATAACATTTTAAGTTTTGTTTAGTGACTAAAATTACTTTTTATAACACAAAATATTTCGAATGTTAGGCTCCAATGGACTTTCTTCTAGTTTCATCTATATATCTAAAATTTAAATGACTGCTTTTTGTTCCGTATACAAATCCACATTTTTGACGGAATTTCTTCAAATTCAATATGGTTATTTTCTATTACATTACAGCTAACATCGCCTCTGTTTTGAGTGTAATCTCGAGAGTGGTCAAAAATTTAATATAAAACACTTCCATAAAAATAGCGGTACGCAAAAGGTTATTTTCTGAAATTTTATGTGATAATAAAAAAATTGATTAAAAAATAAGTGAACTATATTTTTTATATTACTGTTTTTGCATACATAGTAAAATGTATGCGGAGTATTGTGATGGGTGTCGAACATTCGAATTCGAGTATTTGACAGTTGAGCACGTTTAAAGCATTCCTGAACTCGAATCAAACGTTTTCGATGTAATGTCTATATGTGCATGTATCTTAATGTGTGTGTATTTATATTAGTGTGTGTGTATGTATGTATGTATGTGTGTGTATGTATGTTAGTGTGTGTATGTATGTATGTGTGTATGTATGTATGTGTGTATGTATTTATGTGTGTATGTATGTTAGTGTGTGTGTGTATGTATGTTAGTGTGTGTATGTATGTATGTTAGTGTGTGTGCGTATGTATGTATGTTAGTGTGTGTATGAATGTATGTTAGTGTGTGCGTTCGTGTATAAAATTTCTTTAGAACGAATAGAGCATTTCGAATGGAATTTGGTTCGATTATTAGAATGAGCGAATACTGGAACTCTATTGATTTTAAATGCAATAAAATGTTTGGAAAAACCCTCCTGTTTCCGCGTGTTTTTCAATATCTATACGTGTATACTGTTACATGCAGATTAATCGCATAGTTTGTTTTAAAACCGTTATTTAGAGAGTTATTTTGAAGTCTTCGCTGTGGGATAAAAATACTTAGTACTAATTTTAAAAAGATTTACGACTCTATAATTTACTTTATTTACTATATTTATAGGAAGCGAGAAAGCCCCCGTACCCCCCAATAAAAAAGGCTGCCAACCCCCTAATGTTGTCTCCCAGTGTAACGCCATATGGTTTTCCTGTACATTTGCATGAAGTAATATAACCCTAATACTTCTGGAGTTATACATCTGGTTCATGGCATTATTTGACACCCTGGATAGGGATACGACTGCTCAACCTATTGCACCTAAAACTTCGGGTGAGTCGGTAGATCTGGTTGTTCCACTCTGCATAGGGATATAAAATTCGTGAAGTGCTGAATTAGCTACACAATAGAGTTTAGAAAAGAAATAAACCTAAAGATAAATGGATACGATTTGGAGGAAGGTGGGGGGTTTTAAGTTACATTTTTCTGACAACGTCAGAAGTAATGACCCTGCAGTGACACGCCACCAATAAGACGACTCAATTTAATCGATTCAGGGATAAATCTTTCAAATATAAGCTGTCGGACATATTTGGAATGGAAGAGAATTAGGATTGAAAGACGCGCGATAAATGTTTGAGATTTACTCACTCAATGTTGAAAATTCGAAATTCAGCATCGCATTTTGATGAGGATTTTGTATGGTAAGGTTCTTTGGAACGCTACTTAGAATATGTCACATTTTAAATTGACAATGGAGTTGTCGTGAATTCTAAAATGAAAATAAGAATAGAGTATTGAGACTGATCTTTATCTGAAATGTAGAGTGGAGTTGTAATTCATTTTGGAACAGAAGTTGAGTTGTGATTTCTTTTGGTATAAAAAAGGTTATTAAAAATTAAAGTAATACATAGTAAACATAAAATTTAAAAGAAAACAAATTAATGAAATTCAATTTAGTGTACTTTCATTTTTTCCATGACTGTTTCGTTATTCTTATCCTGTGTTTCGCCATGTTTCTCTGGCACCTAAAGTTTCTGACCGAAAAAGATGTCCCGCCAAAATGGTGACAAATTTTAATGCGCGCCAAATGATGATCGTTTGTTTGTTCGTTCGCCTCAGACCGTCTGATCTATCCGAAAGTGTAAGGTATATTTTTGGACGGCCAGGACCGCCGGTAAACTGCACCAGGACGGCCGGTAAACTGCACAATTAATTAGTCCAAAAATTATATTCGTAACATTTCTCTCTATATTAAAAAAATCTAGCTTCCGGTGATCAAATAATTTTAAAATGAATATATTTTCTGTCAAGGCTAGCGTCGAACCTAAGTCATAACGTCGAACCTAAGTAATTTGCAATTTAGCATAATAATTTAGAATATATTGCCATGTGTCGCTTTCTAATTTGGGTACTAATTTGTATTTTTATACCATGAAATGAAAATATTTTTACACTACTTTTGGATGAAAATTTTGTTTTCTTCCTTTTCTCTTTAAAATTAAATCTTTCATTGTTGAAAACGCTATTGCCATCTCAAATGTAATATTTAAATGATTTGACTTTGTCTTCAAAACGCGGTTACCATAACTACTATTTAAATTTTGTTTTAAAAGCAAATAAAAGTACATTTATTATTATACAAAACTTTTATATATTCCTTCCGTTAAAGTGGCAATAGCATTTTCAACAATCAATCGTAATTGTTCATGACAATAATGCTCGTGTACAGCTCTGTTTGCTTCTAAGAATGGACAAATAATCATATCATTTACCACAATGCCAGTTTCCTATATTTACAAGATAATCTGAATTTTGGTAAGTGATTAATTGCACTACAAGTTGTAACTTATATTATATTTCTCTATATTAAAAAAAATCTGATGTGGGCAGCACATGATTTTCCTTATATAATGCAATGAATTTACTACTTTTACAGTAAAAAAAATAGATTATTATTATAGTAGATATTTATATTATTTCAAGATATTGAATTTTCATCAATGAGTCCTCATTTCCATTGCTTTAGCTTCATTTTTATCCATTTGGAGAGATTTTCATTAATTTAGCAACATTGAAAAAAGTGGCCAAGTTGGCGAGATTCCACCAAATTCGTCGCCAAAATCTCGCCAAGCGTTATGGACGAAGAAATAAGTTATTCTTACAACAGATAAATGACTATTGGCGTTTAAATACAAAAATATTACTCAAAGAATATTTTTTCATGAATGGAACGAGCTAGACGCACGAGAATGATGTCACCCAATTTATAGCATGGTACTACATATATAAAGTGAACATGTTTCTCAATAGGAAATATATTTTTTTTATTTTATATGACTTTTTGATAATTTTTTTGAAAAATGTACAATATCTCGAGCACGGTTCACGTTAGCGTTCTAAAATTTATGTCAATGGTTATGTATGAAAAATGACATAAGAAATGTCTATTTGCGTTACTTTATTAGCGATTTTGATTTTTTGATGATTATTTCAACATTTCACTCGAAAATTTAAGGGGGTTCTGAACATTCGATTGCGTATAAAAACAATAGACTTCCAGTGTTTACAGATTGTGATTTTTGTACCAAATTTCATTCGAATCGCTCCATTCGTTCATGGGACATCGTCTCCGCAGATTCACTTCCACACACACACACACTTCCACACACACACACACTTCCACACACACATACACTTCACACACACACACACACACACACACAGACATCACTTCTAAAATGCTTGATTCGTGATCAGGGATGCTTGAAACGTGCTCTCCCGTCGAAAATTCGAATTCGAATTTTCGACCCCGTCACAACACTTTCCTTATATATTATGTATATAAGGAAAGTAAAAAAGTAGCCGACGCCGCCGCCGCTATTTGACAAATTTGTCGTTTCTCGAGTTTTTCTATTTCGCACCGCAAAACTACAGCTTACAAAAATATAGCATTGGTACACGTGTAGAGAAGGATTTGTGGAAACAAGCCGAAATAAACCATTTTTCGATATACATTGCAGTTTAAGAAATATTTAATGTCAAAGACAAAATATTTGAACTGCGAGTTCTTGTACTGGATAAACTAACAATAGCATGGTCACGTATTTTTACAGGCAGGTACCTACATAGTTGAATTTTTGCAGGAGCCCCTGCACATTAATTTCGATGCAGTTTGCGATATATTTCACTTTCTATGCCCTTCTGAAGTGAAGATTTTTCTTTCGTATCTGCACATCCATCGATTTTCTGTCTTGCCTACCGCAAAATCTATAGCATCAAAAATATTAAATGTGGTGCATTTATAGAGAAATAATACGGTTACATGATGAAATAAACCGTTTATATATTTAAACTTTATTTTAGCTTCATATAGTTCTGGAAGCCAGCTCTGTGAGCGCAGCACGTCAAAGGCGAAACGCGTTACTGGGGTTGGCGAAGCATTGCATGCATGGAGTAGAGCCCCTAGTGTATTATAAATATTTATTAACGTTGAAAAGAAAGTCTGAGATAGAAGAAATGATAAAAAATGTGCTGAAAAATCTGTCGTTCACAAAGATTGTTCATTGAGCCATATTGATTTTAAACAGGCATTATCCTCTGAAAAACAAATATGTCCTATACTTCATAAAATAACAATCAAATAAAAGAAAACATATCTCATGTATGTAGATGTTAAAATGTCGTGTCAAAATCCAGTTATTTTTGTGAATATGAAAAAGCACCCTTAATAAAAAAAAATCTGATGTGGGCAACACATGACTTTCCTTATATAATGTAATTAATTTACTACTTTTACAGTAAAAAATAGGTTTTTCTTATAGTAGATACTCATATTCTTTCCAAGATATTGAATTTTTGACAATTAGTCGTCATTTTCATTGATTTAGCGTCATTTTTATCCATTTGGCGAGATTTTCGTTAATTTGGCAACATTTTAAAAAGTGGCCAAGTTGGCGACATTCCGCCAAATTCGTCGCCAAAATCTCGCCAAGCGTTATGGGCGAAGAAATAAGTTGTTCTTACAGCAGATAAATGACTATTTGCGTTCAAATACAAAAATATTACTCAAAGTATATTTTTTCATGAATGGAACGAGCTAGATCCACGAGAAGGATGTCACCCAATTTATCGCATGGTATTACATATGAAAAGTGAACATGTTTCTCAATAGGAAATATTTGTTTTTCTATTTTATATGACTTTTCAATAATTTTTTTGAAAAATGTGCAATATCTCGAGAACGGTTCATGTTAGCGTTCTAAAATTTATGTCAATCGTTTTCTAATGAAACATTACATAAGAAATGTCTATTTGCGTAACTTTATTAGTGGTTTTGATTTTTTGACGAATTTTTTAAAATTTTATTCGAAAATACCAAATTTGGTTAAAATCGGTCCATTCGTTCGTCAGTTATCGTCTCCACAGACTCACTGACACACACACACACACACACACACACAGATATCACTTCAAAAATGTTTGAATCGTGATCATGGATACTTGAAACGTGTCTCCCGTCGAAAACTCGATTTCGAATTTTCGACCCCGTCACAATACTTTCCTTATACATTATGTATATAAGGAAAGTAATAGAAAATAAAGGCCTTTTACATGAAGAATGTCCATTTAGCTATTGCAGTGAAACATAAAGATAAAATATTTGATATTTGAAATATGACACTTCGTTATCGCATAATAAAATCAAAAACGGCTCTTTTTATACCCAGGAATGAATGAGTTCCAGAAAAACAAATATCTCTTCACTTTGATAAAAAGAAGAAACAAATAAAAATGCTAAAATTTCAAAACCGACCAATCACTGATTATATGACAGATATATTAATATCAACTGCACAAGATAAAGTTCATGATAAATGTAGATGTCATGATGATTCATTAACATCCAGTTTCATTTGTAATTATGAAAAATCGTATTTGCAGAAAATAGAAGGATAGTCAATAATATAATAGGATAAAGAACATGTCACAAAACCGACTTCACAAAAAGTGCAATGCTAATCGAACTTACAAGATGACTGATGGTTGACATCGCGATCAATACAAAGTTGACCGAACTTATCAAATGACTGATGATCGACTTCACGGAAAACTCAATGCTGGCCGAACTCAGTAGGTGAATGATGATCGACTTCACGAAAAGCTCAATGCTGACCGAACGACCATATGATTGATGGTCGACTTCACAAAAAGCTCAATGCTGACCGAACTCACCAGATGCCTGATGGTCGACTTCACGATAAATGCAATGCTGACCGAACTTACCAGATGACTGATGATCGACTTCACGAAAACTCAAAGCTGACCGAGCTCACCAGATGACTGATGATCGACTTCACAAAAGTTCAATGCTGACCGAACTCACCAGATATCTGACGATCGACTTCACAAAAAGCGCAATGCTGACCGAACTCACCAGATGACTGATGATCGACTTCACAAAAAGCGCAATGCTGATCGCACTCACCAGATGACTGATGGTCGACTTTACGATAAATGCAATGCTAACCGAACTTACCAGATGACTGATGATTGACTTCACGAAAAACTCAATAGTGACCGAATTCACTAGATGACTGATTATAGACTTCACGAAAAGCCCAATGCTGACCGAATTCACCAGATGACTTATGATCCACTTCACAAAAAGCTCAATGCTGGCCGAACTCACTTGATAACTGATGATCGACTTCACAGAAATCCCAATGCTGACCGAACTCACCAGATGACTGATGATCGACTTCACAAACAGCTCAATACTGACCAAACTCACCAGATAACTGATGGTCAACTTCGCAAAAAGCGCATTGCTGATCGAATTCACCAGATGACTGGTGATCTAGATCCCAAAAAGCGCTGTGCTGACCGAATATTTAATAATTTGCATGAAGAGAATAAGTAATAATTTGCATATTTGTGGTCTAACATGGTAAACAGAAGCTGCCTTTTTTGCAAAATGGCACGTAAAAATCATCAAAATCTGAAATAAAATTCTATGTATGCTCAAATATATCAATTAAAAGCTTGTATTATAATTAATACTTGACGATTAGAAAAAGTGAGACCAACCCCATTATTCTTAAATTAGCCGTTCTCGAGAAATTTAAGTATTTTTGCTACGCTTCCGTTAAAATAAGTCCAGCTACCAAGTGAAAATGAAAATTGAATTGAAAGTGTAAAATCAATGTCATTTCAAATAAGTATGCGGATTATTTAGTGCAATAAAACTCAATTTAATAAATTATTGAAAACATAAAGAGAGAATAAATTTAAGTCTGTAGCAAAAGTCATATGCTGCCTACATGAGATTATTTTATTTATTATAGAGGACTTAAATTATACATTTTAATAAGTATTTCATGACAAAAATATGGATGCTTTTATAATTTACACATGTTTTAAACCACTATCAACGTCGGGTATATCTGCTTGTTCACTAATAAAACAACAGTATGCTTCTCAAATCTAATAAAGACATGGCTTTGCATAGTTAGGCTGAACCGCTCTAAATACTACATGCACGTACCATTAAACAGCGAAGAACAGAACAATAATTGGGTATTTGTCACTTTCGGTGTTACGCATCATGTACTGTTAATCGAAGGGGTGGTAAGTATACGGCCAAAAATCTTTTGACGATTAGTTTTTGAATGCATTTTACAAATAGAACACTTTGTCATACTTCTAAAGAAAAGTTTGATAAAGAGGGAAGTAATCGACGATGTGGAAAACTGTCAGAATAAAATGGATGCCGTAAAGTTTCTTTAAAAGCATTCTGCGTATTATGAGCTCATGGTTTGGACAGGGGTGGGGTGGGGGTTGCATTTAGAATTAGGGGAATGAACATTAGTCGCTTTTCCAGGAACTGTTGGATGAAGCGCTCAAACGTGCTGTTTTGGTATCCATGGACGGACAAATTTAAATGCTGTTGTGACTGTATTCTCTAGAAGCGTGGGTGTATATATAAGAACGAGTCCAAGTTTTTGTATAACTAACGTTTATCACAAGCACAAAGTAAAAAATCTGATGTGGGCATCAAATGACTTTTCTTATATAATGCAATGCATTTACTACTTTTACAGTTAAAAAAATGTTATTCTTATAGTAGATACTTATATTCTTTTCAAGATATTGAATTTTCTTCAATTAGTCGTCATTTTCATTGATTTAGAGTCATTTATTATCAATTTGGCTAGATTTTTGTTGATTTGGCGACAATTAAAAATGTCGCTAAGTTGGCGACATTCAGCCAAATTCCTCGCCAAAATCTCGCCAAGCGTTATGGATAGAAAAATAAGTTTTTCTTACATCAGATAAATGACTATTCGCGTTCAAATACAAAAGTATTACGCAAAGTATTATTTTTCATAAATGGAACGATCTAGATCCACCAGAATGATGTCACCCAATTTATCACATGGTATTACATATGAAAAGTGAACATGTTTAACAATAGGAATTTTTTTTTATTTTATATAACTTTTTGATAACTTTTTTGAAAAATGTGCAATATCTCGAGAACGGTTCATGTTAGCGTTCTAAAATTTATGTCCATCGTTTTGTAATGAAAAATTACATAAGAAATGTCTATTTGCGTAACTTTATTAGCGATTTTGATTTTTTGAAGATTTTTTCAAAATTTCACTCGAAAATTTACGGGGGTTCTGAACATTCGATTGTGTATAAAAACAATAGGCTTCCAGTGTTATGGATTGTGATTTTTGTACCAAATTTCGTTCGAATCGGTCCATTTGTTCGTCAGGTATCGTCTCCACAGACTCACTGACACGCAGACACACACACACACACACAGACATCACTTCAAAAATGTTCGATTCGTGATCAGGGATGCTTGAAACGTGCTCTCCCGTCGAAAACTCGAATTCAAATTTTCGACCCTGTCACGATATTTTCCTTACACATTATGTATAGAAGGAAAGTAAAAATCTGATATGGGCATCACATGACTTTCCTTATATAATGCAATGAATTTACTACTGTTACAGTAAAAAAAAAAAGATTATTTTTATAATAGATATTTATATTCTTTCCATGATATTGAATTTTCGTCAATGAGTCTTCATTTTTATCAATTTCGAGAGTTTTTCGTTAATATAGCAACATTTAAAGAAGTCACCAAGTTGGCGACATTCCTCCAAATTCGTACCCAAATTCTCGGCAAGCGTTATGGACGGAGAAATAAGTTATTCTTACAGCAGATAAATGACTATTGGCGTTCAAATACAAAAGTATTACTCAAAGTATCTTTTTTCATGAATGGGACACGCTAGATCCACGAGAATGATGTCACCCAATTTATCGTATGGTATTAAATATGAAACGTGAACATATTTCTCAATAGGAAATATTTTTTTATATGACTTTTTGATAATTTTTTTGAAAAATGTGCAATATCTCGAGAACGGTTAATCTTAGCGTTCTAAAATTTATGTCAATCGTTTTCTAATGAAAAATTACATAAGAAATGTCTATTTGCGTAACTTTATTAGAGGTTTTGATTTTATGACGATTTTTTCAAAATTTCCCTCGAAAATTTAGGATTCGATTGCGTATAAAAACACAGTCGATGAACATTCGATTGCGTATAAAAACAATAGGCTTCCAGTGTTTACGGATTGTAATTTTTGTACCAAATTTCATTCAAATCGGGCCATTCGTTCGCCTGTTATCGTCTCCACATACTTTCACACACACACACACACATGCTTTCACACACACACACATGCTTTCACACACACATACACACACTGAGACATCACTTCAAAAATGTTCGATTTGTGATCAGGGATGCTTGAAACGTGCTCCCCCGTCGAAAACTCGAATTCGAATTTTCGACCCCGTCACAATACTTTCCTTATACATTATTGTATATAAGGAAAGTAACAGGAACACTATACAACCAAACAGCACTTAAATGCTTCACTAATTTCGCAGAATCACTGATATTATTCACAGAATGTTCACGAAATCAATTTCACAAAACAGCAGCTACTAGTCTCAAAACATTGAAAAAAGTGACAGATCAATGTAGATCGTGTCACGTCAATTCGTTAACTTCACTGCAACGGAGGGGTGAGTTATTTTATAGTCTCTCCATAGAAACTTCCGGATCTCAAAGAATATATCAAATAATACTCGTTCAAAGAAGTTTCTGTAACATTCCGGAAGTCGCTAAATGTTGCCAAATTGGCGGTAAATCGCCAAATCTAGACACCCCTCGTATAACTGGGAAATCCTAGCAACTCTGGGCTCACGTCATCCGCACGTTATGCTGACTTCATGCACTGTATTTTCTTCGCCTGGCCGTCGAGACAGACGAAAGAAGAGGCGCCAAAGGGAATATTGCGCGTTTGCAACAATACGCTCTTGTCTAAAAGTTAAGCAACAAACGGAAAAATTAGCATATTTGGAAAAAAAACCACATGTAACCACAAAATTTACATACATAACAGGCGCACGTGCGCGAACACTAGACCTTTGAATATATTTTGCATACCAACATTTTTATTTTCCTAATATACATAATGTATAAGGAAAGCATTGTGACGGGGTCGAAAATTCGAATTCGAGTTTTCGACGGGAGAGCACGTTTCAAGCATCCCTGATCACGAATCAAACATTTTTGAAGTGATGGCTGTGTGTGTGTGTGAAAGTATGTGTGTGTGTGTGTGTGTCAGTGAGTCTGTGGAGACGATAACTGACGAACGAATGGACCGATTCGAACCAAATTTGGTACAAAAATCACAATCCGTAAACACTGGAAGCCTATTGTTTTTATACGTAATCGAATGTTCAGAACCCCCCTAAATTTTCTAATAAAATGTTGAAAAAATCGTCAAAAAATCAAAACCACTAATAAAGTTACGCAAATAGACATTTCCTATGTAATGTTTTATTAGAAAACCATTGACATAAATTTTAGAACGCTAACATGAACCATTCTCGAGATATTACACATTTTTAAAAAAAAATATTAAAAAGTCATATAAAATGAAAAAAAAATATTTACTCTTGAGAAACATGTTCACTCTTCATATGTAATACCATGGGATAAATTGGGTGACTTCATTCTCGTGGATCTAGCACGTTCCATTCATGAAAAAATATACTTTGAGTAATACTTTTGTATTTGAACGCCAATAGTCATTTATCTGCTGTAAGAACAACTTATTTCTTCGTCCATAACGCTTGGCCAGATTTTGGCGACGAATTTGGCGGAATGTCACCAACTTGGCGACTTTTTGAAATGTTGCCAAATTAACGAAAATCTCGCCAAATGGATAAAAATGACGCTAAATCAATGAAAATGACGACTAATTGTCGAAAATTCAATAACTTGGAAAGAATATTAGTATCTACTATAAGAAAAACCTATTTTTTTACTGTAAAAGTAGTAAATTCATTACATTATATAAGGAAAGTCATTTGTTGCTCACATCGGATTTTTTAACAAGGAAACGTATTGTAGGTATGAAAACGGCTTGTTTTGTGCAGGGCCTGTATCTCTGCGTTACGGATTCCAGAAGGAAAATCGAAATAGTCAAATTTAGGAAAATGAGTAGATGACATCACCTGAATAACACCAGGCCATGGGAGGTAATAGGGCGTCCCAAAGGGGGCCACCGGCAGTCGTATGTAGCCTGACCTCTAAATATCAACGTTCAGCCATTTACCGCCTGTGGAATCGCTATCAAAGTAAAGGAACAGTGTCGCGAAGACAAGTGAACGTTAAAAGTTCACAACTGCTCAGGTTGACTGTTCTTTGTGTCTGCAAGCACGACTCATAAGTCAAACACTGCACAACCAGCTTGCTTCCGCTTTTGCAGCAACGTCAAAAACAGTTCAGAGACGGCTACATGCAGATCAGCTGTATGTCAGATGACTATTGGTATGCATCGGACTGCTCCCCTCGCGCAGAGGGATCAGCTTAAATTGGAGTCGATATCACCTCAATTGGACCTCCATAACAATGAGGCGCTGTGCTTACTTTTTACGGATAGGTCACGGTTTGGTGTACAAAGTGATTCCCGGTAGTTAATGGTCTGGAGAACGCCAGTGAATTGCTGTTACTCTAATGACATCCGCGAAATACACTCAAACAAAGCCGGTGGTGATGGTTTGGCCAGGAATTACTGTCGGTTCCCGCACTAATATCCACATATTTCCTCGCGGAACTGTGACTGCAGTTTAGTATAGAGATGACATTCCTGTTCAATAGATTTGTCCATTTCTTGCGGCCATGGGTCCTGATGCTATTTTGAAGATGTCGTGAACGATGAATGAACATTGGAGTAGGGTTTATTTTTAAATATAATAAATAAATCTTTGAATTGAATTATTATTCTTAGTTGAAGTGATCGTGAATCGATATATTCGTGCAATACTGTCATTGCCGCAATAACCCAACATTACCTTTTTGCAGGAGTTTCCAAAATATGTATAATCATTAATTAAAACACTACGTTAGCTAATGCGCAATGTTGTGGAGTCCCTAGTCATAGAAGACTTTAACCTCCGGTATGAATATACTATGTGTACTCATGACATTACTTGGGCAGAAGTAAAAATACCACGCATTGAATTCCACACTTTTAACTTTTAAAATAAATATTATTTATTGACACATGTTATTGTTAGGGCGCGGTAGCCCATTGGTTAGCGCGCTGGAGTTGCACTCGGTTGGCCCGGGTTCGATTCCAGCCACTGCCATAACTGCCGCCGTGTTCACGCGGAGTACGATCACGTTAAACACGTGGGTCCGTAAGTCCTTCCGAGAGGTTGGTGGTAGGGAAAGGAGGGTACGGTCCCTGTGGATGCCTCCCCCACTGGGTTCCGGTCTAAATTGGGTGGCACTTCCCGGCTGTCCAAACAGTTACCTTACACCTTTCTGGTAGGTCGGACGGTCTGGGTCTCAACAACAACAACATGTTATTGTTAAGATTAAAATTACATTAATTTTGATAAACGCTTAAGAAGGAGAAAATGCTCCGTGTGAGACTAGTTCTTAGAATATTATTCCAAAATCAACAATTGACCTAATATATATTGCAGTACGACACATTAGTCTGTTTGTCGATCTGTTGCTCACTATGCTTGGAACATTGGGAGTTTCTTTTTCTGACATTTTGAGATCAGCTTTCTCTTTTCTAACACACTATCAAATTTTAGCATAACCACTACACTGCTTGAAAACACGACTCTCTGAACTTTTGGAAAATCATAATTGCTATGAGCAACGCCTCTTCTGCGTCATCATTTTTAATCACCGCTCTCTTGGACAGTCCTTGCCTGAATATCTCAACGCTACTGCAGAATCATTGCTTGAATATTCATTGAGTCATCTCCTTGTTGCCACATCATTTTACCTGAGGTCCAGATACGCCAAAACTTATAATTCATACTCACAGAAGATAACGCGCGAGTTCACCAGTCTCGCACTGTCGACAAGTACTTTGAATCGGAAACACTGCTTCGTGTGGAATGGCTATAAAAATCACCCGATTTGATTCCCATCGAGCATTTATGGGGCATGATTGGGCGATGTTTACGTTCTCTCCATAACATTTTATATTTTATTTATTTTCGTAGTTTACAACACCGTCTTTGAAAATACGTCCAAAGTCGTCGCTAATGAAAACGGTAATTGAATTAAAACAGCAAATTCAGTGCTATTTCAAATAATCATTCCTGTTATTTTGTGCAATTTAACGAATTAAGAAAGAAAGAAATAGAAAATGAATCTGTGTCTGTATAGAAAGTTATATGCTGCCCACATCAGATTTTTTTTGCTTAAATTTCTGATTATTTCAGCCAGCAATCGGAGCAAATGCTAGCAGTATTTTGTAGATTAATCTATATTGCGTTAGAAATCAAGTAATCCATAATTTTTTCTAGTCTGCGTCTCTGTATTATTTCTACTAAGCCCTCAAAAGACGAAAAATATTAATCATAGTATTACTCTGCAACTGTCAATAAGAGGATAAACGTATCTTCGTAAAAAGTACTCCGCTATTTTCTTAATAGAAATGTTTTATCGGAACTAACTGAATTATAGACTTACAGTAAAGTGTTCGAACATAATGATATAGAAAAACATAGTCTTAATTCTCTTTTCGTCATGTATTGACAGTCTTATTTATATAATTTTAAATGTCAATATCAATCTAGTTTAAAGGTTATCTCAATGTAGGAGAATATATACTCTTATAAATTTTAATAACTTTTTCTTTAAATTTGTGGTAATTAATATGATGTCCACTATATAGATAAATTCTAACATATATACACGCCGTTGCTCGTGATTTAAATAAAATATGGGCAAATTTTAAAAGAATTCCTATTGCATTTAAAACAAATCTGATGTGGGCAACACATAACTTTCTTTATATAATGCAATGAATATACTACTTTTACAGTAAACAAATAGGTTTTCCTTATAGTAGATACTTATATTCTTTCAAAGTTATTGAATTTTTTTCAATTAATAGTAATTTTCATTGATTTAGCGTCATTCTTATCCATTTGGCTATCTTTCTGTGAATTTGACAACGAATGAAAAAGTCGCCAAGTTGGCGACATTGCATCAAATTAGTCGCCAAAATCTCGCCAAGCGTTATGGACGAAGAAAACAGTTATTCTTACAGCAGATAAATGACTAATGGCGTTCAAATACAAAAGTATTACTGAAAGTATATTTTTTCATGAATGGAACGAGCTAGAATCACGAAAATGATGTCACCAAATGTATTGCATGGTATTACATATGAAAAGTGAACATGTTTCGCAATAAGAAATACATATTTTTTTATTTTATATAACTTTTTGATAATTTTTTTGAAAAATGTGCAATATCTCGAGAACGGTTCATGTTAGCGTTCTAAAATTTATGTCAATCGTTTTCTAATGAAAAATTACATAAGAAATGTCTATTTGCGTAACTTTATTAGCGGTTTTGATTTTTTGACAATTTTTTCAAAATTTCACTCGAAAATTTAGGAGGGTTCTGAACATTCGATTACGTACAAAAACAAAAGGCTTCCAGTGTTTACGGATTGTGATTTCAGGGATGCTTGAAACGTGCTCTCCCGCCAAAAACTCGAATTCGAATTTTCGACCCCCGTCACAATACTTTCCTTATACATTATGTATATAAGGAAAGTAACAATTACTTTCCTTATATATATAATGTATAAGGAAAGTATTGTGACGGGGTCGAAAATTCGAATTCGAGTTTTCGACGGGAAAGCACGTATCAAGCATCCCTGATCACGAATCAAACATTTTTGAAGTGATGTCTGTGTGTGTGTGTGTGTGTGAAAGTATGTGTGTGTGTGTCAGTGAGTCTGTGGAGACGATAACTGACGAACGAATGGACCGATTCGAATGAAATTTAATATTATACATCATTATCGTGGATCTAGCTCGTTCCATTCATGAAAAAATATACTTTGAGTAATACTTTTGTATTTGAACGCCAATAGTCATTTATCTGCTGTAGGGATAACTTATTTCTTCGTCAATAACGCTTGGCGAGATTTTGGCGACGAATTTGGCGGAATGTCGCCAACTTGGCGACATTTTGAAATGTTGCCAAATTAACGAAAATCTCGCCAAATGCATAAAAATGACGCTAAATAAATGAAAATGACGACTAATTGTCGAATATTCAATATCTTGGAAAGAATATAAGTAATTTCTATAAGAAAAACCTATTTTTTTACTGTTAAAGTAGTAAATTTATTACATTATATAAGGAAAGGCATGTGTTGCCCACATCAGATTTTTTATTTTTATTGCTCTATAAAAAAAATCTAATGTGAGTACCACATGACTTACCCTACATAATGCAATGGATTTATTTATTTTTCACAACGGAATATTGATGTACATGATCCACAATGTTTTTTATGTTGAATGGCATACTGTTTTTAATGTTGAATTGTACATCAACATTGGGCGCTTTTTAGGATGACGGCATGTAAAACTATTTCAAAGGACCGATTTAAGTTATATTTCGCGCAAATCTAACTTTACAATTTGAAATATGGCTAGCATCCACTGTAAGCAATTTAGTTCATATGTTACCGACAATGTGTGAAATACCGGTATTATATAGAGTTCCTAGGCATCTTATAGAATACCGGCCGTTTTTAGGCAAAGTGTGAAATATGAGAATTATTATATACTTTCTCTAGGCATTGAATATAATACCTAGGCATTGTATATAATACCTAGGCATTTTATACAATGACAAATGTTATTTAAGCAGAGTATGAAAAAAGGAATGAATCGGAGATGTATTTCATATTTTGCCGGTTTGTCATTTGTTATTCTATACAATGCCTAGGAAATGTGTGAAATGTTAATCGTTTCATAGATTACCGACCAGTTTATGGTATTCTATAAAATGCCTAGGTATTCTATAGAATTCCGGCTTTCATACATTTCCGGTTATGTTACCTGCAAAGTATGAAATGCCGGCATTCTATGGAATACGTAGGCATTTTATAGAATACCATAAACTGGTCGGCAATCTATGAAACGATTAACATTTCACACATTTCCTAGGCATTCTATAGAATGACAAATGACAAACCGGCAAAATATGAAATACATCTCCGATTCATTCCTTTGGCATTTCATCGGCATTCCTAGGCATTTTATAGAATGCCGGTCCTTTTTAGGCAAAGTATGAAATATGAGAACTATTATATACTTTCGCTAGGCATTGTATATAATACCTAGGCATTCTATAAAATGATAAATGCTATTTGTGCAAAGTATGAAAAAAGGAATGAATCGGAGATGTATTTCATACTTTGCCGGTTTGTCATTTGGCATTCTATAGAATGCCTAGGAAATGTGTGAAATGTTAATCGTTTCATAGATTGTCGACCAGTTTCCGGTATTCCATAAAATGCCTAGGTATTCTATAGAATGCCGGCTTTTATACATTGCCGGTAACACATATATTAAGCGATTCTAATACTTAATTCATCAGATTGGAGTCCTTTATATTAAGTTAGTGCCATTTTTGCTAATTTAACGACGGTTTCGTGAATGTGGAACGATTTCCGAAAAGTCGCCAAGTTGGCTATATCTAACCAAATTAGTTGCCACGGTCTCCAAATTGATCGCCAAGCGTTATTTACTTATATATGTAAACTAGATTAGAAATATTTTAACTGATTTATCGCATAATATTGCATATGGAAAATGAACATAATTGATAATAATGAACTAGATTTTAACATAAAAAACAGTGCAAATAAAATTAACAGTCTCTCAACACCGAGAAGATGCATTTATAGGCAACCATTCCTTTATTTGAAGGAACACATTGCTTAGCAATGGCGGCATGTTTCGGCACATTCACGTCAAATTTGGCAGAATATCGCCTGTTTGGAGACTTTTGTCGAGTTTCGGAAGGCACTCGAATTTTTTCGACATCTCCATTACTTTTGAAGAGACGTTCTCTGTCTAGAGATTACTATGGATAATATAAAGGAAACCATCGTTCAGTTGGACAAAGTGGAAGTGAATTGTGAAATACGACAGTGTTTTGATACTAAATTTGTTGTTTTGGGTATTAGTTGAGTATTTGATTGCTGCTTTTTGCACCCGACAGTTCCTTTTGTGATATTGTAAGATGGCTAATGGGTTATTAGCTACAACATTCCTGATTACACTTATTGAATAGAACCGCGATTTAAGAGGATACCCCGTAATAATGCGTATGTAAAGGATATCTTCATTTTCCCTTTTGAGTGTGAGCAAGCCTAGACCTGCACACTCAAATGAGCATCCCAACTATGCCGTCCAAAAAGAAAAATACAGAATTGGAGATGTAATAGACATACATATGGGGTTTCCTCCATCCATTTAACTTTCGATGAAAGTGTCCTAGAGCTGTAAAAGCAGAGCCTACTAATAGGAAAGTGACAAGTGGCTATGCGCTAGGGATTGAGAAAGTTTCCAACACTTCTAGCGGCGAATTGAAGAAGTTCGAATTTATATTGACAAAATAAACAAGATAAACGAAATTTCTCAATTATAAAGTTTTAGAACATTCTCGATTTAGTACGGAAATACTTACGAATTGAGTCTACGCAGACGATAAATATGAGGTTAACGAAGATGGATAATCATTGTACGGCATCATTGTCTGCCATTCTTATACAACATTTGTTTTTTACTGCAAAAATTATAATTGTAAAACAATATCTCATTAACCGGAGTATTATTGTTCTATGCGTATTTTTCACCATTTCGTTCAGAAGTACTTAAGTATAACGGAAAAAAAGTATAAAGTATAACCTCATCGACGGTGTTCCTGCCTTGTCGGGGCGGTGAGGCTTGCGTGTACCTTTGACCCGGAGGGCTATACCGGCGGTAGCTTGCTACCGGTAGGGTCTCCCAAACCGGACAGGCCGAAGGGTAGGTGCCAGACTAAAAAGAACACCAACTCGAGCCAAGACGGACTTCTACTTATATGGTGCTCAGATCCCCGGATCAACAGAAGCTGCATTTCACCTCCTCATTATGACCCCGTTGAAAAATTTGCATAATGATCACTTTTCGTTGACCTCATTATTTATTTCATGTACACATATTACGTGCAAATAAAACGTCTTTCCAGACAAAATACAAAGCGATTTACAATTGCATAATTGAAATTTTTTTCACTATCTTGCATCGTTTTCAAGATGGGATTCCTAACTTCTTCAATTCGCCACTGGAGGAGCTGCAAACATTTTCTATTGATATTGCATAGCCGCTTTCGAATTAGTAAACCCTATTTTTGCAGCTCTAGAAACCCTTCAGTCGAAAGTTATATGGATGCATATTCACTTATTACGAAATCCTTTATATATTGTAAACACCAAACAAAAGACAGAAACAGACACACACACATACATACGTCAATTTAATAACAGCTTTTCCATGTTGACAAAACAGAAACACACACAGATATACAGGGGTCCAGTGCTATCGGTGCCCAATGGCTATTTCCTCAACCGTTAGTCACAGAGATACACATCCAATTACAAAAATGTTTTAAATTTTAAAATCTATTATCTTAGAAACAGTTTAAATCAATAAATGTGTTTCTAAAAGAAATAAGAAATATACATTTTTATACAGTCCCCCGGTCCTACCAATAGTATTTAGGAAATCATCCTCATATAATTTTATGCAAAACAAAAGAAATATCATCCTTTTACGACCAAAATTGAACGACTTATGGATGTTTAAAGTTGGAGCATTTTTTGTGCTCAGAAATGGTCAATATGGTCCCTGATTGGTTGGTTGCCTGAAACGGGTCGATTTTATGCGCGGAAAAGCGACTTAAGTCATAAAGTTTAATGCTTCGTAACTCGGTGAAATTTTGGTCGTAAAAGGAAGATTTTTTTTTATTTTGCATGAAATTGTATGAGGATGATTTTCCTAAATATAATTGGTAGGACCAGATAACCGTTTGAAAATTTATATTTCGTATTTCTTTCAGAAATGTATTTATTGATTTAAACTGTTTCTAAGATAATAGATTTTAAAATTTAAAACATTTTTGCAATTGGAAGTGTATCTCTGTGACTAACGGTTGAGGAAATAGCCATTGGACACCGATAGCACTGGACACCCTGTATAGTGATATGTCATTTTAAAACCAGTTTCTCCGTGTTCTTCTGTGTTGACAAAAGCATAGAGATAGATACAAAAACTTAAACAGATATAGTAACATGCCACCTTAAAAAGAGCTATTCCGTGTTGACAAAAATGCAGAGATAAATGCACACACATAGTGACAAATCACTTTCCTTGTTGACAAAACACAGAGACAGACACACACAGATGATAGTGACACGTCATTTTAAAAACGGTGTTTTCGTGTTGACAAAAATGCCGAGACAAATATACACAAATAGTGGCAAGTCACTTTAAAAATAGCTTTTCAGTGTTGACAAAAACACAAACAAATACACACAAATAGTGACACATCACATTAAAAACGGCTTCTCCGCGTTGTTCCGTGTTGACAGAAACACAGACAAATACACACAAATAGTGACACAAATAGGGGCAAGTCACTTTAAAAATAGCTTTTCAGTGTTGACAAAAACACAAATACACACAAATAGTGACACATCACATTAAAAACGGCTTCTCCGCGTTGTTCCGTGTTGACAGAAACACAGACAAATACACACAAATAGTGACACGTCATTTTAAGGAAGGCTTTTCCGTGTCGTTTCCGTGTTGACAAAAACACTCAAATAAACGCAAATAATGACACATCATTTTAAAAACGGTTTTTTCGTATTGCAAGGGGCATTAACCGTGTCAATCCATCGAAAATACGATTTCGAATTGAAGACCGTATTGCAACTCTTTTCATATATTTTATGCGGTAGGGAAACTAAAAATAGGAAGTTTAGATGAAAGTTATTACTAGTTTGGTAAAGCATAAGTAATTCTTCAAAGAATTTTCTAAGGAGTTATCTATTTTTTGTAGGAAAAAAACTGATCCATTTCCTTTTCCTATCAGCGTGGCTGTAATATTGGACGCAAGCATCAAAAGGTGAAAAATATTAATCATAAGGCAATATAAACCTGCTAGCGTCAACAAGATAATAAGTTTTCTCTCTAAGAAATATGCTTGATATTTTCTAAATTCAATTTCTTTTGAAAAAGTAATATAATAGAACCAGCCGAATACCCGTTGAAAATCAACAGTCTTGCAATAAGCATCCCCGAATAATGTAAATTTTTGAATAATTCGCGTTTCACATATATTCGGCAAATCGAATATTTTGGAGTACAGAGCCCCCTAAAGAAGAAAATATTGGGAAACTTAAGTTGCGCATTTCTTCCTTTCGAACTATCTACCCGTACGCAAATTAAAGTCTATCTCATCCCCGAAGCATTACTAATTTATCATTTCTCCTTTCGAACGTTTTTCTGTGAAGCATACTCATGAACATTTTTGAAAAACTCTGTTTGTCTCGGGTTTTTTATCAGATGATTGGTCCAAATACCAAATATCAAGTCTCTATCACATTTAAAAGGAAGTGTGCCTCATTTATTCGGAAAATCGAACATATTGGTGTGGGGCACGCCTTAAAGTAGCAAATATTGGAAATCTGAAATTTCACACTTTCTTCTTTTCAAACTATCTACCCGTAGACGAAATTTGAAGCCTCCATCCTATCGTGAAGCATGTTTTTTCTATCACTTCATCTTTCGGACGTTTTTTGTGTAACAACCCCCCCCCCCCCCCTCAATGAGCATTTTTGTCAAACCGCATTCATTTTTAGATTTTTTATCAAATGGTTAATCCATAAACTAAATTTAAAGCCTCTATCACATTGTAAAGGAGTCGTTTTTCATTTGTTCGGCAAATTGAATATTTTAGTGAGCTGCACCCCCTACAATAGCAAATGTTGAAAAACTGAAATTGCACACTTCCTTCCTTTCCAACATTTTACCTGTACACCAAATTAATTTGAAGTCTCTATCTCATCGCGAACCATTCTTTTTCTATCATTTCAAATTTCGAATGTTTTGTGTGGAGTACCCACCTCCTTAAATATACATTTCCGAAAAACTCTATTCTTCTTGTGTTTTCTATCAGATGATTCGCCCATATACCAAATATCAAGCCTCTATCACGTTTTAAAAAGGACGTACTATATTCTACTTTATTCCGAAAATCGAATATTTTGTTGTGCGGCACCCCCTAAAGTAGAAAATATTGGTAAACTGAAATTGTACACTTTATTCCTTCCAAGCTATCTACCCTTACACCAAATTTGATATCTCTATATCATCTCGAAGATGTGTTTTTTAATCAGTTCACCTTTCTAACGTTTTTCTCTGGAGCACCTCCCATAAACGAACATTTTTTAAAAACGATATTCGTCTTGAGTTTTTTCGCCAAATGATTAGCCCTTGTACCAAATTTCAAGCCTCTATCAAATTTTAAAGGCGCCTTTTCGCATATATTCAGTAAATCGAACATTTTGGTGTGCCGCACCCCCTTAAGTAAAAATGTTGAAATCTGAAATTGCACACTTTCTTCCTGTCGAACGATTTACCCATACACTAAATTTAAAGTCTCTATCTTATCGCAAAGCATGCTTTCCTATGATTTCACATTTCGAACGTTTTTGTGTGGAACACCCCCTCTAGAGAACGTTTTCGAAAAATTCGATTTTTCCCGGGGGGGCGGGGTTATCGAACAACCGAGTCGTGTACCAAATTGCAAGTCTCTATCTATTCGGGAAGTGCCTAGAAAAGCGTGACAGACGGGCGGACAGACGTCCGGACAGACAAACAGACAAATGGACAGACGGGCACTTAGCAATTAGTATATATAATTGTTAGACAAAAAGAGGACATGCGATTTGAAGGGGTGTTAGGATTCCTTAATACGGTACCACAAACTTGAAAGTACAGTTCAGGTCTTGCTGAAACTTGGCGTAAACCATTATAAGATTACATAACATTTTTAGAATGTAAACGTTTCTTGTACTTGACAGGGTGTTGCTTTTGGCCATGAAGTTGTGTTTCTTGTGAGATTTCAGTACTTTTTGTAGAAATATTTATCAACATGATTTCGTAACGATGTTACAACTGGATGGGATAGCGCAGTGGTTAAGGCACGGGGGTTGGAATCAAACGATCCGAGTTCGATTCTCGCATTTGCCCAAATTACACCCCCCCCCCCACGTACGTTACATATGTGAGTCCGAAAGTCCTTCTGAGAGGTTGGCGTTATGGCAAGGAGGGTATGGTCCCTGAGAATGCCGTCTCTCACTGGGATCCGGTCTAAATTGGTTGGCACTGTTCTGGTCATCCAAACAGATACATCACACCATGTAGGTAAAAGTAAGGAGTTAAAAACTTCATATTAAGAAAACGCCAATATCGTTTGAAACAATCATTCAAGTGGCGCTTGGATGAGATAAATAGTTCTGCATTGTATGCATTTCTACGAAAAAAGGTCTAAAATATTTATTTAAACCGCCATTTGTGAAAAAATAAATTATTAGCGGAATACAAAGTAGAACTGAAACAATAAATAATATTCCTACATATTCAAATTTACTTTTCAATTTATTTTTATGTCCCTATATCCATCTTTAAACTGCGACATAACACTGGTTAATTATACTCATGATGAGGGAACCCTTAATTTATAAATAGTCAAAAATGTATATAGTCGATGTTACGCCTTTCTGTTGAGACCACTAACAATAGCAGCAACTTTACTAACACTAGTGACACCTAGATATAATTGTCAAAGCATTATGGCATTTTCAAGCGTTTGATCCATAGGAGTTTTATCTCCTTCTCTCTAACTCTTCCTCAGACCTTCTAGTAGGTCGAGGAGCCTGGGTGGGACAAACAAGCAATGCTCCTGCAGGCGGTTGCACATTTCACTTTACAGCCGAGCACCCTATGTTCATATTTTTTCAAATTTTAGAAATTAGATATCAAATTTATCAAATTGTAAAATAAAAGTTATGTACCTCCCACCAAACGTACTTCATCAGCAATCAGTGTTTAAATTCGGTTCAGTACTTTAGACTGGTTCGTCAATACTGAAGAAAATGGCAACAAGATCATTAATGCAACAAAATCATTAAAAAATTCGCATATCTGTATCTTTAAAATTTACCAACGAGTTATATTTAATTGAAAATTGAACATTGCGAATGGGGACCGGATATCAAGTCAGAAATTTAAATTTGTGACATATCACAGAAAAGATAGACTGGATGATAATACATAGGATACCCAACCACGTAGTGAGTATCACTGCTTTATATGATCTCTTTCTGTGTAATGCTTTATTTAAATGCGTTTGTGATAAAACATTTTGACACATATTAACGTATTTTTGATCTAAACAATTTAAATGGTCAATTTGTATATGACCCCTATTTTCACTGATGTAATAGCCTTTCACACGGTACGGAAAAGTGGCATAAGTCGGATGTTTTCCTTTATCATAATTCAGTTGATTTTAAAAATACAAATATGCGTTTTTTTCAATGATCTTGTTGCATTAAAAATAAAAATTTTCTGATTGACCCAATTTGTCTAAGGGGGACATATAAAAATTATAAAGTGTAACTGTTTGAAAATGAATGGCAGGACTATTTCATTAACGTAGTCTTATTTCCTACCTTCCTTTCAGCATTTTTGCAATTTACATTGGCCACTTATCTCCAACAGGTAAAGGATTAAAGCGCGTATCAATCTTTTTGGGACACCCTGTATTTGCAAATGTTCTTGCAAGATTGAGTGTTCGACAGTTAACCGCTAATAACGTGAGAGCAGTAAGTATGAAGGGTTGCAGGAGGTTGGCGGAAAACCAGTCACAAATTGTCTGATATCGCTCAAACGGCGATTCATCACACATATCCAACACAGAAGGAGGGTATAGTACCTATGTATGCCATCCCTCACTGGGATCCGGTCTAAAGTAAGTAGGGGATTCAAAAAGTAAGGTAACAAGAGCTCTCACGGATGCACAAATTAAGTGTGTGAATTAAATTCCATGTCTAGATAAGGAGTCGTGTTGTTGCACGACAAGGCCCGATCGCATACGGCCTTGGTTACACGTGATTTGGTACAGCGTTTTCAATGGAATGTACTGGAATACCCACCTTACGGCCCGGATCTCGCACCAAACGATTTTCATCTCTTCGGATCGTAGAAGAAGGACCTGGCATATCGCCATTTCACAACCGATGCCGAAGTTCAGGAAGTCGGCGTTGAGTGGCTCCGCGACTTGGACCCTGATTTCTTGTATGCCGGATTCGATAGATTGGTTTACCGATGAAGCAAATGTTTCTATAACCATGGTGACTATGTGGAAAAGTAATATGTACCAATGCCTTGCTAACTTTGTGTATTTCTTTGATTTCGTGAATAAACCTTTTCTCTCACTTGTTACATTACTTTTTGAACCACCCTGGTAGTTGGCACTGCCCTACCTTTCAAACAGATACCTCACACCTTCTGGTAGATCAAGCGATCAGAGTTGAACAAATAAACAATGGTACCGCAGTTTTTGCAGGTTTCACTTTACCGCCAAGGGACATACATTCATGTTTTATCAATTTTATCAAATTGTAAAGCCAAAGTACATTATGTTCTTTCAATTTTTGAAATTTGATATTCTAAATGAAGTTTTAAAAGCAAAGTATGTACTTCTCACTAGAACGCACAAAATTAGCTATCATGCATTGCATTTTTTTTCAGTAGTTAAGGCGGTAGCTCCATCAACAATGAAAGAGAAATGGCCGTAGCGAAAAGTGCCATTTTAAAGTTATTTTTTCTTGGGTGCTGCCGCACAAATTGTAATTTTTTTTCCAGCTTTGAGACAAGATTACAGGGAAAAAAAATAACTTTAGCTATCTTGGGGCTGAGCTACATACATGAAAATCAGGATTTGCCATGTCAGGTAAAATCTATACATTTTCCCAGCTACGTATTTGGAATTGGTGGCTGCGCGTTCCAAATGTTTATATATATATATAATTTGAAATAGGCTTGTCAGTTTGTTTAGTATACCTATCAACCTTTTTTCGAAATCCAAAAGATGTCTCACCAAAAATACAGTTTGTCATTAGCAGTTATTAACCATAATAGTTACTATTATATATGTAAATCCATATAAATTATTATTTATTAGCAATATCCATATAAATTATTAGCAAATATTTACTAGTTCCAAAGCTGTTAATTAATTGAACAGAATTTCTGAAGGTTAATGCAAGTTAACTCCTTACATTATCTCTTAACTATTTATCAGTTGATTTTGACTCTATAATGTATAATAGCGAACCCCGCAATAATACAAAAAAAAAATCTGATGTGGGCAGCACATGACTTTCTTTATATAATGCAATGAATTTACTGCTTTTACAGTAAAAAAAAAATAAATTATTTTTATAGTAAATATTTATATTATTTCCAAGATATTGAATTTTCGTCAATTAGTCGTTATTTTCATTGATTTAGCGTCATTTTTATCCATTTTGGCGAGTTTTTCGTTAATTTAGCAACATTTCAAAAAGTCGCCAAGTTGGCGACAATCCACCAAATTCGTCGCCAAAATCTCGCCAAGCGCTATAGACGGAGAAATAAGTTATTTTTACAGCAGATAAATGACTACTGGCGTTCAAATACAAAAGTATTACTCAAAGTATCTTTTCTCATGAATGGAACGAGCTATTATTCTTAAATTAAATATGCAAATAAATTGATCATTAGTATACCCAAAATTCAGCTAAATTAAACAAAAATATTTAAAACAAAGGTATTTATAAAAAAAATCGCATAAAGAAATTTTTATACAAAGTTTGGATGGCATGTTGGATGTAATTTCGTATTACTATAAACATTTTATATTCTTATCAGGGGTTGAATATACCTCTTGGGTGGGGCTTAGCCGCCTTTAGATCCTACCTGGCTACGGCCCTGCCCTAGTGGGATGGACGCTACTCAAGTATGTGTGTGTGGGGGGGTGGGGGGGGGGTACGGCATGAAAAATTGACAAAACGAATAAAAATCAATTATAAACGATGGCCGTGATAAATGTTGACAGGGGATTAATAACTTGTATGGGCATAATAGATTATAATTTGATCGCATTCAATTATTTTATGAATATTATGTATTATAGAAAAATAAATAGATAGTGAAGATTAAAAGAGTATAGTGACGAAATCCTTTTCTGAAAGTATTTCTAAAGATTAATCCATAATGCGCGTGAAAAATAATAATCAACCTATTTCCCAGCCAGTCCTTTGTACTATTGGAATTAAACCCCACAAAAAGAAGAAAATATTAATCATTGGACAGTATCACTCTACAACTGGAAATAAAAGGATGAACTTCTTTTCGCGAAGGGGGTTGTGAGGTTACCATCAATAGAACTTGTTCTTCAAAACTACTTGAATGACATAGTTAAAGGTGAAAATTCCCGAAAATATTAATGCAAGAAAATATGTGCTTATTCTCTACCGTCTAGTATACAGGGTGATTAAAATACGATGGACCAAACTGTAGAAGGTGGTAGTACACATCAAAGTAAGCATTTTTCGTCATAATTTACCGGGTTGGAAATGAAAAGTAAAGGCGTTACAGGACCGATGGATTGGTGGTGGTCCCATACCTTGGCCCCCTCTATCACCCGACCTGTGGCATCTTGACTTCTTTTTGTGGGGATATCTCAACAGTAGTGGCAGCTCGCGGATAGGCACTCTGGCACTGCGGGAGCGACAGTGCTCTCTCTCCCTTGCAGCCTCGCGTGCAGCTTCCTATGTACGAATGCGCACAACAGTCAAACACCACGTTTCACAGTTCCAGCAGCGTGGTGTTTGACTGTTGTGCGCATGCGCACATAGGGAGCTGCACGCGAGACTGCGAGGTAGAGAGAGCACTGCCGCTCCCGCAGTGCCACAGTGCCTATACGCGAGCCGCCACTACTTAAGAGTCTCATCAACGACACCGTCTTTGAATCTGAAGAGGAACTCATCCCTAGAATTTCTTCCGCTGTTACCGAAGTGCGCGACATGCCTGGTCTGTTCGAGAAAGTTCGCCAATCCCCCCATCGCCGTTGTGGGACGTGCTTTCAGGTTGGAGGTCGCTCTTTTGAGCTATTACTGTAAGTATTGCTTATTAATTGCCATTTCATAACATCTAAGCCATTCTTGTGTTTTCGACCCACCTCATCGGTTTCACCATTTAGCGCTCACTGGCGCCTTTCGTTTCATTTCCGACCCAGTAAACAATGACGAAAAATGCTTGATACGGTGTATACTACCACCTCGCAAAAATAGGCACGTCTATTTTCAATCACCCTGTATAACATTTTTGATGCTGCATTATTGCATTATTCGGAAATTTTCATGGACGATCTAACCGTATAGTGAAATTGAATTGAATAATCTGTCTAGATATAAAAATGGCATTTCGAGTGCATGCGATAAATATGACATAACTAACTATTTCACTTATTGTGTTGTGACCGCTTGACTTCTTACTCAGATGGAAAATTCATTTGTACTACAATTCTTCAGTGCTCGAATCTGGCAACGCCGGATTATGCTACAAAACCTGAAAATGCGCAAAGAAACTGTACATTACATGTATAAGAAACTCAATATTGTATTTAGGACAGAATTGGAAATTGTGGAAAGAAACTGAACATTGATTTTAAAAGAAACTAAACACTGTATTTATGGCAGAATTGGAAAATGCACAAAAAGAAAAACTGAACATTGGATTTAAGAGAAACTGAGCATTGGATTTAAGAGAATCTGAACATTGGATTTAAGAGAAACTGAACATTGGATTTAAGAGAAACTGAACATTGGATTTAAGAGAATCTGAACATTGGATTTAAGAGAAACTGAACATTGGATTTAAGAGAAATTGAACATTGGATTTATAAGAAACTGAACATTGGATTTAAGAGAAACTGAACATTGGATTTAAGAGACATTGAACATTGGATTTAAGAGAAACCGAACATTGGATTTAAGAGAAACCGAACACTGGATTTAAGAGAAACCGAACATTGGATTTAAGAGAAAATGAACATTGGATTTAAGAGAAATTGAACATTGGATTTATAAGAAACTGAACATTGGATTTAAGAGAAACTGAGCATTGGATTTAAGAGAAATTGAACATTGGATTTAAGAGAAACTGAACATTGGATTTAAGAGAAACTGAACATTGGATTTAAGAGAAACTGAACATTGGATTTGAGAGAAATTGAACATTGGATTTAAGAGAATCTGAACATTGGATTTAAGAGAAACTGAACATTGGATTTAAGAGAAATTGAACATTGGATTTAAGAGAAACCGAACATTGGACTTAAGAGAAACCGAACACTGGATTTAAGAGAAACCGAACATTGGATTTAAGAGAAACTGAACATTGGATTTAAGAGAAATTGAACATTGGATTTAAGAGAAACTGAACATTGGATTTAAGAGAGAAACTGAACATTGGATTTAAGAGAACCTGAATACTGAATTTAAGAGAAACTGATCGTTGGATTTAGGGCAGAATTGAAACTCGACGTGACATATGTAGTGATGTTTTGATGCAGTATATAAAAATTTATTTTTCCTTGATAAGAGAGTCACGTTTTGTGAAATTTATTATTCTCGTTCGACTTTGTTGAGTCTACACCCGGGGATATCAGATCAAAGTGTTTTTTCTATAAAAACAGTTAAACTTTAAATTATTAAAATTACATTGTTTTTCCTTTGTCGTCGTCGCGATTTTACACCGATGATTCTCGCTTTCTCTATGGCTAGTCGTCATTAAATGTCACATCTACACAATCAAAGTTGTTGATCACTTTTCTGTATATCAAAATCCCTTTCAGTTTTAAACATAAAAATGGCGAACATTTTACATATCTGTTTTCAATATAGTTACAGGAGAAAATTTTGGAGAGTATAATTCCAAGAAAATTTTTGCCATATTTACTAACCTTATATAATATATTTTTATTTTCCCTGCAATACATGGTAATGTATCAAGAAAGTATTGGAATAGTACCGAAAATCGCAACTCGAGTTTTCGACGAATATACACGTTTTGGGACCATTAGAACACGAAAAACTACATTTAGCGTGATTTTTAATGCTGCATTATTCGGAAATTTTCATGGACGATCTAGCCGTATAGTGAAATTGAATTAAATATGACATATATCCATCTATCTATCTATATATACTAATTGCCATGTGTCCGTCTGTCCGTCTGTCTGTCTGTCTGTCTGTCTGTCTGCCTGTCACGCTTTTTTCAGGCACTTCCCGAATAGATAGAGACTTGCAATTTGGTACACGGCTCGGTCGTTCGATAAAACCCCCTGGAAAAATAGAATTTTCCGAAAATCTTCTATAGAGGGGGTGCCCCACACCAAAACGTTCGAAAAGTGCAAAGATGGGAAAGCATACTTTGCGATAAGTTAGAGACTTCAAATTTGGTGTATAGGTAAATCATTCGAAAGGATGAAAGTGTGCAATTTCAGATTTCCAATATTTTCTACTTAAGGGGGTGCCGCACACCAAAACTTTCGAAAAGTGAAATGATAGGAAAGCATGCTTTGCGATGAGATAGAGACTTCAAATTCGGTGTATGGGTAAACCGTTCGAAGGGAAGAAAATGTGCAATTTGAGATTTCCAATATTTTCTACTTAAAGGGGTGCAGCACACCAAAACGTTCGAAAAGTGAAATGATAGGAAAGCATGCTTTACGATGAGATAGAGACTTCAAATTCGGTGTATGGGCAAATCGTTCTAAAGGAAGAAAGTGTGCAATTTCAGATTTCCAATATTTTCTACTTAAGAGGGTGTAGCACACCAAAACGTTCGATTTACCGAATAAATGAGAAAAGACGCCTTTAAAATTTGATAGAGGCTTAAAATTTGGTATATGGGCTAATAATTTGACGAAAACGCTCAAGACGAATACAGTTTTTCAAAAATGTTCGTTTAAGGGGATGCTCCAGATTAAAACTTTCGAAAAGTCAATTGATAAAAAAAACCATGCTTTGGAATGAGATAAAGATATCAAATTTGGTGTAAGGATAGATAGTTTGAAAGGACGAAAGTGCACAGTTTCAGTTTACCAATATTTTCTACTTTAGGGGGTGCCGCACACCAAAGTGTTCGATTTTCGGAATAAAGGAGAAACGCTCCTTTAAAAACGAGATAGAGGCTTTATATTTGGTATATGGGCGACACATTTCATAGAAATCACAAAAAGAATAGAGTTTTTAAAAAATGTATAGTTAAAGGGGTGGGTACTCCACACAAAAGCATTCGAAAGATGAAATGCTAGAAAAGCATGCTTCACGATGAGATAGAGACTTCAAATTTGGTGTACGGGTAAAAAGTTGGAAAGGAAGAAAGTGTGCAATTTCAGTCTTCCAAGATTTGCTATTGTAGGGGGTGCCGATGTATCTCTATCTATTCGTTCGAAACGTTCAAAAAGAGAATTGATAAGAAACCATGCTTCGAAATGAGATAGAGATATCAAATTTGGTGTAAAGGTAGATAGTTTGAAAGGAAGAAAGTGTGAAACTTCAGATTTCCTATATTTGCTACTTTAAGGGGTGCGCACACTAATATGTTCGATTTTCCGAATAAATAAGGCACGCTTCCTTTTAAATGTGATAGAGGCTTGATATTTGGTATATGGGCCAATCATCTGATAAAGCACACAAGACAAACGAAGTTTTTCAAAAATGTTCATTTATGAATGTGTTTCACAGAAAAAAGTTCCAAAGGAAAAATAATGACATAGGGGTGCCTCGGGGTGAGATAGACTTTAATGTGGTGTACGGGTAGATAATTCGAAAGGAAGAAATGCGGAAATTTAGTTTCCCAATATTTTCTTCTTTAGGGAGTTCTGCACACCAAAATATTCGATTTGTCGAATAAATGTGAAACGCGAATTATTAAAATATTTACATTATTCAGGGGTTGCTTATTGTGAGACCGTTGATTTTAAACGGGTATTCGGCTAGTTATATACTAATTGCCAAGTATCCTTCTGTCTGTCTGTCTGTCTGTCTGTCTGTCACGCTTTTTTCAGGCACTTCCAGAATAGATGGAGACTTGCAATTTGGTACACGGCTCGGACGTTCGATAAAACCCTCTGGAAATATCGAATTTTCCGAAACCGTTCTATAGAGGGGGTGCCCCACACCATAACGTTCGAAAAGTGAAAACACGGGAAAGCATATTTTGCGATGAGATAGAGACTTCAAATTTGGTGTATGGGTAAACCGTTCGAAAGGAAGAAAGTGTGCAATTTCAGATTTCCAATATTTTCTACTTAAGGGGTGTCCCACACCAAAACGGTCGATTTACCGAATAAATGAGAAAAGGCGCCTTTAAAATATGATAGAGGCTTAAAATTTGGTATATGGGCTAATAATTTGACGAATACACCCAAGACGAATACAGTTTTTCAAAAATGTTCGTTTAAGGGGGTGCTCCAGAGTAAAACGATCGAAATGTCAATTGATAAAAATCCTTGCTTTGTAATGAGATAGAGATATCAAATTTGGTGTAAGAGTAGATAATTTGAAAGGAAGAAAGTGTACAATTCCTGTTTACCAATATTTTCTACTTTAGGGGGTGCCGCACACCAAAATGTTCGATTTTCGGAATAAAGTAGAAACGCTCCTTTAAAAACGTGATAGAGGCTTTATATTTGGTATATGGCCGAATCATCTCATAGAAATCACAAAAAGAATAGAATTTTTAAAAAATGTATAGTTAAGGGGGTGGGTACTCCACACAAAAGCATTCGAAAGATGAAATACTAGAAAAGCATGCTTAACGATGGGATAGAGACTTCAAATTTGGTGTACGGGTAAAAATTTGGTAAGGAAGAAAGTGTGCAATTTCAGTCTTCCAACATTTGCTATTGTAGGCGGTGCCGATCACTAAAATGTTCAATTTGCCGAACAAATGAAAAACGCCTCCTTTACAATGTGATAGAAGCTAGAAATTTAGTACATGGGCTAACCATTTGACAAAAAAACCAAACATGAATACAGTTTGACAAAAATGTTCATTAACGGGGTGCTACACTGAAAAACGTTCGAAAGGTGAAGTGATAGAAAAAACATGCTTCTCGATAGGATAGAGACTTCAAATTTGGTGTACGGGTAGAAAGTTTGAAAGGAAGATAACGTGAAATTTCAGATTTCCAATATTTGCTACATTAAGGGGTGCCGCACAATAATATGTTCGATTTTTCGAATAAATGAGGCAAGCTTCTTTTTAAATGCGATAGAGGTTTGATATTCGGTATATGGGCCAATCATCTGATAAAAAACCCAAGACAAAGAGAGTTCTACAAAAATGTTCATTTATGGGTGTGCTTCACAGAAAAAATTTCCAAAGGAGGAATACTAATATAGTATTCCTCCTTAGTACTAATATATAATTGGATTTGGTGTATTGGTAAAGCATTCGAACGGAAGAAAGTGTGCAACTTCAGATTTCCAATATTCTCTACTTAAGGGGTACCGCACACCAAACCTTTCGAAAAGTGAAATGATAAGAAAGCATGCTTTGCGATGAGCTAAAGACTTCAAATTTGGTGTATGGGTAAATCGTTTGAAAGGAAGAAAGTGTGCAATTTCAGATATCCAATATCTTTTACTTCAGGGGGTACCACACACTAAAACGTTCGAAAAGTGAAATGATAGGAAAGCATGCTTTGCGATGAGGTAGAGACTTCAAATTTGGTGTATTGTTAAATCGTTCAAAAGGAAGAAAGTGTGCAATTTCAGAATTCCAATATTTTCTACTTAAGGGGGTGCCGCACACCAAAATGTTCGATTTTCCGAATAAATAAGGCACGCTTCCTTTTAAATGTGATAGAGGCTTGATATTTGGTATATGGGCCAATCATCTGATAAAGCACACAAGACAAACGAAGTTTTTCAAAAATGTTCATTTATGAATGTGTTTCACAGAAAAAAATTCCAAAGGAAAAATAATGACATAGGGGTGCCTCGGGGTGAGATAGACTTTTATGTGGTGTACGGGTAGATAATTCGAAAGGAAGAAATGCGGAAATTTAGTTTCCCAATATTTTCTTCTTTAGGGAGTTCTGCACACCAAAATATTCGATTTGTCGAATAAATGTGAAACGCGAATTATTAAAATATTTACATTATTCAGGGGTTGCTTATTGTGAGACCGTTGATTTTAAACGGGTATTCGGCTAGTTATATACTAATTGCCAAGTATCCTTCTGTCTGTCTGTCTGTCTGTCTGCCTGCCACGCTTTTTTCAGGCACTTCCAGAATAGATGGAGACTTGCAATTTGGTACACGGCTCGGACGTTCGATAAAACCCTCTGGAAATATCGAATTTTCCGAAACCGTTCTATAGAGGGGGTGCCCCACACCATAACGTTCGAAAAGTGAAAACACGGGAAAGCATATTTTGCGATGAGATAGAGCCTTCAAATTTGGTGTATGGGTAAACCGTTCGAAAGGAAGAAAGTGTGCAATTTCAGATTTCCAATATTTTCTACTTAAGGGGTGTCGCACACCAAAACGGTCGATTTACCGAATAAATGAGAAAAGGCGCCTTTAAAATATGATAGAGGCTTAAAATTTGGTATATGGGCTAATAATTTGACTAATACTCCCAAGACGAATACAGTTTTTCAAAAATGTTCGTTTAAGGGGGTGCTCCAGAGTAAAACGTTCGAAATGTCAATTGATAAAAATCCTTGCTTTGTAATGAGATAGAGATATCAAATTTGGTGTAAGAGTAGATAATTTGAAAGGAAGAAAGTGTACAATTCCTGTTTACCAATATTTTCTACTTTAGGGGGTGCCGCACACCAAAATGTTCGATTTTCGGAATAAAGGAGAAACGCTCCTTTAAAAACGTGATAGAGGCTTTATATTTGGTATATGGCCGAATCATCTCATAGAAATCATAAAAAGAATAGAATTTTTAAAAAATGTATAGTTAAGGGGGTGGGTACTCCACACAAAAGCATTCGAAAGATGAAATACTAGAAAAGCATGCTTAACGATGAGATAGAGACTTCAAATTTGGTGTACGGGTAAAAATTTGGTAAGGAAGAAAGTGTGCAATTTCAGTCTTCCAACATTTGCTATTGTAGGCGGTGCCGATCACTAAAATGTTCAATTTGCCGAACAAATGAAAAACGCCTCCTTTACAATGTGATAGAAGCTAGAAATTTAGTACATGGGCTAACCATTTGACAAAAAAACCAAACATGAATACAGTTTGACAAAAATGTTCATTAACGGGGTGCTACACGGAAAAACGTTCGAAAGGTGAAGTGATAGAAAAAACATGCTTCTCGATAGGATAGAGACTTCAAATTTGGTGTACGGGTAGAAAGTTTGAAAGGAAGATAACGTGAAATTTCAGATTTCCAATATTTGCTACATTAAGGGGTGCCGCACAATAATATGTTCGATTTTTCGAATAAATGAGGCAAGCTTCTTTTTAAATGCGATAGAGGCTTGATATTCGGTATATGGGCCAATCATCTGATAAAAAACCCAAGACAAAGAGAGTTCTACAAAAATGTTCATTTATGGGTGTGCTTCACAGAAAAAATTTCCAAAGGAGGAATACTAATATAGTATTTGTTCCGTATCTGTTTCGAGATCGCCTTTTGGCGACTGAACACTCCGCCTTGGCGCTAATTAGGTTGTTGTAACCCAGCCGAAGAAGGTAGAAAAGAGCGAGAACTTGTGTGCGAGTTCAGTTTTCTCTGTTGCATCCGTCATGTGCTGTCGTGGTGTTTGTTTTGTGCAAATAAAGTTTTGTTAATATACAGTCCATTCGCAGCATTTTTTCGCTTACCTCCGCACATTTAATGGTCCTAACGAGCCGTAGGTACTACCAGTTCCTATGGTAAGGGATTTGATTAAATAACTAATTTAATCTTACTTTAGTTCCATCGCGCGCCATGACTGACAGTAACACAATTACTGTTCTAAACCGCAAGCGCGGAAATATAAAGGGTCAACTGACCAAAGTTACGAACTGTCTAGCCGAAGGAAAAGAACTAACATTCAATGAGCTGAATGTCTACTGTGAATTGATTACAAAGATTCAAGTGAAGTTTGATGCATTAAAGGAAGAATATTACGCTACTGTTCCGGATGACGAATTCGAAGAAACGGAAGCAGCCCTTTCGCTAATTGATGAAGATATGCAAGAAATAGAGGTTAGAATTAGGACCTCTATAAATAAAATTAAGGATAATTCTGATAATTCTACAACGACTGGGAAGAGTTCTACTCAAGAGGTATGTTCATTACATACAGATCTGCATAAAAAGGCTTCGATCAAGCTACCCAAAATTCCATTACCTATATTCATTGGTAAATTTGAGGAATGGAACCTGTTTAAAAGTCAATTTAATGCCTTAATAACTGAAAATCAAGATTTATCAGAAAATGAAAAACTTCATTATTTACGCGGTTCATTAAAGGGTGAAGCTAAGATTATTGAAACTTCCGATGATTCGTACAATTCTCTTTTTAAGGCTTTGGAACAACGCTATGAAAATCATAGAATTATTGTTGATACGCATATGAAAAATATTCTTAATGTGGATTCAATTAAACACGAATCTGAAAGGGAACTTCGCAGCTTATTAGACATTGTAAAGAAGAATCTCAGAGCTTTAAGGGTTTTGGAATTTGAACGCGACAAATTTTCTAATGCATTATTATTAAATATAATACTTAACAAATTAGATCGCGAAACACGCAAGCAATATGAATTAACGCTAACAAACAATGAAGTTCCAGATTTCGATGCATTTTTGGAATTCTTAGAAAGAAGATGTCAAATTCTTAGTAGTATTAGCAGAAATATTGCTAAACCCAATGTGGAACGATCAAAATCATTTATCGTTAAATCCAATAATTCCTGGAAAGTATGTGTTGCATGCAAATACAAATATCATCCTATTTATCATTGTCAAAAATTCAAGGACATGAAACTGGATAACAGATTAGAAATTGTTAAAAAACACAAACTATGTTTTAATTGTTTGAGCGATCTTCATATGTTATCAAACTGCAATTCGAAAAGTTCTTGTTTCGTTTGTAAAGCATCCACTCACCATACGCTGCTGCATAAGAATTATTATACACCCACTTTAACTAAAGCGCAGATCTCATCTCCAGACACTTTGGCTACTTATAAGGAGCAAGAAGTGAACAATTCCGCTCAATTTATTGACTCGCAGCAGACTCGTTCTTCCTTTTTTACAAATGGAAATTCGAAAAGTGTGTTGGTTAATACAGCAATCGTGTACGTGAAGGATTCATGTGGTCAAAGAATTGCATTGAGAGCAATTTTGGACTGTGCATCTGAGTCATCATTTTTATCGTACAAAGCGGCTGATGCACTTAAATTAAAGAAAGAAAAGATACAAATACCAATTTGCGGTTTGAATGACACTACTCTGAATGTCAGGTCAAGGGTCACCGCTGAAATATCGAATGAAAGTAAGGATTCAAAATGGGAATTAGAGTTACTTATTGTACCTAAAATAACAGATGTTACGCCTTCGAAGAAATTTAAGATTTCTAATTTGAAAATTCCAAAGAACTTAAAACTCGCAGATCCTAAATTCTTTTTGCCTCAAAAGGTTGATTTACTTTTGGGTGCTGAATATTTTTTCGCTTTCTTAAACTCGGATAAAATTAGATTAACAGAAAATTTATTTCTACAGTCAACTGTTTTCGGACATGTGGTTTCGGGCAGTGTTTCGGACGATAATTCTGATATGTCAACTAATTATTGTTTTTTGTCTAAAAATTTGGAGACTCTAAATAAAACACTTACATCGTTCTGGGAAACAGAAACCATCGAAAGTCACGAAACTTGTATCAGTGAAGAGTTAAAATATTGCAACGAACACTTTGAAAAAACGCATTATCGGAACGCAGATGGAATATATGTAGTTAAAATGCCATTCAAACCAGAGCTTTCTGAAAAGATGTTGGGGAGTTCTAAAGAAATGGCTTCTAAAAGATTAGAACATTTATGGAAACGATTAGAACGCGATCCTACCATGCAAGAGCTATATTCAGATTTTCTTAGGGAATATGAAGTTCTAGGCCACATGGAGGAAATAAAGGAAGATGAAGATTCTGAAGAAGGTTATTATCTCTCTCACCATGGCGTTTTGCGACCAACTAGTCAAACGACCAAATTGCGCGTCGTTTTCGATGCGAGCGCAAGAACTACTAACAAAAATTCTTTAAATGATTTGATATGCAAAGGAGGGGTGATACAGGAAGATCTTTTTTCGATATTAATACGTTTTAGAAAACATCTCTATGCATTCACTATAGATATAGAAAAGATGTTTAGAATGATTGAAATTGATCCGTCACAAAGAAAGCTTCAAAAGATTTTGTGGAAAGACAACCAATCGGCAACAATCAAGACTTATCAGTTAAAAACGGTTACCTACGGCACTGCGAGTGCGCCCTATTTAGCTACGAAAGTTTTGCATCAACTTGCTTTAGATGAAAGCAAAGACTTTCCATTAGCATCGAGTGTTATCCTGCGCGACTTCTATATGGATGACTGTCTTTCTGATTCATCGGATTTGAAGGAATTTGAAAGTGTTCAATTAGAATTAACACAGCTCCTTAAAAGAGGGGGAATGTCTTTGCATAAGTGGTGTTCCAATATAACTCGCACTTCTGAACAGATTTTTCCCTTAGATCGAAATTCAGAAGAGATAACAGTAAAAACATTAGGCATGCTTTGGAATAGCTCAACGGACACATTTGCATACAACGTTTCAATCGACAATAAGTGTAGTTTCACTAAACGAGACGTGCTTTCACAAATTGCCCGCATCTATGATCCTATTGGTCTTCTCGGGCCAATTATTGCCAAGGCGAAGATTTTCATGCAACAATTGTGGTTGCTGAAATTAGGCTGGCATGAAACATTACCACCAGACTTTTCGAAACAGTGGATGTCCTTTATTAAGACACTGCCAGATTTAGAATTCATCAAAGTGCCCAGATGCGTCCTTAAATCCGAGGTCAAGTCTATTGTTCTCCATGGATTTGCTGACGCCTCCTCTAAGGCTTACGGCGCAGTAGTGTACGTGCTGTCTGTAAACTATGCAAGCCAAGTCTCCTGTCAACTTCTGTGTAGTAAATCACGCGTGGCTCCCATCAAAGCCATGACGATTCCAAGACTTGAACTTGCGGCGTGTCTCCTTCTTTCACAACTAATCCATAAGGTCTTAGATGCTTTAAGACAGAAGGTGGACTCTGTTCAACTATGGTCTGATTCAACTATCAGCCTGGCTTGGATAAGGACCTCTCCCCACTTGCTTAAAACCTTCGTAAGTAACAGAGTATCCCAAATCCAGCAGCTGACCAAGGACTTTCAGTGGCAACATATCCCCTCTGAATCTAATCCTGCTGACCTCATTTCCAGAGGATTGGACGTAGGAACTCTTGCAGACTATAAACTATGGTGGTGTGGACCAGATCCTTCTCTGTTAGCAATTTCGACTCACGAGACTCTGTGTGATCCTGATTTCATAATGGACAAGGTCTATCTGGAGGAACTCAAGGTCCCTTCTAAATTAACTTTAGCCTTGAATAGTGACTCTAAATTTTATGATAATTTAATTGATCGCACTAATGATTTTCATAAACTAATTAGAATACTAGCATTTATTTTTAGGTTTATTAAAAACTGTAAGGGTAATGCACATGCATTAAGAGGTGCTCTCTCTGTAAATGAATGTAAACAGGCTGAAGAATGTTTAATTAAGCAAGTCCAGTTAAGTTATTTCACTCCAGAAATTTCGGCCTTACAAAAAGGAGCATCAGTTCCAACTAAAAGTAGGCTCAGATTTTTGCATCCATTTCTGGACAGTAGAGGTTTAATTAGGGTCGGTGGTCGTCTTACTAATTCAAATTTAAATTACGATCACAGACACCCAATAGTTTTGCCTTCTGGTAATAAAATAGTTAAAATGATCTTTCAGTATTATCATAGAAAAACTTTGCACTTTGGGCCACAAGCCTTATTGAACACTGTTCGGCAAAATATATTGCCAGGAATGTTAGTGTTACTCAAGGACTCAAATCTTCCGTTCAATAAGTGGCCTATGGCCAGAATTACTAAAGTTATGCCAGGTGCAGACGGAAATGTTCGTGTCGTAGACTTACGCACTCCGGCAAGCAATTTTAGAAGATGCGTTTCTAAAATATGCATCTTGCCAATTCCAGATAATCACAGTCCAATGTAAAATAATTATTGTGATATTTACTTTGTATATGTTTATATTGATTTTGTTAGAATATGTTTTATTTGTAAAGTTATGTAATATTTGAAATAATTGAATATTTCAACGCCGGGCGGGATGTTCCGTATCTGTTTCGAGATCGCCTTTTGGCGACTGAACACTCCGCCTTGGCGCTAATTAGGTTGTTGTAACCCAGCCGAAGAAGGTAGAAAAGAGCGAGAACTTGTGTGCGAGTTCAGTTTTCTCTGTTGCATCCGTCATGTGCTGTCGTGGTGTTTGTTTTGTGCAAATAAAGTTTTGTTAATATACAGTCCATTCGCAGCATTTTTTCGCTTACCTCCGCACAGTATTCCTCCTTAGTACTAATATATAATTGGATTTGGTGTATTGGTAAAGCATTCGAACGGAAGAAAGTGTGCAACTTCAGATTTCCAATATTCTCTACTTAAGGGGTACCGCACACCAAACCTTTCGAAAAGTGAAATGATAAGAAAGCATGCTTTGCGATGAGCTAAAGACTTCAAATTTGGTGTATGGGTAAATCGTTTGAAAGGAAGAAAGTGTGCAATTTCAGATATCCAATATCTTTTACTTCAGGGGGTACCACACACTAAAACGTTCGAAAAGTGAAATGATAGGAAAGCATGCTTTGCGATGAGGTAGAGACTTCAAATTTGGTGTATTGTTAAATCGTTCAAAAGGAAGAAAGTGTGCAATTTCAGAATTCCAATATTTTCTACTTAAGGGGGTGCCGCACACCAAAATGTTCGATTTACAGAATAAATGAGAAAACGCTCCTTTAAAATTTGTTAGAAGTTTGAAATTTGGTATATGGGCTAATCATTTGACGGAAACACCCAAGACGAATATAGTTCTTCAAAAATGTTCGTTGAAGGGGGTGCTCCGGAGAAAAACGTTCGAAAAATGAATTGATAAAAAACCATGCTTTGGAATGAGATAGAGCTATCAAATTTGGTGTAAGGGTAGACAGTTTGAAAGGAAAAAAGTGTACAATTTCAGTTTACCAATATATTCTACTTTGGGGGGTGCCTGACACCAAAATGTTGGTTTTCGGAATAAAAGAGAAACGCCCATTTGAAACGTGATAGAAGCTTGATATTTGGTATATGGGTGAATCATCTGATAGAAATCACAAAAAGAATAGAGTTTTTTAAAAATGTGCAGTTAAGGGGGTGGGTACTCCACACAAAAACATTCGAAATATGAAATACTAGAAAAACATGCTTCGCGATGAGATAGGGGCTTCAAATTTGGAGTACGGAGAAAAAGTTGGAAAGGAAGAAAGTGTGCAATTTCAGTTTTCCAACATTTGTTATTGTAGGGGTGCCGCTCACTAAAATATTCGATTTGCCGAAACGATGAAAACCCCTCTTTTACAATGTGAGGGCGGCTTGAAATTTAGTATATGGGCTAACCATTGGACAAAAAACCAAAGATGAATACAGTTTGACAAAAATGTTCTTTAACGGGGTGTTACACAGAAAAACGTTCGAAAGGTGAAGTGATAGAAAAACATGCTTTTCTTCGCGATAGGATAGGGGCTTCAAATTTGGCGTACGGGTAGATAGTTTGAAAGGAAGAAAGTGCGAAATTTCTGATTTCCAATATTTGTTACTTTAAGGGGTGCGCCCACTAATATGTTCGATTTTCCGAATAAATGAGGCACGCTTCCTTTTAAATGTGATAGAGGCTTGATATTCGGTATATGGGCCAATTATCTGATAAAAGAAACAAGACACACAGAGTTTTTCAAAAATGTTCATTTATGGATGTGCTTCACAGAAAAAAGTTCCAAAGGAGAAATACTAATATAGGGGTGCCTCGGGATGAGATAGACTTTATTGTGTTGTACGGGTAGATAATTTGAGAGGAAGAAATGTGCAAATTTAGTTTTCCAATATTTTCTTCTTTAGAGGATACTGCACACCAGAATCTTCGATTTGTCGAATAAATGTGAAACGCGAATTATTAAAAAATTTACATTTTTCAGGGGTTGCTATTTGCGAGACCGTTGATTTTCAACGGGTATTCGGCTAGTAACTAACTATTTCACCTATTGTGTCACGAAAACGCTTGACTTTTTACTCAGATGGAAAACTAATTTGTACTACAATTCCTCAGTGCAAGAATCTGACAACGCGGGATTATACTACAAAACCTGAAAATGCGCAAAGAAACATTGCATGCATAAGAAACTAAACATTATATTTAAGACAGAATTGGAAAATGCGGAAAGAAACTGAGCATTGAGTTTAAGAGAAATTGAACTTTGTATTTATGGCGGAATTGCAAAATGCGCAAAAAGAAAAACTGAACATTGGATTTAAGAGAAACTGAACATTGGTTTTAAGAGAAACGGAACATTGGTTTTAAGAGAAACGGAACATTGGATTTAAGAGAAACTGAACATTGGATTTAAGAGAAACTGAACATTGGATTTAAGAGAAACGGTACATTGGTTTAAGAGAATCCGAACATTGGATTAAAGATAAACAGAACATTGGATTTAATAGAAACCGAACATTGGATTTAAGAGAAACTGAACATTGGATTTAAGAGAAACTGAACATTGGATTTAAGAGAAACTGAACATTGGATTTAAGAGAAACTGAACATTGGATTTAAGAGAAACTAAACATTGGATTTAATTGAGAAACTGAACATTGGATTTAAGAGAAACTGAATACCGTATTTAAGAGAAACTGATCGTTGGATTTAGGGCAGAATTGAAACTCGACGTGACATATGTAGTGATGTTTTGATGCAGTATAAAAATTGATTTTCCCTTGATAAGAGAGTCAAGTTTTGTGCAATTTATTATTCTCGTTCGACTTTGTGGAGTCTACACCCAGGGATATCAGATCAAAGTGTTTCTTTTATAAAAACAGTTAAACTTTAAAATATTAAAATTTCATTGTTTTTCCGTTGTCGTCGTCGCGATTTTACACCGATGATTCTCGCTTTCTCTATGGCTAGTCGTCATTAAATGTCACATCTGCATAATCAAAGTTGTTGATGACTTTTCTGAATATCAAAATCCCTTTAAGTTTTAAACATAAAAATGGCGAACATTTTACAATTCAGTTAGCAATATAGTTACAGGAGAAAATTCTGGACTGTACAATTGCAAGAAAATATGTGCCTTATTTACTATCTTATGTAATATATTTTTTATTTTCCCTGCAATACATGGTAATGTATAAGGGATTTATTGGAATCCTGCCGAAAATCGCAACTCGAGTTTTCGAGGAATCTACACGTTTTGGGACCATTAGAACACGAAAAACAACTTTTAGCGTGACGTCTGTGTGTCTGTCTGTCTGGGCAGAGTTTGTATCAATTTTAACTGAAAAACTAATTGACCGAATTTCATAAAATTTAGTAGGTAAGTCTCTTGTGGGTGACCCTGGTGCTGATTAGATTTTGGTACGATTCGCGTTAAAAAATCTGCTTTTTTTGCGAAATGGCCCGCAAAAATTGCTGTATCAGCTCTAGCTGAAAAACTAATAGACCAAATTTCACGAAATGTGGTAGATAAATCACTTGTAGGTTATCTTGGTGCTGATTAGATTTTAATATGGTTCGGAAAAAAAAGGAACCAGCATTTTTTCGCGAAATAGCCCGCAAAAATCGTTAAATCTAAAAATAAAAGACAACGTATGCTCTATATCAATTAAATACTTATTTAAGCTTAATTTTGGACGATGAAAAGACCAACCCCCATTTCTATAGGAGTAGCCGTTCTCGAGATAGTTTAGTTTCTATGCATTTTCGCTGCGCCACTTTTGTAAATAAGTCCAGTTACCAAATGAAAACGAAAATTGAAAAGAAGGTGCAATTTCAGTGAAATTTAAAATAATTATGGCTGTTATTTTGTGCGATTAAACTCAACATAATGAGTTATTGAAGAAATAAAGAGAACGTGAGTGTGAGCTTGCAGGGAAAGTCATAGGCTGTCCACATCAGATTTTTAATGATGCATTACTCGTAAATTTTCAAGGAAGATCTATCCGTGTAGTAAAATTGAATTAAATAATTTGTTTAGACATAAAAATGGCATTTCGATTGGGAAATACATTGTAGCTTATTTACACATGCGACAAATTGATAAATTTTCCGATTAACAACGAAAGAATATGAAGATATAAATCGTGTTTTTGTTACTTCTGTAATAATAAACACGATTTTAATGTAAAATTATATAATTACTGTGAAGCCATTTTTACTTTCCCTGCAATACATGACAATGTATAGGGAAAGTATTGGAATGATGTCGAAAATCGCATCTCGAGTTTTCGAAGGTTCTACACGTTTCGAGACCTCCAGAATACGAAAAAACTATTTTTAGAGTGACGTCTGTGTGTGTGTCTGTCTGTCTGTGTGTCCGTGTCTCTGTGCAATGTATGTATCCACTCTAACTCAAAAACTTATAGACCGAATTTCATGAAATTTGGTAGGTAAGTCACTTGGGTATAACCCTGGTGCTGATTAGTTTTTGGTACGATTCGTGAAAACAGAACCCGCCTTTTTTTCGAAATGGCCCTTGAAATTTCAAGCATCCACTCTAGCTAAAATACTAATTGACCAAATTTCACAAAATTTGGTAGATAAGTTACTTGTACAATACTCTGGTACTGATTAGATTTTGGTATTAATTGGAAAAAAACAGCCTTCCTTTTTTACGAAATGGCCCGCAAAAATATCATGTATCCACTCTAGCTAAAATACTAATTGACCAAATTTCACAAAATTTGGTAGATAAGTTACTTGTGGGATACTCTGGTGCTGATTAGATTTTGGTATTATTTGGAAAGAAAAACCGGCTTTTTCTTACGAAATGGCCCTTAAAAATTGCCAAAATCTGAAAAAAAGCTACGTATGCTCAAATATATCTATTAAATGCTTGTTTTATACGTAATTTTTGATCAGGAAAAGAATAAGTGCAGGACTAACTGTTCTCGAGATATTTGAGATTTTTTACATTTAGTTATGCCACTTTTGGAAAAATGTCCAATTAATAAATAAAATCAAAAATTGAATTAAAAATGCAAATTTAGTGTTATTTGGTTCAATTAAACTCAATCTAATAAATTATTAAAGAAATAAAGAACATATGAATTTGAGTCTGCAGGGAAAGTCATGTGCTGCCCACATCAGATTTTTACTTTCCCTGCAATACATGGAAATGTATAGGGAAAGTATTGGAATCATGTCGAAAATCGCAACTCGAGTTTTCGACGGATCTACACGTTTCGAGACCTCTTGAATACGAAAAAACTATTTTTAGCGTGACGTCTGTGTGTGTATCTGTGTTTCTGTGGGTCTGTCTGTCTGTGTAGATATTGTATCCACTCTAACTAAAAAACTAATTGATCGAATTTCATAAAATTTGGTAGGTATGTCACTTGTAGGTGAATCTGGTGCTGATTAGTTTTGGGTACGATTCGGGATAAAAGAACCCGCCTTTTTTTTGCGAAATGGCCCGCAAAGGCTTGTATCCACTCTAGCTAAAAATCTAATGAACCGAATTTCACAAAATTTGGTAGATAAGTCGCTTGTGAGTAAGTAGTAGTCTCTGGTGCTGATTAGATTTTGGTACGATTCGAAAAACAATAGCCTGTCTTTTTTGCAAAATGGCTCGCAAAAATCGCAAAAATTTGAAATAAAGAACTACGCATGCTCAAATATATCCATTAAATGCTCGTGCAATACGTAATTTTTAACGAAGAAAAGAATAAGACCAACCCCATTACACTAGGACTAGCCGTTCTCGAAATATTTTTGTTTTTTCGTTTTTTCTGTACGCCACCTTTGAAAATGAGTCCAGTTAACAAATGAGAACGAAAATTGAGTTAATAGTGAATTAAATTTAATTAAAATAAAGAGAATGTGTATATAAGTCTGCAGGGAAAGTCATGTGCTGCCCACATCAGATTTTTTATGATTAGAACAATAATAGCGCGCTATGTTTTGGAATTATTTCTTTCTTCTATTCTGATCCAATTTTATAATGGATTGGCTGTCATTTTGGCGGATACATATCAAATTTCATATTGTTTGTAAATTTGTTTAAACACCACTGCAGAATGTTTTACTCTTCAGATCTGCCTGAGAAGATAATTTTGTTTAGCTAGAACATACATTCTTATTCTTCTCTTTAGGAAAATTAAATTAAATAGTTTATTAGAATGTTTTGAA